>CM064885.1:6482228-6842228 GCA_030347415.2 Decapterus maruadsi | reverse complement strand
AGAAATCAGGTCAACCGTAACTATGAGGACAATTCGAGAAAAAGCGGGAGGGAGTTACTTGCATCATGCTAAGTGCTTCTACGCTGCGAGACTTATGAGGACATCGCAACTGTCCTAACAATTACGGTATGTCCTTATAACGTCGGTGCGTAAACGGGTGGAATGTCCTCATATACAGGTGACACCAACGCACACACACACACACACACACCGGTGGGTTGTGCATGGACCTGCAGGCGCTGGTGTCTGCAGTGGTTTTCAGACTTTTTCTGCTCATAGCCTCTAAAGGTGCAGCCTGTAAAATCATCTCTAAAAGCCTTGTGTGCACTCACATCAGACTGTAAACATTGATTCTGATTGAAAAAGCTCACGTTGGAGAAACAACTGATCCAGAGGGAGGAGGAGTGTCTCTGCTGTTGCTCACACTAACTGACAACAAGACGTTGTCAAACTTCCTGTTGTTCTGTGTCTTCTACCTCTGCTGCTTCTCTGTCCTCTAGTCAACCTCATCTTCTGATGTGCTGCTCTGCCATAAATAATGCATACAGAGAGAGATGGTTTCAACTAAAAACCTGAACTAAATCAATCCAAAAAGCTGAATGTGAAAAGGAGAAGAAGCTCCGAAAGAGGCAGGAGAGTTACTGAACCTGGGATTGTTCTTTTAGGAAAACCAGGAGCTGAAATTCACCTTTAAAGACCTGGAGAACAGAGAAGTCATCATCTGGATCACCATGGTGATGGCACTGGCAGCACCTCACTGTCATTGATGCTTAATAATACAGCAGTGTCAGCAGAGCAGCTGTGTGAATATCCATGTCAACATAAAGGTCCTAAAGTAAGGCTCTGGTACTAAGTCCATCTGAGCAGTTGGAGTCCCTTACATACAATATTCAGCTGTTAGTACAAATGAAAGAGTTGACACTAAACACTGATTCCTGCTGATGATTCAAACAAATGAATGATGATTGGCTGGCTCCTACCTTAACCCATAGCTTCTCCTGTAACTCCTGTAGTCAGGGGGCTTAGCACCATTTTTTGGGCTTACCGATACGGAGCGGACAAAAGCGTGAAATTTTGCACGAGGCTAGGCCAGTACCTAGCTACTACACGATTTTAGCCTAGGAGCCCACCAGAATTTTGTTGAAATATCCATATATAACCATATTCTCTTGATCAAATTATATGATGAAAAATGTCATTTTTCTGATGTCTTAAGAAGAAATTGGTGGTAGCTAATTTGCTCTTTTTAGACCATTGTATAACCTGAATCTACTTTTAATTTGTGCACTGACAATAACCTTCCAAATGATGTGTATAAAACATGCATTACAGTATCACTATTGATTAATGGTGCAAAGACGCAAAAGCATCTGGAAGAGGTAGAGAGGCACTGGAGCCTTATCATTCCAAAGTTATTATGAATTATTATAAATTACATGAAGTTAATGAATGTAGTAAATTGATTATCTATTACTAGAATGGGCAATCCTTTGTTGGAGGATTTCAAAGATCTTGTAACTATTGACAGTAACAACTGCACAGATGCATCTGAGGTAAAAACAGAGACATAATTATAGCAAGACACAGATCTGGACAAGGCTGCAAAAGAAGACCTGCTGCACTTATTGTTTCTAAGAGCACAGTGGCCTCCATCTAAGGTTTGGGTCAACCAGGACTCTTCGTAGAGCTGGACATCCAGCCAAACTGAACAGTTGGTGGAGTTGATAAGAGTTGGTTAGAAAGGTAACAAAGAACCTCAAAAACAAAAGAAAGCTGAGCTCCAGATCATTTTGGGAGAAGGAAGAAAGTAACAGAAGATGTTGCAGCCTCCACCAATCAGGGCTATAAAGCAGAGTGGACCAATGAACACTCACTCCTCAGTGTTACACACATGAGAGGCTGCATTGAGTTACTTAGGTGGTTGTTTTCAAATTCAAACCTTTCATATGTCATTCACTGACCACCGCTTATCCTGCACTAGGGTCACGGGTGAGCTGGAGCCTCTCACGTCATTGACGAGAGGAGGGCCTCAGTCAGTCAGTGGATTCGAACCCAGAACCCCCTTGCTGTGAGGTGACAGTGCTAACCACTGCACCACCATACCACCCATAATTAGCAGCCTGAAAATTGAAGGATCATCACATTTCTTTTTGTGGCCTTGTCCAGCTCCATGTCTTGCTACATTTGAGCTCTTAAGGCAGTTCCTTTGACCTCATGGATCTCACTTTGCTCAGATATGCAAATGAGCTGTATTAGCTGTATCTTATTGAGGTGTGTCTTTCAAATCATGTCCAAACTACTTAATTTTATTTATTTATCAAATATAATTAGTTGACACCTCCTGAATGGCATACATTGGCATACATGAGCATTGCAGCAAAGGCTCTGAATGTTCAAATATGTTGCCTCATTTTTTCTATTTTTATTAATTGCAAACATTTCTAAAATTCTGGGTTTGTGCTGTCATTAAGGGGGGGCTGGGTGTAGATTGATGAGGGGAAAAAAAGATTTTTTTTATTCTTTCTCACTTTTAATATACAGCTAATCTATGCAATACGTACATTATGCAATATACACACATATAGTATATAATAAACACACATATGCAGCACACACACACATGTATGTAATGTACCCACATTTTGTGTGAGTATTCTTATATTTTTAAAATCATTTTATGATGCTTAGAGGCTAAAAAATAGCAGGTGTTTTGGAAATATTTCATTGATAATGATGATTTTCTAATATGATATTTTACAGTAAAATTTTTCAGGGCTCCTAGGCTAAAATTATTTGTTAGACCATAAAGGAACATCATACAAATTTTGACACTTTTGTCCGCTCCGTAACGGTAATTCTGCTAAGCCCCCTAGCTACTGTAGCTACTCATGTAGTGTGTATGGTTGTTCACCAGTGACTGACTGTGTTCCCAGTCATGTTGCTCAGACTAGAGGCAGAAAGCAGTCAACTGTGAAACACAGTGAAGTCAGCCTGCAGTCCAGCTGCTCATGTCACCTTCTACCTCAACACACCACTTTCATATGAGTCTTCATTCATCTTCATGCCCTGAGCCCTTGTGGTTGTTGCTGCTACTGCCTTACATTGGTCATAATATCAACAGGTGAGTGTTAAATGTTCACGCTTGTTGAAGTGGGAGAGCAGTGTGCTTTGTGTCTGCTGTGTATCATTGTAATAGTATGTCTTGTTTGTGTTATTTCTGTACGATGGACCCCCTCGAAAATGAGATGCTGCATGTGAAGGGGCTATCCTAAATAAAACTTCAACTTAAAACTGAGTCTCATCACATCATCCATCATTTATTATCATTTAAAAACACAAGTCTGTGATTTATTTTAAAACCAAAAGAGAATAAGAGGTTTTTGGTGCCACAGTCAAGAAATGAACCATTTTAAATGATGCCTCCTTGATTTGTTATTATTTCCTTTGAATCCAGAAATCAAATGAATCAGGATCTAAGCACGTGATCAACTGGTTTTTTGTTTCATAACTAAATCAGACTAAGTAATTCTATTTTTTAAAAAAACATTTTAGAGTTTTGTTTTGCTACTTAATCTTTTCATTTCTCATTTGGCAGAGAAGTGTGAAAAAGTCCAAATAAAAGAAACTGACCAAAAAAGCAGCATTTTTAATCTGAAACAGCAGATTTAGCTATAGGTTCTTTGCTTTACAAATAAGAATGACTGATCATGTGATGACACCCAGACCTTCAGTAACTCATCAGCTGAGTAGCCGACCATGTGGTTACCTTTCAAAAGTGTCAGTCCCTCCATCTTCTCTTCCTCCTGGTTTTCTCCTGTGAGTGTTGTCCCTGCTGCGGTGGATCAGTGTCGCCCCCTGCTGATGGTCCTGACAACATCACAACAACACAAACAAGGGAAACACACACACACACACACACACACACACACACACACACACACACACACACACACACACACACACACACACACACACACACACACACACACACACACACACACACACACTTAATGGTTCAGCATTAGAAAAGAACAGCAGTGAAAACGTCTCTCTACTCAAATTACAGATGTAACCCCCCCCCCCCCCCTCCCTCCTCCCACTCCCCACTCCCCACTCCTCCTCCTCCTCCTCCTCCTCCTCCTCCTCCTCCTCCTCCTCCTCCTCCTCCTCCACTTTCTCTTTACTTTCACTTTGACCAAGCGGGTGTGTCACTGCGGTCAGATGAGCACCGCGGAGTCAAACCAGCCGCACAAACATTTGAACTGCGCCCGTATCATGGAGTTTACGGCGAATGCTCCGAGTCCACTGAGAAAGCTAGCGCTGTTTAGAACCAAGCATAAACTTCCGGTTTTCAAAATAAGACGATGGAGGCAATCAATCAAGCTCGTGTGTGTGTGTGTGTGTGTGTGTGTGTGTGTGTTTTATACACTAAAAATGGTCTAATATTCAATTTCTACTGTAACTTTGGCCAATATGTTCTGACAAGGTTTGATGCAGTTGATGACTACATGCTCAGTCGTTATCAAATTTTAACAGTATAATAATATTATACTAATTAATAATATATTTCACAGAAAAAGGCCTCGTACTCAATTTTTATTCAGCTGCTCTGACAGCTCCTCTGTGGCGCTGCAGACAGGCTGCAGGTCAGCTGGCGTTTTTAGCAGAGCCTTTGTTACAGGTGATACATATCTATGTGCATGAAAACTGATGTTGAATCGAATAGAGACACCCAAATATTTACATCCCTTCAGTCCAGGCTTTTGAAAAGAGAGTAGCCTATAAAATCAGCTTCATGTAGCAGTTTACTTTAAAATGGTTCAAATATTTTGCTGCTGAATAAATCTGCAACATGTGATATATACAATAAATATGGCTTCTGATATACAAGTGTGGTACGCGTACCCCTGGGGGTACGTGAGCACATTGCAGGGGTACGTAGAAACATTAGGCTAATTAATTTATTACCAAGGTGATAAGTAGATATTCATACGTGCGCCACAACTAGTTCCCCCAGAGGACAACAACCTGTAGCACAGCTTTGTATTGTTGTCAAAAGTGTTGCATCTAGATACATTACTGGTTTCTAAAAGTATCGATATGAACAGCGCGCGGCGCACCCACAGCGCCCGACGCGCGCCGTGCGCACTCGACAGGCAGAGCAGAGGAGAGCAGGCAGCGTCCAGAGCGTTTGGACCTGAGTAGTTAGTTACACAGAACTAGACGCACGTCGGGTGAATTTAAAACGTCGATATTAACGGCAACACTCCTCTCTCGTCTCCTCTTTTCCTCCGCTGTCTGCGTGCACGTGTGTGTTGTGAGAGAGGAGGGATCCCCGCCCGTCAAACGAGAGGAGATCATTGTAACGAATGTAATGAAACAACAGCAACACGCTGGAACTGCACAACTCTTAGTTAGCTTTTCATTTAATGAAAAAACAAACAAACAAACAAACATCTGTTATAAGTCTATTTGATCGGCATTGAGTTTGAAATTTTACTATTGAGACAATCCTACAACTCTGTGAAGACACATTTGACCACAACAGCCAGAAGCAACTAAACAGGGGCATATTGTAAAATGTCTTTGTACAAATTGAAGAGAGAAATTGAAATGATTTTCATTTCTTAATCAGTTGTGTTACGTTATGACCACTTTTGGAGAATCATCAACACGTATGAGGGAGGGGGTACTTGTGGTATGGCAAAACGGCTCAGGGGGTACGCAAGACAAAAAAGTTTGAGAAATTAAGCCCCAAAGTTGTCTTTTTTATTTTGTTTTGCAGCAGAAAAAGCTCTCATATTCTATATTTACTGTAGGCTATAACATCACTTCTGGCTTCTCCATCACTCATTGACTCATCACTCATTGCATTTTTAGCTTTTTTTAAACAGCAAAAGTTCTAATAATCCATCCTTACTGTACAATAACGTCACTGAACCCCCCCCTCCGACCTCCGCTCATCTGAAGGAAACATCCTGTCACTACCCACAGGGACCAAGCATCGAACCTGGGGAGACATCCACACCTACACTCATCTCCCAAATTTCAAAACCATGTTAAAGACTCACCTTTTTGAATCAGATTTTAATAAATAAATTCTGTGTGTGTTTTAAACTGTTTTCCATGTTTTATGAAGATATATGTTCATCACTTGTGTTATTAACAGTTTTTATTGTATGTAAATTGTCTTTGAGCTTCTGGAAAAGCGCTTATAAAAAAGTATTTATTATTACTTTTCTCTCTATTATCATTATTATTATTATTATTATTATTATTATTATTATTATTATTACTAATTTCCCTAAAATGATACAGTAAAATGTTTGGTATTGAATGAGGAAGTAGTCAGGATGCCCCTGAAGTCAACTGTACAAACCATGGTCTGAACTTATGGACCAAAGTGTTTTACAGTTGAGTAAAAATTGAGTACTAGGCCTTTTTCTGTGAAAAAAAGGTTTAAAATAATAAAAATGTAAAAATGTTTGATAATGACTGAGCATGTAGTCAAGATGGTGAAGTCAACTGCATCAAACATGGTCAGAACTATTGGCCAAAGTTACAGTAGAAACCGAATATTAGACCATTTTTATGTATGAAAACACACACAAACTTGATTGAGTGCCATCGTCTTATTTTGAAAAGCGGAAGTCATCTGGCTTGGTCCGCCGTAAGCTCCGTGGTGCGGGCGCAGTTCAAATGTTTGTGACGCTGCATCAAGTGCGGCTGGATTGACTCCGAGAAGACGAACAACGGCTCATCACCGCAGTGTTGTGTCGCAGTTTATTTTCCCGTGTGAAGGTAAGGTGAACAGTCTGAATGTTTTCCTCCTTAACACCTGTCGTTACCTGACTTCTCTGTCCTTCAACTTGTCGTTGTGTTATTGTAGCTGAGTCACAGTTGTAACTGTCTGAGCTCATCCAGACAGCCTGGAGAACAGCTGGGACTTTGTCTGTCATTAGATTTACACTACAGGACTGATGTGGGGTCAGTGTGGCGGGCTGAGGGGCTCACAGGGCTTTTAAGGCTCTACATGATGTTCAGAAAGACAGTCAACACCACATTAAATGAGTCCAGGCTGATGCTTCAACAGGAGAGGGCAGGGCCACACCCTAACATAAAAAAAGAGTTAGATTAATCATGAATGATTTTATATACAGTAACTAATCCATCTCTCTGCTACCACTGAACAGACATTGTTTTTTTTTTTTCTATCAAGTAGGGTTCTGATGCAGTAGGACTAACTAACTCCATGGCTGAGGTTAAAACCTGTTTGATGTCACTCTTTTATTTCGTGGTTGTCTCCATTATTATGTTGTTTATATTACTAGGTTTTTCTGTCACTGTACTGTTTGCTGCTATTATCTGGTATTAATCTGCTATCATCTGGCACATTTACATGTTTTTATATGTCCATTAATGTGCACTATCCCACCCAAATAAACAAATAAAGTAAAGTAAATAATATTAAATTCTATCTATATCAACTCTATCTCTATCCTATAGTTTACTGTTTTCAGAATGTGTTAAGGGAGGAGAAAAATACAATGTAATCTAATTACTGTAATCAGATTGCATTTTACATCTACAGTATGTATGTTGATGTGGACATATTGTTGTTTATTTATTGAAGAAAGAATCAAAGAGTAAACAACAACAGCTGTCAACAGAGGGTGGATAGTCCTGTAGGTTGTTTTATTGTTGTTGCCTGTAACAGGTTCATTAACATCATGTTACAACTAAGATCATACATAGTTGAATTAGGTGCTGAAACCAGCAGCTCAGTAACTGAAAGACAAACAAAGGAATTGACTTATGTCGCCTGAAAACACTTCATTGTTGAACTGTGTTGAATCACGTCCAACACTGATGGAAACTGACAGATTAAACCTGATGAGCTCAGAGACACATTAAAGATGAAAGCACTACACAGCATGTTTGTCCTGTGACTCTGTGGTTCCATCAGCAGCTCACCGACTCATTAGAATGAAGGAGAAGAGAAGTTGACACTGTCTCTGTCTGTGCTTACACACAGCAAACAACAAAAATCAACATTTTTCAAGCAGAAATTTTCATTTTTCAGCCTCAAAAACTGAAGATTCTGTTTGTTTTGACTGTGAACTGAATATTTTTGTCTCTTTTATTGTTGCTGTGACAAAACATTTGAAGATGTGTCCTCAGACTGAGAGGAACTTGAACGCATCATTTGTCTGTATTTTGTGACATTTGATGGAGCAGAAGATGAATGGACGGACAGAACTGGTGAGTGTTTTTCTCTCTGTGAATCCCCAGTGTGAGGTAAATGAGTGCATGTTGTGATAGTGGAGCTGTGAGGTTGTTGTGTGTGTAGCTTGTTTGATCCAGTGTTTTTCTGCAGCTTCATGACGCCATCTAGTGGACTGATAGTAGAAGTACAGCAGCTGATGGCAGCTTCCTCTTCCTCACTGTTGTGTGACTGCATTCAACTGACACTGATATGAAGCAGAGAAGAAGAGCCAATCAGTGGAGGGAGGAGCAGCTGGAGACATGATGGACATGATGAATGATGTGTGTTTCCTCTGCAGGTCAAGCTACAAAGTGTGTGTGAGCTCAGCAGCATGGATCAGTGTGAGGACAGAGAGGAGGGAGCCCCTCCCTCTAAAACCACTCTGTGTGGGGGACGTCAGAGCCAGACCACAGGTCAAAGGTCAGAATTTTGAGAGAGAAAGAGAAAACTTTATTGATCCCAATGGGCAATTTAGTTTGCACTTGCACCGAGCCAAGGTGGATAAATTAATACGTAAACAATGGACAGAACAACAAGCAGCATGACCTGGAAAAGAGTCTCAGCAACACACGTTCACATTTAACATTCAACATTTTAAAGCCTTCAAAAATAAGCCAAAGGCATGGTGGGCCTGCAGTAGCGCTGCCCTGAGGGCATCAGCATGAATTCACTCCTCAGGCCGTGGCCAGGCTGACTGATCAGGACTTTGTCTTTTTGCACTAGCTCAGGTCTTTAAGATGGACACCAATAACCTTAGTGGTGAGACTGTTTTTGTCTTTCACAGACAGCCCAATCAGCACCAAAGAAAAGGTTCAAAGACTTTCTATAAAAGAATGATAAAAGTTTCTTAAAATAACTTTAGAAACACAGAAAGAGTTCAGCGTCCTTAGCAGATTCATTCTTTGTTGTCCTCTCTTGACAATAGACTCTGTTTGCATGAAATTTTAGTTGGTTGTCAAACACTGTACCAAGGTATTTATACGTGTCCACAATTTGGCAAACTGTAATGGGTCTAATGTGTTACCAATGAGGGATGTGACTTAAAATTTTTGCAAAATTGTTCATCACTAAGGATGTGAGTGCTACGGGTCTAAATTCTATAAGCTCTTTTGGATGTTTTGATTTTGGCACGGGAATTATAATGGAAATTTTCCATATTTTTGGTAGCTGGCCATGCTCCGTACACATGTTAAAGAGTGGAGTGAAGATCATACCGAGCTGGTCGGCGCAATGAGGCAGTGTGTGTCCGCAAATACGATCTGGCCCAGCAACTTTCCTAGTGTTAACCCTCTTAAATAGAGTAAATACCTGTTCCTGAGATATCACCATATGGTTGTTAAGATCAAGGGACTTCCTCAACTTAGAAATCAGAATTCAAAACAGTCAGAAAGACTTTTCTCTCTAAAAGTCAGTTGTTGTGTTTATTAAGAGATTGAAGATATTTTTCATCAGTTCTTCTCCAACATGTACATTTATCAGTTGTGTTGTTGTTTCAGGATCCAGCAGCAGAGACCAGACTCTCCTGAACCCAGCTGTCTGTCTTTAAAGAGCGACCAGTTAAAGGACTGGGGCATTAACTTTAAAGGAGAACGTGGATCAGCTGATCAGATGTAAGAGACAAAACTACATTTCAAAGTTTTTGAGTTTCATTCTGTCTCACATTTCAATGATTCTCATCAACAGACACGTTCAGTGAATGACTGACAGCATCCTATGTATCTTTGTTTCTGTTACTGCTGATGCTACTAAATATAACAGCTGCTTTTTGTTCACTTCCTGCAGCAGTCGCTCCACTTCAGCACTAAACTTCTTTTTATGTTTGGAGTCTGATGCTCCCTTTAGATTTTTGTTTGGACATTTTAACTTTCTTTCTCTCAACTCACCTTCTCTGACATTCTTGATTTAAGAACACGTTCATGAATCTGAAGTAGAGTTTGTATGTTCTGCCCGTGGATGTGTGGGTTCTCTCCAGCTTCCTCCCACAGACCAAAGACATGCAGGCTAACTCATGACTCTAATCACCCATTGGTGTGAATGTGTGTGTGTGTGTGTGTGTGTGTGTGTGTATGTTGGCCCCAGTGGCAGCTGGTGCTAAAATAAATAGGGGGGGCGTCAGATGAATAAAATAAAGAGCATTGCTGATTTCACATCCAGCCATCTGTGTTTGGCATGACAAAGACGGGAAAAGCGTTGTGTAACTCTGTCCACGGTCACTTGCCTGCTGCTGGATTTTTAAGTCAGGTTGCTCTTGTCCAAGCTCCTTTATGTTTTTTTTTTTTTTTTTACTCGAGTGAACTCTTATCTCCTAGTTGTCTTGTTGTTGTTGTCTGTCTGCCCCGTGTGCACGCAGGTGCGTCTGTAACTGTTTGAGGGACAGGCACGGCTCCGCTGCCAGGGGAGTGACTTTGATTGACAGCTAGCCTATCATCAATCAATCTGATTGGATAAAAAATAAACCCAAACGCGCTGATTGCGCCCGGAGGAAATTCTTGGAGTAACCAATTAGAGACCAGCATGAAGTCACATGGAAGCCAAAAGTTTAAGAGCCCACATACACACTCATTTGGCCGGCGCCCCTCGCTATTGAAATGTATAAAACAACCCAGAATAAACCCAATGTTGAATGGAAAGGCTCACAAATTTCAAAGTAAAACCCATTGTATGAGTGAACACTGAACAGATATGGTAATTACTTTTTATTATGTTATTTATGTTTACTGTGATTACACTTTTTCCTTGAAATTTTGATGGGGGCGGCGCCCTAGCGCCCCCTATTGACCGGCCGCCACTGGTTGGCCCTGTGATAGACTGGTGACCGGTCCAGGTTGAACCCCGCCTCCTGCCCAAAGTCAGCTGAGAAAGGCTCCAGCTCACCCTCCACCCTCGTGAGGATGAGCTATAGAGAAGATGAATGAACTTAAAGAGATATTGCAGTGTTTCCTCTAGGATTTTTGTAAGGAGTGGTGGATTGGCAGCGTAGCCCCCTGCGTGACACCTACAGTCGTACGGTGCAGATGTCCTGTTAAACTTTTGCGCTACAACAATAATCCGTGTTCGAACTGGAGCGCAATGTCCGACAGGAGAATCAAACCTGCAACAGCAAACCACACCGGCAACAGCGAGCACTGATCTAGACTGTTGTTATTGTGTCACCTGAGTTGAATGATGCTGTGAGGAAAAACACGCTGTGGTCCGTCATCGAGGTGCAAAGGCACAGCTGCCAGGACACTATTGTATTCCTAGGAATTCTTCTTCTTTAGGGTCCGGGCAGCTGTAAGCTGCCAAGGACACTATTGTATTCCTAGCCGTTCTTCTTTCTTCCAAGGAAGTCATACTTCCCATGGGCGAAAACTCAAAGCAGCTGGACACTATTGCTGAAGCAATGCTGAATGAGCTGAAGAAATTGTTGAAAGAAAGAGAGAAACAAAGAATGCAAGAAAGTCTGAAACAACATGACAGAGGCCAGTATCAAACCCACAACCTCAGGATCTCCAACCATATAATCTACCACTGCACCACAGAGAACACAGTGATACTACCCCTGTTGTCATTATTCAATGATAGCTGAATGCAGAATAGTAGAACGAACAGTTACAAGTACAAATTGAGGGCTTTTGTGCCAGGCCTGACTATTTTATGTGAATTTAAACAAAGTATAATGCCAAAATGCCACAGTTGCAAAGGCTGTTGTCTGTTAATGAGCTGCCCTCTGTGTCACTCTGAAGTTAACGAGCCCAAAGCTGCACCTGTCGGAAACACAGTCAACACCAAGAAAGCTTGAAGTCAAACAGAAGTCATGAATGACTTAAAGGGATAGTTCAACATTTTGGCAAATTGGCCCATTGCCATAATCGCTATAGTCATAGCAGTAGGTTCGTTACCTTTAACGTATCCATAACGTATCCACAACAGCGCTTTTGAATTGCTGGGTTTTGTATTTGATGAGTTTGATGAGGGAAACCAAGAAATTCCCTTACCCTCCATAGAATAGCTCTGAGCAGCCTGCAGCTCCGCTCCGCCGTACTGAAAATAGCTTACACCTACAATTAAAGGTAACAAACCTACTGCTATGACTATAGCGATTATGGCAATGGGCCAATTTGCCAAAATGTTGAACTATCCCTTTAACATGAAAACATGAGTCAATTTGAGGCTGAGAGCAGCAGGTTGAATTTGAACGAGGAACCTTCTGATCTTGAGTCCAGTGAGCTCACCACTGAGCTACAGACACTCTCAGCAGTAGGAGGGCAAAAAAGAAATTTAATAGGAGGATCACCAGCTTCTTCTTAAAAAAAAGTAAGGGCTGTGTGGAAATTGACAACACCAAGTAATCCAAGTGTCTCTTAATGAACACACCTGAAACCAATGGAAGGTGGCAAAGGGGAGCAGAATTAGACACAACATAATATCACTAGACCTGGATTTGAACAAGGGATCTTTAGATTGAAAGGCGGGTCTCTTAACCCCTAGTCTACAACCAGACTTGGTTGCATTCATAGAGGGCACACAGGCTTCATGGTTAATGTCATTCATTCTAATGTGATGATGTGCGAAGCAACACAAAGCAAGACTGAAAAAGGTAAAGAGATGGGGGCATATATGCATCATAGTTTGCTCATGTGACCAGACCAAGTGGTATTGTTTTAAGTTGAAAGAGTTGATACTTTGAGTCACCACAGAGAGCATGAACGTTGTCATGGCTCGTCATGTTGTGATGACCACAAATTGTGGCACAAGTGATCACTGTGTCTCTTAACGACCACCTAAAACTAATTGAAGGAGGGGAGCAGAATTCAACACAACATAACAACTATGTCTAACGGGGATTCAAACCAGGAACCATAGAGTTGGCAGGCAGTCATTGTAACCACTGCACTGCCACCAGAGTTGTTGATGAGAGAGGTTGTGACTCTCATGAATATTTGATCTTTCAATAATGCTCAAAAAAAGAGAAAAGAGTCAAAATGAGCCACAACAACTAAGTAGGGGACTTTTTTAATGACTTTTGAATATTTTTTGGCAAAATGACATCAAGTATAATGCCCATTTCAGTGAATTATAAAATCGAAATCCCTGGGTGTGCAGTGAGAAAAAAATGCATGGGGTTGAATGGCAGAGAGAGAGCTCCCAGGCTGCATTTAAAAAATATTTTAAATTATTCTCTAAATCTGTTTGCATTTTTGATGGCACTGTGAGACAGAAGACAAGTGTGGCTACAAACTGTGTACAAAATCTTGAGTACAGAGTGTGATTCGTGGCTTTGGGGACAGTTTTAAAACAAAAGCTCCAGTCTGTGATTCACCCCCTTTCCACTCTGACTGTGACATCACCCACTCTAAGCTCTGCTCGTTAGACGCAATACACACCCATTGTAAAGCTGGATTTTGGCAGAAATCTTAATGATTTAAAAACTGCCACATATCTGAAACTGTTGAAGATATCAATAAGACGAGTAATGCAGTAATAGATTAAAAGTTTGTCTACAGTTTAAAAGAAAAATGGAGTCTGTGGGAGAAAGTATGCTGGAGCTTTAGAGGTTCAAAGTAGTGTGAAGATTTTAAAGGTGTGAAGATGTTTTCAATGTATTCCTATGGGGAAAAAAATTGCAGAAAAAGTTAAATATTGTAAAAAGTACAAATAGTATGAAAAAGTTGAATAATAGCACACCTGTCGTGAAAAAGCTGCACGTTTTGATGTATGAATTGTTGAAATTGCACAAAGTATGAAGGAGTAGTTAGCCGGCAAAGAAAGTGGAAAAACGGCCTTCATTGTTATGAAGAGTTATGAGTTATGAAGTCCATCACTCTGTTTTTTTCAATAAGTGTAAAACTTTTAAAATGTATCTCCTCCTACAATTTTTGCTCAATTGTCACCAAACTTGCTACAGAGCATCTCCAGACTGTCCTCCACAAAACTTGTTTCTCGGATTTTTGATTAAGCAAAAATTGAGCCTACAGTGCATGAAAACGTTAGACTGTAAACACTACTGTAAACATACACCATCAAATTCCTGCTGAATACATTTAGTATCTTTCTGAAAAAAATTTAGAATATTATAGAGTCATGGTTGATGACCAGGGTCCAAAACTAACTTTTTCAAGTGAAATTTTTTACCAGCCAGGCCGATATTTTACCAGCCAACCAAAAAAAAAAAATTGCTTTCAAGTGTTTTAAATTGCTACCAGTATTATTTAACGTGTCATTTGGGTCTTATATGTGATTCTCAATCAATATTTTAATAGTATGCACTAATACTAGCAATTAGGCGTGTGCAAAGCATCCAATATTTGTTTTTGTTGAGGCGGAAAAGTATTTGTATTTGTGTTCGAGTAAAATACAAAAAATTAACACCTAAGTCTTTTTGTGTTGCACTTCTAATGTATGGTATGATGTATAAGTATTCTTTAATCTGCCATTACAATAATTATGGATGTATATGGAATATTGGTTGATGTCATAATCAATAGGCTAGCAAAATATGAATTAGCTTATTGTGTCACAAGGAACATAACTGAAAAGAAAAAAGCCTATGTGTGTGAGTGGGGGGGGGGGGGGGTGTTCTCTCTCTCTCTCCCTCACACACACACACGCGCACACGCAGCTTGTGTGTTCCTCTGAGCTCCCAGACTTGCATGGATCTGTAGGCTATGTGCTACATCGAGTTCTCAGCGCGTCTGACCAACACAATCGGACGCGCGGGTTCGGAGTTCATACCGAGAAGTCGGACCGCGCTGGTCCGTGCTTCAGCACCCGCGAGTCGGGCTGCATCTGGTTTTAATCAATACTCCACTTATTGATTATTAAACATTATCTCACTGGCTTTTCTGTCAGCGCCGCGGCCGCGGGCACCGCCGCTGTTCGCTGCCACTCAAAAGATCAAAGATACTGAGAGAGTTCTACCGGGCGCCAAACAACACAAATGCTGAAAGACGGCATGACGCGCTTACGTGACAAAAGATCGTCTCTGCTGAAAGACACATTACTCTGCCAGAAATCGAGCAGAAACGAGCATCGTTCTCTTCCAGTAACACATAATGAAATTTTCGCCTGTAAAAAAATAACTCGCCAGAGTGGCGAGTGGTCTTGAAAATTTACCAGCCAGAGACAAAATCTACTCGCAATTGGCGAGTGGCGAGTGTTAATTTTGGACCCTGTTGATGACGTTTGGAAAATATCAGAAAACTGAATTTTCTAGAACATTTTGAATTCTGCTCTCATGGGATCAACTGCAGCCAATGTAAAGGTGATGTTTTTAAACTCAATTTGTGAAGCCACCGTGGCACTGCCCCTTGCCAATTAGCTCAGTCTTTGATTCCAGAGGTTGTGGGTTCAATCCTCAACTGGTGCAAAAATGAACATTCCAAGGTCAATTAACCTGTCCTCCTGTTTGTTTTGTTCAGAATTTGCCAAAATTAGCCCGGACCCGACCCATTGCTGCACAATTAAAATAATACAATTTCTAAAAAATAGTTCCTAAATGAATGTAGAGGAAATACTGTATTGGTGGATGTTACAAAATGTAGGAAAAGGCAGACATTCACATTTGTAACCCTTAAAATAACTTTGCAGGGAATTATTTTGAAAACCTAAAACTGATAAACATGAGTTGTGTTGTTGTTTCAGGATCCAGCAGCAGAGACCAGACTCTCCTGAACCCAGCTGTCTGTCTTTAAAGAGCGACGACTCAAAGGACTTGATCGTTACCTTTAAAGGAGGATGTGGATCAGCTGATCAGATGTAAGCTGTAACTGACAGTCAGACTCAGGTTATTGTAGAAAAGAACCAGTTTGTATGACGTATTGTTGGACCAGGTCTGAATCCAAAGTGTCTGTGTCTGTTGTGAATGTCCTCCGGGGACATATAAAGTCCATCTTGTATTATGTCTCTGTCCTGATGTTGACTTGACACTGATTCCTCCACAGAGTGGAGCAGGAGAGCTCAGAGGTTCAGTCCAGTGGTCAGTCTGCTCAGCAGCATCAAACACACCTGGACTCCATATTTATGGTGAGGACATGTCCAACAGCTGCTGTTCCATCTGTTGTGTTCACCATCATCTCCATGCTGCACTTTGACACCAGTGGATTGTCAGTCTGTCCAACATGGATCTGATGTTTGGCTCCATGCTTTTAGTTTGATGCTGTCACTCATAGAGTTTCTGTTCCAGCTGCTGGAGGACAACATGCTCACTTTTGTGAAGAACGAGCTGAAGAAGATCCACAAGGCTCTGAGTCCAGATTACCCAGAATGCTCAGGGAGTCAGAGGGAGGATGAGGAGGATGAAGAGCAGAGGAGGAGCAGCAGAGAGGCATTAGTGAAGATCACAGTGAACTTCCTGAGGAGGATGAAGCAGGAGGAGCTGGCTGAGCGTCTGCAGAGCAGTAAGAGGATTTCTCTAAAGATTCAACATGATGGACAAATGAGACATTCACTGACATCAACACATGGAGGGAAACATGTTCATATAGTCGTTATTTAGAGGAATTAACATGTTATATTTTCTTATTGATCTTATTTCTTGTTCATTCAGGACATGCTGCAGCAGTTTGTCGACGTAAACTCAAATCTGTCCTGAAGAAGAAGTTCCAGTGTGTGTTTGAGGGGATCTCTAAAGCAGGAAACCAAACCCTTCTGAACCAGATCTACACAGAGCTCTACATCACAGAGGGAGGGGCTGGAGGGGTCAATGATGAACATGAGGTCAGACAGATTGAAACAGCGTCCAGGAAACCAGACAGACCAGAAACAACCATCAGACAAGAAGACATCTTTAAAGCCCCACCTGGAAGAGAGCGACCAATCAGAAGAGTGATGACAAAGGGAGTGGCTGGCATTGGGAAAACAGTCTTAACACAGAAGTTCACTCTGGACTGGGCTGAAGACAAAGACAACCAGGACATACACTTCACATTTCCCTTCACCTTCAGAGAGCTGAATGTGCTGAAAGAGAAAAAGTTCAGCTTGGTGGAACTTGTTCATCACTTCTTCTCTGAAACCAAAGAAGCAGGAATCTGCAGCTTTGATCAGTTCCAGGTGGTCTTCATCTTTGACGGTCTGGACGAGTGTCGACTTCCTCTGGACTTCCACAACACTGAGATCCTGACTGATGTGACAGAGTCCACCTCAGTCAACGTGCTGCTGACCAACCTCATCAGGAGGAACCTGCTTCCCTCTGCTCGCCTCTGGATAACCACACGACCTGCAGCGGCCAATCAGATCCCTCCTCAGTGTGTTGACATGGTAACAGAGGTCAGAGGGTTCACTGACCCACAGAAGGAGGAGTACTTCAGGAAGAGGTTCAGAGATGAGGAGCAGGCCAGAAAGATCATCTCCCACATCAAGACCTCACGAAGCCTCCACATCATGTGCCACATCCCAGTCTTCTGCTGGATCACTGCTACAGTTCTGGAGGAGCTGTTGAAGACCAGAGAGGGAGGAGAGCTGCCCAAGACCCTGACTGAGATGTACATCCACTTCCTGGTGGTTCATCTAAAACTGAAGAAGGTCAAGTATGATGGAGGAGCTGAGACAGATCCACACTGGAGTCCAGAGAACAGGAAGATGATTGAGTCTCTGGGAAAACTGTCTTTTGAGCAGCTGCAGAAAGGAAACCTGATCTTCTATGAATCAGACCTGACAGAGTGTGGCATCGATATCAGAGCAGCCTCAGTGTACTCAGGAGTGTTCACACAGATCTTTAAAGAGGAGAGAGGCCTGTACCAGGACAAGGTGTTCTGCTTCGTCCATCTGAGTGTTCAGGAGTTTCTGGCTGCTCTTCATGTCCATCTGACCTTCATCAACTCTGGACTCAACCTGATGTCACAACAACAAACAACCTCCAAGAAGACTGAAACAACAGGAGTCAAATCTGCAGAGACAAACTTCTACCAGAGCGCTGTGGACGAGGCCTTACAGAGTCCAAATGGACACCTGGACTTGTTCCTCCGCTTCCTCCTGGGTCTTTCACTGGAGACCAATCAGAATCTCCTACGAGGTCTGACGACACAGACAGGAAGTGACTCACGGTCCAATCAGAAAACAGTCCAGTACATCAAAAAGAAGATTGATGAGACTCCCTCTGCAGAGAAAAGCATCAACCTGTTCCACTGTCTGAATGAACTGAATGATCGTTCTCTAGTGGAGGACATCCAACAGTCCCTGAGATCAGGACGTCTCTCCACAGATAAACTGTCTCCTGGTCAATGGTCGGCTCTGGTCTTCATCTTACTGTCATCAGAAGAAGATCTGGATGAGTTTGACCTGAGGAAATACTCTGCTTCAGAGGAGGCTCTTCTGAGGCTGCTGCCAGTGGCCAAAGCCTCCAACAAAGCTCTGTAAGTGTAGAGATAGTTGGATTTATTCATCATTACATAAAAACACTTCTGTCTTTTCAACAGGACAGATAATAAACTCCTTTCTCCTTTAATTCCTCATGATCATCTCTTCAGACTGAGCAGCTGTAACCTCTCAGAGAGAAGCTGTGAAGCTCTGTCCTCAGTCCTCAGCTCCCAGTCCTCTAGTCTGAGACACCTGGACCTGAGTAACAACAACCTACAGGACTCAGGAGTGAAGTTGCTGTCTGCTGGACTGGAGAGTCCACACTGTAGACTGGAGACTCTCAGGTGAGGATCCATCCAGCTGTTTATCTGATGCCACTTGAACACAGCAGCAGGTGTTGACAGAGGGTTCCTGTGTGTTGTTGTGTGTGTTCAGTCTGTCAGGATGTCTGGTCACAGAGGAAGGCTGTGCCTCTCTGGCCTCAGCTCTGAGCTCCAACCCCTCCCATCTGAGAGAGCTGGACCTGAGCTACAACCATCCAGGAGCCTCAGGAGTGAAGCTGCTGTCTGCTGGACTGGAGGATCCAGACTGGAGACTGGACTCTCTCAGGTAAGGAGAGGCTGCTGCAGCCACACACACTGTCTGATAGAGCAGGAGGAGCTGGAACATGTTCTATGGCCCCGTTCACACCTGCTCACACCTGCTATTAACATCATGACATCAGATCCCATCAGTCAGACCATATTCAGAGGTGGTGTAGGCCACAGTCAAGCTCCGCCCACTGCACTGACGTCCTCTGTCTCAGTCTGACTCGTCCCAACACAGTTTATACTGAAGCCAAAATCTCAGAGTGTTTCCAACATGAGCTGTGCAGCTTTCATCGTCATGGTGATGAACTAGTGGGATCAGGAGTTTGTCCTCATCATGACTCACTGTGTCATATTCAGGAGAAGAGATGTCAGTGATGAAAGCAGCTGTTGGCAGCTGTGCTCTGAGTCTCTCCAGATGTTTGGATCAGGAAACATTTCAGCTGCAGCTGCTTGAACCAACAGAACAGTCCCAGAGACTGGAGACACCTGTTGAGTGTGGAGGACACACTAATAACAACACAGCAACAAGAATCAAAGCATGTCCACTGCTCAGAGACATTGGTCTCCCAGCGTCTCCAACCAAGGAGGACATGTCCTGCCTCAGGCTCTAAGTTTGATTTCTTATTGTATTGTTTCTAGCAGTAGTTGTTTTAAGCAGGAAGATAGCCTGTCCCTTTAAATGTTGTCATGTGACTTATGGTTGGCAGCCATTTTGTTGTCATGTGACTTATGACCGGCAGCCATTTTGTTTTCATGGGCAAGCTAAGGATCAGACGCGCTTCATCCGCTGCCATCCTCTTCTTTGCGCTTGTGAACGCATCGTCTGTAAGTAGATTGCTGTAAATAAAG
Organism: Decapterus maruadsi; assembly: GCA_030347415.2. Classification (NCBI taxonomy): domain Eukaryota; kingdom Metazoa; phylum Chordata; class Actinopteri; order Carangiformes; family Carangidae; genus Decapterus; species Decapterus maruadsi. The sequence continues at coordinate 6,822,248 of CM064885.1, read as the reverse complement.
TGCAAATGCATCGTTAGAATTTAATATGTATACATTAGAAAGTCATGTAACATGAAATATGTAAAGAATCATAATTTAGCATATTTAGCATATGTAGCATAGCATTAGCTAGCAGTTACACACTGTTGGTTGAACAGCTCTGTAAATTTAAGTTGCTGATGTATTTTATTTTGGTGTTTTTCTACAGTTTCACTCTGTGTGAGTGCAGCTAAGGCATCTTATTAAAGAGAATTACGAAGATGATTCCTGACTCCGGCACTTATTAGAGTTTGGCTTGCTGTTGAATCATGTCCCGCATGATGAGAACAGTATAGTGAAAAGACGATAATCCTACAAGCAAAAGAGCTTCGTGGCAGTAGACTGCATACAGATCCTGCATCATGGACAAAGGAGGCAAACCAGAAACCCCGGCAGCAGATAGTGGGGCCATCGCCGCGACAAAAGAAACTTCAAAGGATCTCAAGTCAGAGACTGGCTCGACATGTTCCAGCGCATCGCGACAGTCGCATCGATCTGGGTCATCAACCGCCGCAGCAGCCGCCAAAGCACGCGCCCATGCGGAGGCGTCGAGAACACGAGCACTATTTAAACAAAGTGAATTAGCAATAAAATTAAACTGGACATGTCTCATCAGCTCGACAAGGCTAAACTAGAGGCAGTAGTGGAAGGAGAGTTTGAAGAACTTCAGAGAAAGTCAAGCCGCACCGTCTCACCACAAGGCAGAATGGAGCGTACAAGAGACTATGCCAGGGCATACGCTCGTTCCTCTGAAAGGGAAAACCCAGGTTCAGAACGCTCATATAAAAGAGAGCCGTCACTTGAAACCCGTCCCTATTCAGCTAAACTGTTTGCTTCAACAGAGCCGAACTTCCGAGAAGAAATCCCATCATATCCGAATCCAACTATGCAGGATTCATTCAGCCCGCATCCACAACAACGCGGACATGGGCATGCTCCTCAGGCGGGTACATACTCTGCAACTTATCACCAGCCCGAGGGTCGAAACATGTTAGACTTCGCTAGATTTCTAGCACGTCGTGAACTCGTTAATACGGGTCTTGTGAAATTCGACGACAGACCAGAGACTTTCAGGGCATGGAAGTCAGCTTTCGACAACGCCATTTATGGCCTCGATCTTAGAGCTAGTGAGGAACTGGATCTACTCACAAAATGGTTGGGCAGAGAATCATCAGAGCACGTGAGAAGAATCCGGTCTGTCCATGTGTCTGACCCCCTTGCAGCTCTGAGAATGGCTTGGACTAGGTTAGCTGAGAGTTATGGCGCACCTGAGATGATTGAAAACGCACTTTTCAAGAAGCTGGACGCCTTCCCAAAAATCTCCACTAGAGATTACGGCAAACTCAGAGAGTTGGGAGACCTCCTGGAACTGGAGGCAGCCAAAAGTGACGGATACTTGCCAGGACTGGGATATTTGGGCACCGCGAGAGGGATCAATCCGCTGCCTTACTATCTACAAGAGAGGTGGATTTCACAGGGCACAAAGTACAAGGAGGAACACCACGACACATTCCCTCCGTTCTGGTATTTCACCGCCTTTGTCTGCCAGGAGGCAAAGGCAAGAAACGATCCCAGTTTCAATATTGCCAGCAGCAGTAACCCTACTAGAGGCGACAGATTTACAACCAAGTACGACAGTCTGAGAAAGCCTATCGTCATCAATAAAACAGACGTCTTCCCCAAAAAACCTCACAATACAGATCTGACTCTCAAAGAAAACGACCCTGGTAAACACTGCCTCACCCCTTGAGGAAGTGTCGAGGCTTCAGGATGAAGACCATAGAGGAGCGTAGAGCTTACCTGAAGGATAACGGCATCTGTTTCCGGTGCTGTGCATCTTTCTCTCACCTGGCACGTAATTCGCCCTTCGCGTAAGCCCCGCCCCCCTTGGTTACTGTTGCCATGCCGGGCAAGCTTTCACTCCGAGCCATGCTCCTGGCAATGTTTGATATCGATTTCAAAGGAAATATCAGCAAATTTCGCGCCGGAGGATAAAACATATGTTCAACGACACGACTGGACAACGTACAGAGCAGAAGTAGGGCTGGTAACTTTGCCGTCTATCAACCCACCACGAAGATTTACGTCATCTCACTGGTTGTCAAACTGCAAGTTTTTGGGCGATTGTGAACCACATACGGCTTCCGCTGCAGTTTTTTTTCTCCCACCACTGTATCAGTCAGTGAAAGCAGCCCCTGCCTGGAGGATCCCTCGCCTGAAAGCTCAGGTAAAAGCCCCAAAAGTACGGCTTTGGTACAGCTGTCATGTCGGAGGTGAACGTATGGTTATCCCCATATTTACACTTGTTCAAGTCGAAAAAAAAGTCCGATCGTATCTGAACATCTCTATATTGCTGCTGCCGCCGCCACTGTAGCAGCAGTAGCAGCAACAATAACAATATCCTTCTCTACAAACGTTTTGTTTTTCGTCCCAGGAAATGTAATTAAGCTTGCCAGGCCTATGGTTACGGGTCAGGTGACGGTTGCTAACGTATGATTGGTCAATAACGGTTTTAGGGCGGAGTCCGCGAAGGGTCAATTGCAATGTGGCGGTTAAGTGTACAGAGTGCAACAGTGAAAACCACAGCGCTGCCTTGCATCCAGGTCCACCTCCTTCAGTCTCTCGAGCACCCAGCCCCTCTATAGGTCATGGCGGGGAGGAAGAAGACTCGTCTGCATTAGGGGTTTACAGCCAGATCTTGTTCAAAGATTTGTTTGGTCCAGGTCTATCCTAACGGTAAGCGGGAACACGCTACGAAGATGTACGCAATGCTCGACGATCAGAGCAACCGATCATTGGCGAAGTCAGAGTTCTTCGAGCATTTTCACATCGACAAAGATACATCTCCTTACTCACTGAAGACCTGTGCCGGCAGCAAAGACATGGTTGGCAGACGAGCTGTTGGTTACCAGATAGAGCCTGTACATGGAGGACTCAGTCTGTCGCTCCGTACGCTGATAGAATGCAACGAAATACTGGACAATAGATCCGAGATACCTACTGTGACGGGGTGCTTGTGAACGCCTGTCAGTCCCGGACCGGCGCGCTCTCGCGCTGAGAGTGCCGTGCCGGGGCGTGCGCCACAGCTTGCCATGCCGGGGCGCGCGCCGCAGCTTCATTGTTTGGACTGTGTTGAACTGTTTCCCCGTCGGCCGCGTCTTGCGGTCCGGCTGGGACATGAACTATTTCGCTCTGTTTTGAACTTTGTCCCTCCATGGGTTGCCGAGGGTGCACACTCGGCACCTACGTGACACACACACACACACATACACATACACATTCATTCACCTGCTCACCTGCTGTTGCTGGTTCATGGGACGAACCGAGGCAGTGGAATGTCACGCCCTATATAGCGCACCGTGCCGCGCTTTCATGGGTCAGGTGACCGCGGGCGGATCTATATATTAATTATTGTATGAGAATGTTGTTTTTTCATGGGTTTGTGGGGAAAGTGGTCTAGCTGTATGGAGGGTTAACAGTGCCACTGTACTGGGGATGATTTAAAGGGGGTACTGTGAGTTTCATTTGTGTCTTCTGGTTTTTGTTTTCTTGACCCCTGTGTTTTGTATTAAGTGGTTTGCCCCGGTGAGGGGCCAAGGGGTATTGAAAGAGCTCAGCTCATTTGAAGGGAGTTTTGGCTTTTTTGACTGAGATGCACGTCCGTTTTCAGTGCTGCCGGTAAATGTACATACTTTATTTTGTTTCCTCCGTCCTGTAAATATTCCTGCTGGTTTCCTTTGATGTGCCACTCATGGGTTTTTTTTGTCAACTGGGTTTTTGGTAAATAAAACATCACCCGACTGAAGCTTGCCGACTGGGCCATCGTTTTTTTTTAACATTCACTGCAACGAACCCCAACATTTGGTGTCAGGAGTGGGATTGCCAGTCGACGGGGGCGCATCCGGTACACAAGACGTACTGGGTTACGCTCGCAAAAGCAGGAACCAGTTCAGGACGAAGATGCCGAGGAGGGAGCGTGGTCAACAGCCGAGGAGGACGAAGGAGGGGCGGCGGCTCCAGTCCAGCAGGCAGGCCGTTACCACCCACACCTCAAGTCTGTCGCCCCGCGGATCCCGGAACTGGACGAGGAAGCTCAAATCCTCCTGTTGTTAGGCCGCGACATCTTGAGGGTCCACAAGGTAAGGAAACGTCTGAATGGACCTCACAACGCCCCCTTCGCACTCAAGTTCGATCTGGGCTGGGTTCTGGTGGGGGATGTATGTTTGGGCAGCTCTCACGTGCCAACGGTGCAATGCTTCAAAACCAGTGTACTGGGGAATGGCCGGCCTTCCGTCTTCACACCCTGCGAGAACCACGTCCATCTGAAAGAGAAGCTGAGCGTCAGAGACAACAAACAGCATGGACTTCATCATGTCCTCAGATGGGACTCGTCAGATCAAACAGATACAGACCAACTTGGACACTCGGTGTTTGAGCAAACAGGGAATGACAACGAACTTGCGCTCTCCATGGAGGATAAGGTCTTTTTGGACACTATGGGAAAGGAAATCTTCCAAGACGAGGCCAACAGCTGGGTGGCACCCCTTCCCTTTAGACACCCGAGACCTCCTCTCCCCAATAACAGAGAGCAAGCGCTCAATCGTCTCCTCTCCCTACGACGCACCCTGCAAAAGAAGCCAATAATGAAACAACAGTTTATTGATTTCATTCAGAAAATATTTGACAATGATCAGGCCGAGCCAGCACCCCTTTTAGCAGAGGGTCAGGAATGCTGGTATCTGCCATCATTTGGGGTCTACCACCCGAGAAAGCCTGACCAAATTAGAGTCATTTTCGATTCGAGTGCACAGTATCAGGGTCTTTCTCTCAACAGCGTCCTCCTAACCGGTCCCGATTTGAACAACAGTCTCCTGGGTGTCTTGGTCCGGTTCAGAAAGGAGCCAGTTGCGATAACGGCGGACATCCAGCAAATGTTCCATTGTTTCACAGTGAGGGAGGATCACAGGGACTATCTGAGGTTCCTATGGTTCCGTGACAATGATCTGGACAAGGACATCTTGGAATATAGGATGAAGGTCCACGTATTCGGAAATAGTCCATCCCCGGCGGTGGCTATCTATGGACTAAGGCGTGCAGCAAGAGAAGGTGAACCCGAATACGGAACCGACACCCGCAGGTTCGTAGAACGCGACTTCTACATGGACGACGGTCTTAAGTCGCTACCTACCGCAGAAGATGCGATTGATCTGCTACAGAGAACCCAGGCTTCCTTAGCAGAGTCAAACTTAAGGTTGCATAAAATTGCATCCAACAGTTCAGTGGTGCTATCGGCATTCCCTCCTGAAGACTGTGCCAAAGGCATCAAGGATCTCGATCTTGGAGATGACGCTACTCTCATTCAGCGTAGTCTTGGTCTGTGCTGGGAGATCACGACGGACACATTTACCTTCCAGACATCAAACGGTGACAAACCTTTCACGAGTACTTTCAACGGTCAACGGTCTATATGACCCCATCGGCTTTGCAGCCGCAGTGACAATACAAGGGAGACTCCTTTGGAGAGAGCTCTCCAAAGAGGTAGATGACTGGGACACTCCACTCCCGGCAGAGAAGTGCAGGGAGTGGGAAGCATGGAGGGACTCCCTTAACGATCTGCAAAAGCTTCACATTCGCCGGACATACAGTTCAGAATCTCTCTCGAAGGCAGAACGCACCGAACTGTGTCTTTTCTCGGATGCCTCTACCAAGGCTATTGGTGCGGTAGCATACCTGACAACCATCAGTGAGGACGGAAATTGTGACGTTGGTTTTGTTCTGGGAAAGGCGAAGCTAACACCTCAAAATGAGGCTTGAATTGTGTGCAGCCGTATTAGCTGTTGAGATATCAGATTTCATACTGCATGAGATGGATTTCAAACCGGATGAGGTGCGCTTTTACTGTGACAGTCGAGTTGTACTGGGTTACATATACAATGAGAGCAAACACTTTTATGTGTATGTGCACAATAGGATCCAGAGGATAAGACAGTCGACGAAGCCCGAGCAATGGCATTATGTGCCCTCGGAGCTCAACCCAGCTGACCACGCCTCGAGGTCCGTTTCGGCACTCCAGCTTCAGGACACAAGTTGGCTCACAGGCCCGGACTTCCTCTATAAACCATCTGTGTGTCATCCTACAACACAAGCTCCCTTTGAGTTGGTGAGTCCCGAGGTAGACCCTGAGGTTCGTACTCAGACCCAAGTCACCGTAACCTCCACCGATGTGAAAGACCGGCAACTTGGTCCAGAACGCTTTTCCACGTGGGTCAGTTTGCTGAATGGAGTCGCTTCACTTATCCATGTGGCCCGCTCTTTCAAGTCCTCTCCTGACAAGCAGTCACACAAATGCGCCGGCTGGCACCTGTGTGAACAACCACATCTTCAAGAGGAACTAGTTCAAGTTAAGAATGTAGTTATCCTCTCTGTTCAAAAGTCGGCTTTCTCCGAGGAATACATCGCTCTCACGGAGGGAAAAGACATTCACAAGAAGAGTCCTCTGTCTGCGCTGAACCCCTTTTTGGACGTCAATGGACTAATGAGAGTTGGCGGTCGCCTGGCACACGCACAACTGAACAGTGAGGAAAAGAATCCTGTTATCTTACCAAGCCGTCACCACATCTCCACCTTGGTGATACGCCACTACCACAACCGAGTCCACCATCAAGGCCACTTGTTCACTGAGGGAGCTGTGCGCACTGCGGGGTTCTGGTTGGTCGGTGGCAAAGCATGTGTAAGCAGTGTTCTTCACAGATGTTTGGTGTGTAGGAAGTTCCGTGGGAAAACCCAAACCCAGCTGATGGCTGACCTGCCTGAGGAATGATTGAGTACATCTCCTCCATTCTCATATGTCGGCCTGGACGTATTTGGTCCTTTTACAGTCTCAGCGCGAAGAACTAGAGGAGGGCATGCCCAAAGCAAGCGCTGGGCTGTGCTTTTCTCTTGCATGTCCACCAGGGCAGTCCATATTGAAGTTATTGACACCATGGACACTTCAAGTTGCATTCTTTGCCATCCGAGGACCGGCAAAACAGTTGCATTCTGACTGTGGATCGAACTTCGTAGGGGCAAGCAAAGAACTGGGATTCCACAAGATGGCGAAGGAACCCGCTGTACAGAAATACCTCAGAGACGAGTCTTGTACGTGGGAATTCAATCCGCCCCATGCCTCCCACATGGGAGGGGCTTGGGAGCGTATGATTGGGCTTGTTCGAAGGATATTGGACTTCCTGTTAATGCAGGTCAAGAACCAACCTCTCTCCCATGAGGTTCTCTGCACGTTCATGGCAGAGGTCAGTGCGATAATCAATGCGAGGCCTCTGACCCCCGTGTCTAGCGACCCAGACTGACCCTTGATACTTACACCGGCCATGCTACTCACCCAAAAGGTTGGTGTACCCCCTCCGGTGGGCGTGGTCTCAGAAGGCAACCACTTCAGACAGAACTGGAAATGGGTGCAAAGCCTAGCAGACCAGTTCTGGTACCGCTGGAGACGCGAATATCTTCCCACTCTGCAGACTCGCCATAAGTGGAGGACAGCACTGCCAGACATTCAGAAGAGAGATGAAGGATGCTCAAGTGGCGCGCAACGAGTGGCCAATGGCAGTTGTCTCAGATGTTGTCAAAAGTCCAGATGAGAAGGTGCGCAAGATACAAATCAGGGTTTTCAAGGATGGATCGTGCAAGACATACTCCAGACCAGTCACAGAAGTCGTCCTTCTGTTGTCAAGAAAAGATCAAGATGGTTAAGTAGTTATGGCATCTTATAGATGCCAGGCGGGGAGTGTCCTGCCTCAGGCTCTAAGTTTGATTTCTTATTGTATTGTTTCTAGCAGTAGTTGTTTTAAGCAGGAAGATAGCCTGTCCCTTTAAATGTTGTCATGTGACTTATGGTTGGCAGCCATTTTGTTGTCATGTGACTTATGACCGGCAGCCATTTTGTTTTCTTGGGCAAGCTAAGGATCAGACGCGCTTCATCCGCTGCCATCCTCTTCTTTGCGCTTGTGAACGCATCGTCTGTAAGTAGATTGTTGTAAATAAAGTGCAAATGCATCGTCATAATTTAATATGTATAAATTAGAAAGTCATGTAACACGAAATATGTAAAGAATCATAATTTAGCATATACAGCATAGCATTAGCTAGCAGTTAGCTACACTGTTGGTTGAACAGCTCTGTAAATTTAAGTTGCTGATGTATTTTATTTTGGTGTTTTTCTACAGTTTCACTCTGTGTGAGTGCAGCTAAGGCATCTTATTAAAGAGAATTACGAAGATGATTCCTGACTCCGGCACTTATTAGAGTTTGGCTTGCTGTTGAATCATGTCCCGCATGATGAGAACAGTATAAGGACATAAGAGACAGAAATCAGGTCTCTGTCTGCTCAGATATTGATGATCAATAATCAGCTCAGTCTCTCTGAGATCCTGATCTTGTCCTGATGAGATGTCTTGTTGTGTTGAGGAGACATCCAGATGTCCTCACTGTCCTCACAGAGGCCTGGAGCTGTCCATCAGAAGAAAGGGAGTGTAGTGAACAGTGGAATAATCATCCATGTGTGTGTGATCAAACAGCTGTTTTCAGACTCTGTGTGTGTGTGTGCTGACTCCAGATCAGATGAAGACACAAAGTGTCTCCTTAATTAAAGTCTCCAACAGGATTCTTTGTCCAGGCCTCAGCGTCCAGCGCCTACAGAGCTGTTGAAAGCTTTGATGGAGGTGGCTACAAAAGAGAATGTAAAAGAAGGAGAAGAGAGTGATTGAAGATGAGATCCTGATCCGTCCTGTCACTGTGATCAGATGTTTCTATTATACCCCTTTCCCACTGGCCAAAAAACCCGTTTAAACCCGCTAACAATCGGCTTTTGGTGGCAGTGGCAAGGGCGCACTGAGCCGCGTCGACGCGGGTCAAACGACTCGGCAAGCGACCCTGCAGTGGGAAAGCCAGACCCGGGTCAACCCGCTAATTTACGTGACGACGTTGAGTGTTACGTGACCCCACGTCATCGCGCCGGTCTCGTCTCATAGCATGTACCAAAACAAAGCTCTGCTCGCATCCGAGACTGGGATTAAAAGATCAAACAACACTGACCGAAAACAATTGAAACAAAAGAAAAGAAACTACAGTGTGTTTAACTGACGTGTTGTGCCGCGTACGAACCGTCATATGGCCCCAGTGGACTCGCTCTCCTCCGCGGTCCAGGTGCTCTGTAGGCCGGCCAGATGCCTCGTCTGCCTCGGCCGACAGGGCATGACAGTGCTTCTCGCACCGCGGATGAGAGCGGGGCAACAACATGGCTGCTCTGTCTGATCTCCCCACGGGGGGTCAGACTCGGCTTATTTTGGTCAATGGGAAAGGGGCCAAATGCCGATTGTTAGCGGGTCGACCCGCGTTTAAAAAACCTGCGTCGACTCGCTAATTTCAGTGGGAAAACGGCTTTAGAGCTCCTTCATCCACTCACTGCTGCTGTGGCTCCTGTGGAAACCTGCTCACAGCCTCATTCTTCAGCTTCAAACAAACACAACTTGTGTTCACACTCAGTCTTTCTCACTAAACTCACTGGCTCTCATTCATGAAACCTTAGTAAATCTGTGTCATGCACATGAAGCTCATGCTACTAAAACTCTACTCCAGATTCATGAACGGTGCAGGAAACTCAGATTTGATCCTAAGCAGGTGTGTAGGATCATGAATGACCAGCCATCGTATATGAACAGCACACCCCGCTGATCAGCAATTACAGATGTTACTGGTTCAAAATTGCGGACTTCTCACGTGATTCACGTGAGACGGCACAAGCGTCAGGCATTTTTTTCTTTGGCGAGACAAAGAGGTTTTAATGAAAAGCTGCATGGTGCCAAAACAACCACCAGGTGGCATCTGTGAGAACGGAGGACGACAGGGGGATGAATTAGTATGATCTGTGCAGTAATCCACTGCTTAAACTCTAGGTCTGTATTATTTACTGGCTGCAGCTCGTTCTCCTTTCATCCTACTGTATTCTACCTGTATCATGAACAGCGCCACTCCTCATCGCGGCAACATGGTGTGACGTGTCAGCATTCTCCCCAAAACGTCTGAGCAGTATTTAGTACGGTGCTGCCACCTAGAGGAAAACAGTGGTGGTGAAAATTCTCGCGTTCGCGAGATCCTGCAGTGCGAGACAAACCCCGCAATTTTGAACCAGTAACATCTGTAGCACAGATCTCCACTGATGAATAGCCATATAAGGAGATCCTGACCACCATATAAGGACTTAGGTGCATCCTGTTCACCTGCGGCCATGACGCAAACAAGGAAAAAAGGAGAGAGAAAAAAAAGAGAGTTGGTGGAGTCATTTTGGGTGAAGTGGAGTCCAGAAAAATCTTGACTTGTCTTCTGTTAGTGGTGGTGTGACTGGGACAGGTCATCAAAGGCTGGAGGGAAGCAACAGATGGAGTGAATGTAAAGCCAGAAGATGAAATAAAAGAATGAAATAAAAGTAAAAAGAGGTCAGTACAGAGCTGCAGCAGCCACCAGAGGAAGAGGCTCTTCACAGCCTCATGCATCAAGTTCTAGAGCAGCTTCTATTCTTCCAGATGCAGCAGCCGTCTCTCACAGCTCCATCCAAACTGCTGACAACTGTCTTATTGTGTGTGTCCACCCAGCTTGGAGCAACGTGGAGCGTCACACACTCTGCATCGCACATCAGCTGCTGTACATTGATGGAAGAAAAGTTGTTGTGCTTTTATATCCCATTATTTGATCATTAGATGGAGCCTTGACTGTTGCTGTGTCCCATCCCAAACGTCTCTCTCTCCAAATATTTGAATCCTTTGTCATGTTTAAATGACCTGTTTCAAAGGCATCCAAGTATTTGGAACATGAGAGTAATGCTCATTCAAATAGTCATTTGCAGCAGTGACGTATTATATATTTCTGTGCATTTCTACATTGACCAGAAATCCAGGTCAATTTCTGCTGCTCACGTTTCATGAATGAGAGACACTGTGTGTTTGACTGAGCTCTAACAAACCTTTCCTGGTGCATTGTGGGATATGTGGGCTGCTCAGCTCCACCTGTTGTGTCTTCATCTTTGCTGTGACGTGTGTTTGTGCAGCTTGAGAGTCAGAGAGTGAAGTGACATGACATGGAGAAAAGACATGATGAAGTGTTTCCTCCTGGTCTCCTCCTGCTCTGTATCATCACTAGATAAAGACTTCAGCTCCTTCTTCTCTGTGCTCAGTCTTCATCCATACATCCCAGCCTTCATGTCAACACACTGATACAACAGTGTGTGTGTGTGTGTGTGTGTGTGTGTGTGTGTGTGTGTGTGTGTGTGTGTGTGTGTGTGTGTGTGTGTGTGTGTGTGTGTGTGTGTGTGTGTGTGTGTGTGTGAGAGAGAGAGAGAGCCATGTGTGCATGCTGACAGAGAAGCTGCTGCTCTGACCCCCCTCCTCCTTTCAGGGTGGAGCCTGCTGGAGTCCCATGGTTGACACCAGGTCTGAGGAAGTGTAAGTGTGTTTACATTCAACCATCTTCACACTGTCACATCACTGACCTCATGAGTCTTCATCAAACTGTCAAGAACTGATCACATGATCAATAACTGATCACAGCTGTGTCTTGTTCTCTCCATCAGATTCCTGTCCACTCACAATCGACACAAACACAGTCAACACAAAAATCAAACTGTCTGACAACAACAGGAAGATGACACATGTGGAGGAGCATCAGTCATATCCTGATCATCCAGACAGATTTGACTACTGGCCTCAGCTGTTGTGTTCAACTGGTCTGACTGGTCGCTGCTACTGGGAGGTCGAGTGGAGAGGATACGTTTATATATCAGTGAGTTACAGAGGAATCAGAAGGAAAGGAGACAGTGGAGACTGTGGGTTTGGAGAGAACGATCAGTCCTGGAGTCTGAGCTGCTATGATGATGGTTACAGCGTCTGGCACAATAACAGACGGACACCTATCACCCCCTCCTCCTCCTCTTCTTCCTCCTCCTCCTCCTCCTCCTCCGTCTCTAACAGAGTAGCAGTCTATGTGGACTGTCCTGCTGGCTCTCTGTCCTTCTACAGAGTCTCCTCTGACTCACTGATCCACCTCAACACCTTCAACACCACCTTCACTCAACCTCTCTATCCTGGGTTTGGATTCTTCTGGTCCAAACCTGGTTCCTCAGTGAGACTGTGTTGATGAAGCAGAGTCTCCTCCTGTCACTGTTGAACAGACACTTCAGTCTCTACATGTCTGTCTCTGTCTCTCACTCCCATTTTATCAGTTGACTTTTTCAACTCTTGTCAGTGATTCTTGTAAACGTGTTCCTCTTCCTTTAAAGATGAAAGCGTTGATTATTCCAGGACAAAAACCATGGTGACTTTGACTCAGCTGCTGATGAAGGACGAGGCCTAAAAGTCTCTGAGCTGCCAGCGTCACTGAGGACAAAAACACATTTGAAACACATTCACTGTTCATGTTCAACTTTACAGGTAAACACACACAACAACACACACAAGTGGAAACAAACATCATGTTGTGTGGACGCTGAATAGAATGAATGACATCATTCTTTGTCTTTTCACTGAATCACTTTTATATGTGATGTGCATTTCCTGCTGATGTAGAGCAGCACAAAAACCATCAGCTACTAATCCTACCAGACCATGATCTTTATGTTACCATGACGCTGACTTCATTATTAAACTGTATTCATCTCTGTCCTGTAAATAATCTGATGTCAAATAAATAGAATTCAAAAAGATTCAGTAAATAAATTAATTAATAAACAAACATTTACATTTTGATTTTTTTTAGATACATTTACTGGCAAATTTGTATTTATTTTTTTTTTTTTTTTTTTTTTTTTTTCATCAAGTTTTGACTAAAATGTCTCTCCATAGGTGTCGACATATTCTGAAATGATTCACTGCTGCCAATGTGTGACTTTTACTTTGAAGGTCAACCCTCCACTTCCTGCTTTATTTCTCATTACAAGTCTTGTATGGATGGAAGGACACACACACACACACACACACACACACACACACACACACACTGGAACAAAACAAACTTGACAATGCCTGTTAAACAGTCACGCTGCTAGCATTAGCCACAAGCTAACATGAAGCTATCAAAGTGAGTGAAAAGCTTTTCCGGATCAATGAACTTGTCATGTATCTCACTCAGCATCATCACAGAACATAAGCAGTTGTTGTCTGGAGCACATCTTCACATGTATCATCAATAAAGTCACCTTTAACCCTCAAATAGAAAGTTATTAACGGAGCTCAGTACAAGTCAACTTACCACGAGATCCCGCAGCGGACTGTTGCCTAGAAACGGGGCCAACCCGCGAAGTCTGCAGGGGCTCGTTAGTGTGGCGTTTCAAAATAAGAGCTTCTAACTCATAGATCATAATAAATAGTGAACGACTTCATATTGTAACAGGCAGATGAATAATAATAAATTAAGTGTAGTGCTCCTTCCACAGAATTACAGTTAGTGGAATTATTAACTCCTTAACTCTGTTACAAAGCATCAATCAATCAATCAATCAATCAATCAATCAATCAATCAGACTTTATTTATAGTGCACTTTTCATACAAAAGATATGTAGCAAAATGCGCTTTACACCATAAAAGCAGACAAAACAAAGCAAAAATATAACCCAAAGTCACACACACGTGCACACACACTTCTGCGCACACACAGACAGACACACAGACACACAACCCGCACATACTCAGTTATAGAAAATCAAAAGAAGGCAACTGAAGCGCTATCAATTTGCCGTGAGGAAACACCAGGGACTGGATAAAACCAAATAATTAAATGAAATGATAAAAATAACTAAAATTATATGCTTAGACTAAAAAGACTAGAAGTACAATAAATACAAATAAAAAATACAATAAAATAAGATAAAAATTTAATTAATAAACAGTAAAAATGGATAAATACAGTATAAGGATAGTAAAACTAAGTAAAATCTAACAAAAGCCAAAAAGGTGTGTTTTAAGTTTGCTAATGTCCACATTGGCAGCTGCTCTCAGGCTATGGAAGGCTATTCCACAGTCGTGGGCCGTAAAAACAAAAGGCTGCTTCAGCGTGAGTTTTAGTTCTGACTTTAGGTGTTACTAAAAGGCCTCTATCTGAAGACCTGAGAGTTCTGGATGGCTCATAGGTTCAAAGCTAATCTGACAGATCAGAAGGACTAAGACCATTAAGAGCTTTAAAAAGCAGTAAGAGAATCTTCAATGGATCCTGAAACACACAGGTAGCCAATGCAGGGACTTGAAAACACATTACAGCAGAGTGAGGACAGAGGACAGCATGGATGTGTTTAGGAATGACAGTTTAATGAAAACCATATTGACAATGTGGAACATTTTAAGAATAGGCTACTCACATCATTACTTAAAAAAAACTGTCCAGTGGAACAACAAAGCAACAAACTAAAGTCTAGATGGATCATGGATCATGAAGGGATCAGGAAACACCTGTCAAAAGACAAATACACTTGACAGAGAATTTATTCTACAAAGAACTAAAGAGCCAGAAAATAAATACCAGAATGAGTGAACCAATATTATACAGCTTTGTAGAAAAAAAAGACTATAGGTCAATATGTAATCACACCAAAAACAACACTAAAGGAAAATGGGATAGGCCTATATAAAATGTTATTATGAAAAGTGTCTCAACACAATGAAGTTCCCCTCAGTATTTCATTCAGAGTGTGTCCCGTTAAGTGTCACAGGATATGAAGCTATATGGACCAGGAAGGACTGGGCTGGTAATAGGAGGGTTAGGTGAGTCATAAACACAAAGAGGAAATGAAGTCACACGCTACTTTGGAGTTAACACTAGGCTACATGCTTTATGAAAAATAACAAATGAAATGAAAATACAGCACAATAACTGACTTCATGTTCCACAGTTTCTTTCTTTTTCTTCTTCACAAATGACAAATCAAATTGTTCTCTATCACATGGGAAATGTCTGCATGAGAAAATAAATAATAACAACAATGAGTTGAAATGAATTCTCTTTGAAAGTCTTTGGGGAACAGAGACAGGACTGTTATTACATAGTCATAACACTCTTCTCTTTATGGACAAACTCAAATCACACAATTAAACACACTGGTACTGTAATAAAATAGTGACTCCAGGAAAACATCTTTTTAACTGTACAGGTTTTACTTCTATAGCCTATCACATGGAATATTTATTTTTACACATTTTAAAACCATTAATCATTCTAGGTTTTTTTTTGATGATTTGATCAGTTTTCCATGAATTACAATACTCATTGTTTTACTTGTAACCATGAAATATGATTCATTTTGTTTCATCTCTTTGGAGATTGTTGACTATAGTTTGTCAAAATGTGCTGTGACTCAGAGAAGCAGTGAAACGTCTCTGAAGAATGACACTCCAGCTCATTTTCTTCTTCTTTACAGAGTTCTTCTCACTCTTTACCTCAAAGCAAATCCTCTGTTGACGTGACCATTACCCAGAATCCTGTGCCTTCATTTCCTCCTTTGCTCTGTGCTGCAGGTGCAGATTTACGCCAGTAGGGGGCACTGACGTCACATTAGGCAGAATCTCAGCTGAACCTGTTGAACTACACGACACAAAGCTGTGACGTCAGGACGTGGCTCATCTTTGTTCCTGAGCTGCACTTGTTCCACCTGCTGTAACTGATCAGGGATCTGATCAGCAGATCCATAGACGGACTTTGTCCTTGGTGGTGGAGCAGTTGATGAAGCTGATGCCTTCATTGTTACTCAGTAACTGTTTATTGCTTGTTTATCAGTCTGCTGTGGCCAACACTGATGCAGCTTCCTGTGCTCACTGATTCACACATGGACTGGTCTTGTTGTGTCTCTGGAAGGTGACAGGAAGTTTCACCTTTCTTCCTTACTCTACCTCTCTGAGAGCTCAGATCTGACTCTGTGCTTTATGTCTTCACTTCATCTCTTGCTGTGTGTATGTGGAGTTTCCATGGCTCACACATTCTCCTTCCTCATGGTCTCCATGGTGACCAGAGCACGTTCAGGAGGTCATCATCTCTCTGAAACCTTGGAGATCAGTCAGACTTGGTTATTCCACTCCTGATGGATCTACTTGTATTAAAGCCCCTGCTGGACAATAAGTGACATCACAGCAGCATTCTAGCTGTTAGAGCACCAAGAACTGTTTACAATCATAATCATCACCTGATTCATTCAAAGTTCTCCACTGAGTGTTTGATGTCAGTGACAGATCATTGTCATGGTAACTGGTTCACTTCAGCTTTATGGGAATATTGTGTGTGTGATAAATGATCTTTATCACTTTGGATTTTATTACATGGAGCAAAGTCCAGCAGAGCAGGTTAATGATTCCAGGTAAGAGGACAGAGTCACGTCCAACAGGTGAGACACAGTTCAAAGTGCAGTTGTGTGTCAGTTGTGCAGTTGTGTGTCAGTTTATTTCCTCATGTGAAGGTAAGGTGAATAGTCTGAATGTTTTCCTCCTTAACACCTGTCGTTACCTGACTTCTCTGTCCTTCAACTTGTGCTTGTGTTGTTGTTGTGTTATTCTAATGTTCCTGGAGCTGAGTCAGAGCTGTAAGTGTAAAGTCTGGAGTCCTCCATGTTGTGTGGATGTTGTGGGTAGAAGGCAGCGCTGGAATAAGAGCAGAAGCAGAGTCAGTGGATGGTCAGTAGTTGAACACAGATGCAGCTCCACTTCCTGATGACTGGAGGCAGCTTTAGCTCCTGAATCAGCCTGTGGAGGAGGAGGTGGAGATGAGCTGTCTGACAGCCGCTGGAGAACAGCTGGGACTTTGTCTGTCATTAGATTTACACTACAGGACTGATGTGGACTCAGTGTGGCGGGCTGAGGGGCTCACAGGGCTTTTAAGGCTCTATGATCAATAATAAATAATGAAACCCTATTGATTATTGGACACAAATCATCAATAATGTTGTAGCTGCAACATTAAATCAACATTATTTAAGCAGAAATTCTCCATTTTCAGCCTCAAAAACTGAAAATTTCCTTGTTTTCTGTGTTTGATTTGACTGTAAACTGAATTGTTTTGTCTCTTTTATTGTTGCTGTGACAAAACATGGTGTTACTGGTGTCTACTGGACACTGTCCACACAGAGACTGTGTCCCATCAACTGAGTGGATGTCAGTCCTTGTGTGTGTCAGTGGATGGAAACAGTGGTCCATGGATCATGTTGCTGCTGCTGCTGCTGCTGCAGCTTCATGACGCCATCTAGTGGACTGATAGTAGAAGTACAGCAGCTGATGGCAGCTTCCTCTTCCTCACTGCTGCCTCACACATAGGCTGTATGAACATATCACAATACAAAGTGAATGGTTTTGAGGCTTTTACAGCTGATTTGAACAGAAAGCTGTGTGAACACCTGCACTCCCTCCACCAACTTGTGTGTTTTTGAAGCAATGAAAATGATTTTATTTTGCCCACAACGTGCTTTTAGACTAAAACAGGACACAAGAAAACAGCAGTGATGTAAATCACAGCAAAAACACGAGTCAGCTCATTACTGCTGCTGAGCCTTTAATGCAGCCGTCTGCTACAACATAGAAACATCAGACTTCACCCTAACCCTGCTGCAGTGGATCAGTGTTGCCCCCTGCTGATGCTCCTGACAACATGACAACAACACACAGGGGAAATACACACATGTTCTTCTGACGAGCTGCGGACTGAGATCCATCATTTCATGAATATTTCAACCTTTATGGTTGAGTGTAGAAATAAAGAGCAGTAAAAACACCAGTCTGTCCACTCAGACCATGTCCCCCTCCCCTCTACGTCCTCCCCCTCCCCCACTTCCTGTTGAAACTTTACTTCCACTTTTGACCCAGCGGTTGTGTGTCAGTTTATTTCCTCATGTGAAAGTAAGGTGAAGACTTTGAATGTTTTCTTCCTTAACACCTGTCGTTACCTGACTTCTCTGTCCTTCAACGTGTGCTTGTGTTGTTGTTGTGTTATTCTAATGTTCCTGGAGCTGAGTCAGAGCTGTAAGTGTAAAGTCTGTGTCCATGTTGTGTGGATGTTGTGTGTAGAAGAGCAGCAGCAGAGTGAGTCTTCAGTCACTAGTTGAACACATTGTTCTTTATGTGCAGCCGTAGCTGGCTCAATGTTTACTTTGTTTTGTTTATCACTGCGGTCACGCCAGCCGTCTCTCGTTTTCAGGCAGTCAAGCCAGTGTACAGTGTGCACAGACTTTGTGGCAAACGCACAGAAGCGAGTGGGAAAGCCAGCGCGAACTTAAAAAGTGTGTAGGAACTTCCGGTCTTCAAAATAAAACGTCAGTGTTACATTTGAAATAATATTTCAAACAATTCGGCCGTGACCGGGGCCGACTTGTGGCCCGGGGGCATTTTGAGTTATTCACAGATTGTGAAAGTGTAGACTTTAAACTTTCCAACGATGTGTAACACACGAAAATCTGATCATATTTGAAGAAGTTGTGGCCATTTGAATGTGGCGATTTTAAAATCGTTGTAAGGAGAAAAAGCCTGTTAAAGTTTTGGAGTTCTCACCTGTCTCTCCCGGCTGGGCAGCACAATGACGCTCATTTGCATCTCATTACTACAGCCACACCTCTGTAGTGGGGGTAACGACAGCTGTCAATGTTAATGTGGTGTTAGTTTCCTTTTAGGCCCCGTCCAGACGAATACGCGGCTTCACCGAATCCGGTCTTTTTCTTAATCGTTTTGAAAAAAATCTCCGTAAACACGGCGTCGTTTTCAGAAATACCTGCGTCCACATGGATCCAGTGAAAATGACCCAAAACGCTGTAGTACATACTGCAGGCGTGTGTGGAGTGGGTGGAGTGTGTGTGTCGCTGTAGCGCTGCCACACACAAACACAGAGAAGAAGACGGGAAGTCCCCGCTGTAATTCAATAGAAGAAGAAGTCCCCCGCTGTATTCAAACCAAGGGGGCAGTTGTCGGTCTGAGAAGTGAAGCTCACTTCCGCGTTCAAAAAACTGCAATCCCCGCCGATTCCTGTGGGGGCTGGTACCGGAAGTGAGCAACTCTCCATAGACCCCCATGTTAAAATCGCCGACTTTACAGCTTTCAAAAACATATTTACAGCCTGGTACCAAAACGTTTTTTGGTCTCAATCGATAGTTTCTACCCCCGTACACACTCTGAGGGGGGTGAATTTTTTTTTAACGCTACCGTTTTGCTGTTATTCGAATAAGATTCTGGCCAATCAGGGTGCGGAAACGTTCAGCTACAGGTCCGGAGCGGCCCAGAGACAGGCTGCTTCGAGGCCAGTGGGCGGGTTCTCGGCCGGCCAATCCAACATGGCGCTGTTCAAACCGCCATATTTGAGGCACAAAAACGACTGCACAAAACCAATGGGTGACGTCACGGATGCTACGTCCATTCTTTTTACAGTCTATGACAGGGGTCATCAACTATATTTGTCGAAGGGCCAGTATCTTTCTCAACAGACACCTTGGGGGCCGGACATTCAAATAGGCCGAGATGGAAATTAAATTCACCTTTTTGCCTAATCATTTTGTTGTTTATATTTCATTTTACCTGTAAGCTCATAATTTTAATTTATACACATCTTTGGTGTTTGGTAAATGAAAAATCTTGACAGCTGACTTTCAGATACTCCCATGCTGGAGCTTTACACTGACGACTTGCCCTGTGAGTTTCAGCCTAAATATGAAAGGAGGCTGACAATCGGTTCTGATTGATACAAGTCAGTAGTCCTGAAATGCTTGTTTCTCTACATCTCGGAGGTGACGTTTTTCCACATAAGACAGAGCTCAGTGGGAAACAGTAGGAGAGACACAGGCCGAGCAGTGTTTCCCACAGGTTTGTACGGTGACTGTGGCGGCAGCGCACCATCCGACTGGGGGGGGTTGGTGCGCGGGCGCACACACGCACTGCTGTTATGCATGCGCCTCTCTGTGTGTGCGCGCGACAAAGCCAATACGGCAGTACGGAGCAGCTATGCGGAGTTGAACGCAACGACCGGCCGACGGGGGGCTCGTGGCATTCGTGGCGGACGTAATTCTTTTGTGGAATAAATGAATGTGTGGGAAACACCCGAGGTAGAACCAGGAGAAGCAGGTCCGTGCAGCTGTGTGCCGCAGACGTACAGAAAAAAAAACAACCGAGTGGCATCAAACACGCGCCGCTACCAAATCGTTTTTGGGTTGAGAGCGTGCATGTCCCAGTGCATTGACTTACACGTGCACAGAGCCCGAGAAAGATAATACTTGTAAACTAGAACTCAGTCGCGGGCCGGATTGGAAGGTTTGGCGGGCCGGATTTGGCCCGCGGGCCGCCAGTTGATGATCACTGGTCTATGATTCAAACTCAAACATGGATTAAATGTTGACAGGGAGTCGTGTCAGAGTAAATATGACGATCAGTGATGATTAAACAGGCGCGATTCAGCCGCAGCGTCTGAGCGACCCTATGTTACGTCGATATAGGCTGTTGTGCAGCTGCTGCAGCTGTGTGTGTGTGTCTGTGTGTGTGTCTCAGGTTACAGGTAGAGCGGCGGGGGGCATGACATCATTGTTTCAGAAAAAAGCCGTATTGGCCGTCCAGACGAAAACGCTGGGGCGGCGTTTTCAAATTTTCCCACTCTGGGACCTGTTTTCAAAAAGTACCGTTTTCACCCCCTGAAAACGCCGGATTCGTGTGGACGCGAGGCCGATCCGATAAAGTATTTATCCGGATTCGGCATTAGTGGACTGAGTTACAACAGGACTGTTTTGACTACCCCAAAGAACTTTGTAGTATTACAATATTTGTAAAACAAAAAATGTTTTAATTCTGCAATGCTGGATCTCAGAGGGTTTAGGGAAATGCTTTTTATCACAAAGTCCCTGAATATCATTCAGTAATGCACGGGATATGTTACACCCCCTATAATCCAAGTTATAAACCACATCTACAAATCTACAACCGCATCTGTGTAACACTCTATAAAGCATAGAGGGCAGAATAATAACAGTAGTAGCCTAGACTCTGGGCCAAAGTTTTTTGGGGTTTTTTTACACCGCAACTTATGGTTCACGTCATGATAACTTCTTGTATTTTGGCCATTCAAGCTTCCACAGTCCATAGTTCTCTTCTTTGTTTGATATTTCAAGAGACTTTATATGTTACTGCGCTGAGTATACTGAATGAGTACAGCAAACAATTGTTGGTATTAGAACACAAAATAGAAAAAATGTATAGGCAAGACAAGGCAATTTTATTTTTATTTTTTTAGTTTACAGTTCATGACACAGAATGTGTGAAAAGTGCAGAGTTATTGTGGCAGCCTCTGGTGATGGGGAGAACCAGGTGGTGGACTGGTCCATGGAAAGGGGGGCAGACCGGTCCAGCAGCAGGAGGAACGGTGATGCGGGTCCCGGCTGGTGCAGAGATGGAGCTCTGGTGGGATCTGTGGAAACACAGAGAGGAGTGCGAGACAAAAAGGAAAATAAACAAACTGTGTTCGTGTCAATTCGTGTTGACTAGAGGATGCTAAGTAGCCTGTTAGCAGCCAAGCATCATTCACAATAGCCGAATCAAGCACTGCTAACAGGCTGGTTAGCACATGACTAGCGCCAGTAAACTGCTATTCCAATAGCCGATGGGAGTGTTGACTAGAGGATGCTAGCCTGTTAGCAGCCAAGCATCCCAATAGCCTATTCAAGCACTGCTAACAGGCCGGTTAGCACCTGACTAGCACCAGCTAACTGCCATTCCAATAGCTGATGGGGGGAGTTGGCTAAAGGATGCTAAGTAGCCTGTTAGCAAGCATCACACATGCAGGTTAGCACCTGATTATGTTAGTGTAAGTTGTATCACCCTCAATATTGAGATTTTCTGACACCATCCTTGGGAGCAAAGGCATTAAACAGCTTCGGACTAATAGTGATTTTAGATAAATGACTAGTAACTTGTTACAAGTGGAGTGGAGGCTTCCTTCCACATCAAGGCTGAAAACTAAACCTGCTGATCAGGGCCTCTGACCTGGTGTCACAGCTCTCCTCTCGTCTCAGTGCACTGGCACGGCCGTCCGGAGCTGTGGCAGGGGGAGCATACGTCAGTCCGACTGCCCATAAGTCCGACAGCTCATTTCTCCGACTACTCATTCTACAGCATTAAGGTTAGGTTTAGGGTAAGGAAAAGGGTTAGGGCTACTTAAGTCGGAGAAATGGGAGGTCGGACTAATGGACGCAAAAATAAAGAAATGTATGGTCGGACAAATGGGTAGTCGGACCGACGTGTGGTCGGAGAGATGGGTAGTCGGACAGACGCCACGCGCCCCTGTGGCAGTAAGGTCTCCGAACCTGGTGGTGGACACCGGAAGTAAGGGATGCTGTCAAGCTGAGGAAGGAGTCCTACCGAGACTGGCTGGCTCGGGGGACTCCCGAGGCAGCTGACGGGTACCGGCAGGCCAAGCGGTCGTGGAAGCAAAAACTCAGGTCTGGGAAAAGTTCGGGGAGGCCATGGAGGAGGACTACCGGTCGGTCTCGAGGAAATTCTGGAAAACTATCTGATGCCTCAGGAGGGGGAAGCAGTGCTCCGCCAACACTGTTTACAGTGGAGAAGGGGAGCTGTTGACCTCGACTGGGGATATTTTTGGGCAGAGGAAGGAATACTTCTAGGATCTCCTCAATCTCACTGACTCACCTTCCATCAAGGAAGCAGAGGCTGAGGACTCAGAGGTTGATTCATTCATCACCCAAGTTGAAATCACTGAGGTAGTTAGGAAGCTCCTCAGTGGCAAGGCACCGGGGGTGGATGAGATCCGCCCTGAGTACCTCAAGTCTCTGGATGTTGTGGGGCTGTCGTGGCTGACACGCCTCTGAAGCATCGCGTGGCAGTCGGGGACAGTGCCTCTGGATTGGCAGACCTGGGTGGTGGTCCCCCTCTTCAAAAAGGGGGACCGGGGGCGGTGCGTGGCGCAGTGGTTAAGGCAGCCGCCCCATGTATATGCAGACGCAGGCGTCCCCGGTTCGCGTCCCGCATCGGGCAGACCTTTCCTGCATGTCATTCCCCTCTCTCTGCCTCCCCCTTTCCTGTCTATCTCTACTAATCTATCAAATAAAGGCATAAAACGCCAAAAAAAAAAACTTTAAAAAAAAAAAAAAAGGGGGACCGGAGGGTGTGTTCCAACTATCAGGGGAGCACACTCCCCAGCCTGCCGGGGAAAGTCTATTCCAGGATACTGGAGAGGAGAATTCGGCCGATAGTCGAACCTAGGATTCAGGAGGAACAGTCCAGTTTTCGTCCTGGCCGTGGAACACTGGACCAGATCTACACCCTCGGCAGGGTACTTGAGGTGTGCATGGGAGTTTGCCTAACCAGTCCACATGTGTTTTGTGGACTTGGAGAAGGCTTTTGACCGTTTCCCACGTGGCATCCTGTCGGGGGTGCTCCGGCAGTATGGGGTCGGGGGCCCTCAGCTGAGGGCTGTGCGGTCCCTGTATGACCGACTTGGTTCGCATGGCTGGCAATAAGTCAGACCTGTTCCCAGTGTGTGTTGGACTCCGGCAGGGCTGCCCTTTGTCACCAGTTCTGTTCATTATTTTTATGGACAGAAGGGCCAGAGGGGGTACGGTTTGGGAGCCACTTGATTACATCTCTGCTTTCTGCTTTTTGCCATGGTTCTCGACCGGAAAAATGTAGCCTGCACCCTCCAGGTCGGGGGAGAGTTCCTGCCTCATGTTTTTTTGTTTTTTTGTTTATTTATTTAAAACAGTGACAGTACACAGAAAACACAGATGCTCTGAGCCAGGTTATAGCACAATTGCTAATTTCCGCCTGTAGTCCCTGGGCAGGTAATAAGAGGACAGATACAATAATTAAAATGGAATATGAAAATAATGAACATTACAATTTACAGCTTACAAGGAACAACGGCGCCAGGCCATGGAAGTGCACAGCAAAGCCAACACACACTCTCTCCCACTCTGACCACACATCCAAACACACACAACATACTCCAACCACCACACTCACACTCACAACCAGACACACATACACGCACACATGTAGCTCAATAATGTGTACAAACTTGCTTACTCAATAGCCAGCGCTTTAACAAGCATGAGAATATGTGAGTATTTGTACATGAAATAAGTTCTGTGGGAAGGACATTCCACTGACTCATGGCCACACATGAAAAGGAAGAGCTGCCAAACTGAGTTTTTCGTTGAGGAATACTACATTCACCCCTCGTTACAGATCTAGTTAGGCGTGCTGTGTTTTCGGAGCAGAGCGTCACAAACTTTTTCAGGGGGGGGGGCATAAGCATTATGAATGATTTTTTGAAGTAAACAAACATTTGAGTGTAAAATCAAGTTTTCAAAGCTCAGAATATCATATTTGGCGAGCACATGGCAATGATGGTAATGCCATGGTTTTTTGGCATGGATCTTAAGACTACTTTTGTACAATAGTTCTAATGGTTTTGTAACTGTTTTACATGCCTGAGACCAGGATGTAATACAGTACAAAAAATGAGGATTGATCATTGCATGTGGAGGAGTTTAAGTATCTTGGGGTCCTATTCATGAGGGGAGAATGGAGCGCGAGATTGACAGGCGGATCGGTGCGGCGGCCACAGTAATGCGGTCATTGTATCGATCCGTCGCGGTGAAGAGGGAGCTGAGCCAAAAGGTGAAGCTCTCAATTTACCAGTCAATCTTATGTTCCCACCCTCACCTATGGTCATGAACTCAAGAATGGGATCCCGGATACAAGCGGCTGAAATGAGCTTCCTCCGCAGGGTGGCGGGGCGCTCCCTTAGAGATAGGATGAGGAGCTCTCACCCTGGAGGAGCTCGGAGTAGAGCTGCTCCTCCACATCGAGAGGAGTCAGCTGAGGTGGCTGTATTGGATGCCCCCTGGACGCCTCCCTCGTGAGGTGTCCGGGGAAGTGTCCGGGGAGAGGGAAGTCTTAATCTTTCTTCATATGACATCACATTCAGAGCTTGCAAATTCAAGATGAGATCTCACCAGGGGCCTCATTTATAAACGCTGCGTATGCACAAAAGAAGGCGTACGCCACCTTGTAAGCAACTTTTGGGATTTATAAAAAACAAACTTGGCGGGAGAATGTGCACAGATCCACGGCAGCTCTGACCCTGCCATACGCACAAAATCTGGAGAAATGGGAAACGGCGACACCAAGAGCAGAGGGATGAAATAAAAGAAAATATGTGAAACTGATACATTTGTGTCAAGTTGCCTTAATCATATGAAGGATACATTGGCAAAAATGAACAACGAGGCATAATTTAGGTTATATTGATAATTTCGGATTCAGAGAGAGGTGTAATTTATTGAAGCACTAAAATAGTTTCACACATGTGGAGGTACCGGCCCGGTCCAACCAGCCCGTTCAGCAGGGGTGGACTGGGACAAAAATTTGGCCCTAGACTTTTTGGTCCAGACCGGCCCACTATCTGCACGGATATTTTGCCAACTAGCACCGTTGATGTGGGCTACATGCAAACACACAAGCTCTTAGTAACACCACTACTAAACGATATACAATATACAACGAAGTAGAGGAATAGTGTGGAATAAGTTAAGTTTTGAGAACATTACATGCACATCATGAATCATCCATAAAGTATGGAAAACAATAGTACAATGATCTGAAAAATGGACAAACACAAATTTGATCTTAGAAAGACAATACAGTCCAAAACAATGAAGTAGGACAGGAAGTACTAGGCTACTTGTAATTTGTGTACTGCATCATGAGTAATATGTAGGCTATGCAAAATGATGTTTTATTGTAACAGTAGTTAATCTGTGTTTTATTAATTTTAACTGTATGATGTTTAACTGTTAAACAGGACAATAAACCATGAACGCTGACTGAAAAAAGTATGGAAAGCATATGTTTGTGGAGTTAGCTCAGTGTCCTTCATGACCAAATTGGAGTGTGGGCACTTTAATAAAAGCAACTAATCAATTAATCAAGATAATATGAATATAGTTATTGTTTTCCAATACTTTAGATAACTAGATTTAGCCATAACACATCACACCATCAGAGTTTGCTATTATGTCAAGTAAAGTTCATACAATAGCAACCATTCTGAACCACACCATTCTGGAAGACGCATGCTTAACACAGTATCACTACCTCCTCCTTCACATGGTGGAGAGTCTTCCTCAACACTTATTTTTTCAGCCTAGTCCTGCACTAACGTCTCTGTATAAGGGCAGTGGTGGAGGCTGGAGCTTTCTCCAGACTCTAGACTCACGTGAAGGACCCGCTGCTGAAGCTGCAGCATCGGTGCTTCTGGCCCCGGCCAGACAGGGCGGCCGCTGGGGCAAACTGCTAATTGTTGAACTTTTGAACTTTTGCAGTCTGTGCTGCTAGACCTTTGCGTTTTTTAACTTTTCTTCTCTGTTTTAGTGCGCTCGTGTGTTGTTTTTTTTTCTCTCTCTCGCTCTCTTCCTCATCATTACCCCTGATCATTAAAAGTGATTGGACGAGGGGGAGGGACTCCTGGGCCTCTGTAGCCTCTCATAGGGCCATTGGGCCAGGTAGACCAGCCACTGGGCCAATCGTCACCTCTCTGCTGTGTCTATAGCTGAGCACTGTGGGCCGAGCTGATGCGTCTCTCTCTCCTCGGGCCGGGAGAGTTACAATGGAAAAGGCGAGGCATGGCGAAAATAAAAGTTAAATAAAAAACGGCCGCCTATCGGCCCATTAGTGACCGGCCCACCGGGAAAACTCCCGGTACTCCCTATGGCCAATCCGCCCCTGCCGTTCAGACGCGCTGGTTCAGCTAGCGGTGCAGGTCGCACCTTGGGCTTCCTTTTTTCTGTCTTTCTTATATTTGTAAATATATAAATCACGTAGTGTTGTTTATTGTGAAATGGACTGAATCGGCGCTGAGGCATCAGCCCTTTTTTTTTTTTTTTGCTGGGTTCGGGCTCGTGAAGGAGGGAGGAGGGGGGGGGGCACACACACAGTGGCTCAGGTGTCATGAGGTTTATGATGAGCAGCGCACAAGCCGGTTCGGACTTCCTTGTACTGTTGCCGGCACCACAATCAATTCCTCCAAACCTAAAAAAAACAACAACAACTACAACGTCTGCCTGAAGCGTCAGCGCTGATTCAGTGCATTCAAAAGAAGCCGGAGGTCCGACCCGAACCGAGTCTCGTTCACCCGAACCAGCGCGTCCAACCGGTCCAGTATTCCCACATGTTGAATGTATTCTCTCGGCTCTTGTCTACCCTTCCCGCCGTCTATTGGTTGATTTGGTATGAATGAATATTCATCATGGGTGTTCCCTGACCTTATACAGGCACCGTATGGGCGGAGTGAAGGGCTTTTTCATGTGCGACAACTTTAGTATTGGTTGTGATTTACAAATGGAAACAGGCGTAGGACGTGCGTGCACACGCTTTTATAAATCTGAAAGTTTTTGTGCGCACGCAATTCCTGGGTTTCCTCCGTACGCCACTTATTCATGGGTTGCAGTGACGTCACGTCCAAGTGACCGCCGCCATATTTGTGTCCGATTTGACAGTTCTCCTCATATGAGAGCATGTAAACCGCAGGATGGAAATAACAGTTTCTTGACAAAATGACATGTTACATACATCCTGTCTGGGTTTGTTTCTCCATAACAACAGACTAACTCTACATTATCCCACGTATTACACGATTTATGAGTGAATTAATTAATTTGATACGTAATGTTGATCAAAGTCCGAGGTCCGGTCACTCGGCGCTGTTTGCTCCTCAGCCTCCTCCCGGTCGACTCGTGTGCAGTTGTTTTCAACATGTTCTTGATAATAAATAAGTAGATCGATGAATTATCATGTAAATGTCACGATGTGCGCATTTATGTAGTCCTGTCTGTAATAAGAGACTACGGCTACGGACACGTTTGTGTCGCGGACTCGCGGTGGCACAGACACAGCTGATCACAGCTGTGACGCCGCGCTGCTCCGTCCGCTCTGATCGCAGGTTTGGTTTCCAGCAGCGGTGTGGGAGGCAGAGAGCCTCCACTCTCCCTCTGACAAGCTTAAAGTCATTTTAACATCACAATTAGTCTGAAGCTGTTTAATGACGGTAAAAATGAAACACAATCCTGCTCCGCTGATCAGAGCAGCGTCCCTAGCAACGCCCCGTTTTACTTAGCAACGGTCTGTCATACAGAAATAAAAACCCAAAATGCAGGATCATTGAGTAATTAATAAGAAAGTAGGATAATCAAAATGCAGAATTCAATACATCCATGTTATTTAAAAAAAATAATGACTCCACTCTTTGTGTCACAGCCCATGCTGTGACTGATACACTGCCTGCAGTCAATCATTTACTCCGCCTATAACTTTAACTTTTTGAGTAGGAATAAAACTGCAGTCCGGGGTTTCTTTGGCGACTGCCATCACAGCCAACAGCTCAATATAATCCTGGTATCTTTCAAATAACATCAGTTTTTGGTTTCTTGCTGATTTCCTCCTACTACTCCACTTGTTCTGGTGACATGACGCTGTGGTCTGTGTCCAGATGCCCTGATTCGGACACAAATATGGCGGCGCAGAAACACAGTGACGTCATGTGAATCTAATGAATAGTCATCTTTCCCACGCACAGTTTTATAAATGAGGCCCCAGAGCTTTATACAATGGTAAAAAAATTTCCTTACATAAGTTTGTGAAGGTCCGTTTTATTATGGCCACCCTTGAATTAGCTATTTTGATTTCATCATGTGTTTTTGAAATTCTAATGCGCTATTAACCACCACATCTATATCCTTTTGTCAGAGTGAACACTGAAATACCTTCTGTCTGTTGCTGGCCTTCACTGCTGTGAGTCTCACTGATGTTTGTCCTGTGTAAAGATGGAGGACATTTCAGATTTGTCCTACCAGTGTTTAATACTGTATATTAATCAACAAACCAGGGATGTGATGGCAATAAATAGAGTGACATCCCTTACCATGATAAATGGTGGTCTCAGTCTTATTGAAACAGTGTCACTGATCTGATTCTGTCAGGCAACAAAGATGGCGATGTCTGTGAAGGAGCAGCTGCTGAGGATTTTAATGAAGTTGGGGAAAGAAGAGCTGCCCCGCTTCCAGTGGTACCTGCAGGATGCTGACTTACTGAATGGTTTCCCTGCCATCCCAAAGTATAAGCTGGAGGATGCAAGCAGAGAGGAAACGGTGGACTTGATGGTCGGCATGTACACGACTGAGAAAGTTCTGCAGGTGGCGCGGTTGATTCTGAAGAAGATTGGAATCAATGAAGGTCAGTCATGGGAAGTGCAGTCAGTGTTTTACCTTTGTTAAATCTCTTGGCTTTGTAACAATTTCCACAAAGAGGACAAAGTCAAGTGGGTTGGTCCTGCTACTCCTTAATGATTCCCTTTGCTCCAACAGGACAAGACCCAGAAGCAGCAGCAGCAGGTAAAGTTCAGCACCTTCTGTGAGGGGATGTCACGTTTCATGGTTGTATTCATCACCATGACTACATGAATTTAGATTCAGATATTTCTGTTAACCTTCATTTGCTATGACCTGTTGTTACGAGGACATTTACCTTACTGCCCTATTATCTGTTGTTTATTCATTCAGAAGCTCTTCACAAATGCCAGCCTAAACTCAAAAACAAGCTGAAGGAGAAGTTCCAGTGTGTGTTTGAGGGGATCGCTAAAGCAGGAAACCCAACCCTTCTGAACCAGATCTACACAGAGCTCTACATCACAGAGGGAGGGGCTGGAGGGGTCAATGATGAACATGAGGTCAGACAGATTGAAAAAGCGTCCAGGAAACCAGACAGAGCAGAAACAACCATCAGACAAGAAGACATCTTTAAAGTCCCACCTGGAAGAGAGCGACCAATCAGAAGAGTGATGACAAAGGGAGTGGCTGGCATTGGGAAAACAGTCTTAACACAGAAGTTCACTCTGGACTGGGCTGAAGACAAAGACAACCAGGACATACACTTCACATTTCCCTTCACCTTCAGAGAGCTGAATGTGCTGAAAGAGAAAAAGTTCAGCTTGGTGGAACTTGTTCATCACTTCTTCTCTGAAACCAAAGAAGCAGGAATCTGCAGCTTTGATCAGTTCCAGGTGGTCTTCATCTTTGACGGTCTGGACGAGTGTCGACTTCCTCTGGACTTCCACAACACTGAGATCCTGACTGATGTGACAGAGTCCACCTCAGTCAACGTGCTGCTGACCAACCTCATCAATAGGAACCTGCTTCCCTCTGCTCGCCTCTGGATAACCACACGACCTGCAGCAGCCAATCAGATCCCTCCTCAGTGTGTTGACATGGTGACAGAGGTCAGAGGGTTCACTGACCCACAGAAGGAAGAGTACTTCAGGAAGAGGTTCAGAGATGAACAGCAGGCCAGAAAGATCATCTCCCACATCAAGAGATCACGAAGCCTCCACATCATGTGCCACATCCCAGTCTTCTGCTGGATCACTGCTACAGTTCTGGAGGAGCTGTTGAAGACCAGAGAGGGAGGAGAGCTGCCCAAGACCCTGACTGAGATGTACATCCACTTCCTGGTGGTTCATCTCAAACTGAAGAAGGTCAAGTATGATGGAGGAGCTGAGACAGATCCACACTGGAGTCCAGAGAGCAGGGAGATGATTGAGTCTCTGGGAAAACTGGCTTTTGAGCAGCTGCAGAAAGGAAACCTGATCTTCTATGAATCAGACCTGACAGAGTGTGGCATCGATATCAGAGCAGCCTCAGTGTACTCAGGAGTGTTCACACAGATCTTTAAAGAGGAGAGAGGCCTGTACCAGGACAAGGTGTTCTGCTTCGTCCATCTGAGTGTTCAGGAGTTTCTGGCTGCTCTTCATGTCCATCTGACCTTCATCAACTCTGGACTCAACCTGATGTCACAACAAACAACCTCCTGGTTGTCTCAAGTGTTTAGAGACACATTGACACCTTTCTACCAGAGCGCTGTGGACAAGGCCTTACAGAGTCCAAATGGACACCTGGACTTGTTCCTCCGCTTCCTCCTGGGTCTTTCAATGGAGACCAATCAGAATTTCCTACGAGGTCTGACGACAAAGACAGGAAGTGACTCACGGTCCAATCAGAACACAGTCCAGTACATCAAGAAGAAGATTGAAGAGACTCCCTCTGCAGAGAAAAGCATCAACCTGTTCCACTGTCTGAATGAACTGAATGATGGTTCTCTAGTGGAGGAGATCCAACAGTCCCTGAGATCAGGACGTCTCTCCAAAGATAAACTGTCTCCTGGTCAATGGTCGGCTCTGGTCTTCATCTTACTGTCATCAGAAGAAGATCTGGATGAGTTTGACCTGAAGAAATACTCTGCTTCAGAGGAGGCTCTTCTGAGGCTGCTGCCAGTGGTCAAAGCCTCCAACAAAGCTCTGTAAGTGTAGAGAGAGTTGGATTTATTCATCATTACATTAAAACACTTCTGTCTTTTCAACAGGAAAGATAATAAACTCCTTTCTCCTTTAATTCCTCATGATCATCTCTTCAGGCTGAGCAGCTGTAACCTCTCAGAGAGAAGCTGTGAAGCTCTGTCCTCAGTCCTCAGCTCCCAGTCCTCTAGTCTGAGACACCTGGACCTGAGTAACAACAACCTGCAGGACTCAGGAGTGAAGCTGCTGTCTGCTGGACTGGAGAGTCCACACTGTAGACTGGAGACTCTCAGGTGAGGATCCATCCAGCTGTTTATCTGATGCCACTTGAACACAGCAGCAGGTGTTGACAGAGGGTTCCTGTGTGTTGTTGTGTGTGTTCAGTCTGTCAGGCTGTGCTTCATTGGACATGTTCATGATTTTATAAATGATGAACCTGAGCATTGTTCACTGTCATCAGAGTGAACACGGTTCAGGTTTTATGACAGTTTTTACCTCACGTCTCATGACGTCTTCATGGAGACGGTCCAGGATCAACTAAACAGCATTTGGTGGTGGTGGCTCACTGAACATCTGAAGTGGTGTGAACATTAAAACACTGATTCCAGGAATCTGTCCAATATTTTATTGTTTCGATAAACAATATAGATGATGGTTGGTGTAGGTAGTGGATGATATGTTCTGTACAATAAACCATAATAATGACATCAAACAAATGATAAAGATAGAGTTATTTCTCTTAAACTAAAATTAACACATCCACAGTCTTGTTGATTCACTTTAAGGTCAAACTCAGGTCTCTAGTATGAGATAAAAATCAATATGATAACATTCAAACAACACGAGCAACTTAAATCAATAAACAAAGGAAGTGAGGTCAGGACAGTCACGTTGTCTTAAAGGGACAAAGAGGAGTTTTGGAAAAGCGAAGGGTCTTCACACTATCTCCGTGCGCACCGTAGCATTCTTCCACCCCGCGCAAGACGGACTCATGTTTTCATTCATTAATAATTAAAGTCAGAAGTTCAAAGAGGTTCAGTTACCGTCGTACGTCCGACCATAACGCCGCTATAATCGCCGTTATTCTCATTCGCGTCTGTGAAACCAAAAGTAAGGAAACGCTGGTCGGCTCGACCAGCATTTCCACCACCACTAATAATGACAAAATAACGATAGAGAGAAAACGGTATATTGATCGAAAATGGAACGATTAACAAGTGTGGGTAGCGTAGATTCATCCACATTAACGTGAGACTGTTTTATAACCGAATAGAAACTCCTTGTTGGCCCTTTAAGGCAAATGTTTGGAGAGAAAGAGAGGGTCAAAGGTCAGAGGGCGGGGTTATATCACCTTAGGGGGTGTGGTTAGGTGTGACTGTGGTGATGCAGGCAGGTGGAGTCTGTGATTTTAACACTGACTGGATACAAACAACAACACAAATGTTAGAGATCATAGTTTATAATCAAATCTATCTATAAATCTACATTTACAAACTAGAACATGTTGAGTAAGAAACACTGTAAATTATCAGGTTTATGTTGAAATATTGTGTATTTATGATTCTAACCTGTTACTTCCTTCATATTGAGTATGTGAGTGTTTTTCCTTGAATTCCTCTTCAGACTGAGCAGCTGTAACCTCTCAGAGAGAAGCTGTGAAGCTCTGTCCTCAGTCCTCAGCTCCCAGTCTAGTCTGAGACACCTGGACCTGAGTAACAACAACCTGCAGGACTCAGGAGTGAAGCTGCTGTCTGCTGGACTGGAGAGTCCACACTGTAGACTGGAGACTCTCAGGTGAGGATCCATCCAGCTGTTTATCTGATGCCACTTGAACACAGCAGCAGGTGTTGACAGAGGGTTCCTGTGTGTTGTTGTGTGTGTTCAGTCTGTCAGGATGTCTGGTCACAGAGGAAGGCTGTGCTTCTCTGGCCTCAGCTCTGAGCTCCAACCCCTCCCATCTAAGAGAGCTGGACCTGAGCTACAACCATCCAGGAGCCTCAGGAGTGAAGCTGCTGTCTGCTGGACTGGAGAATCCAGACTGGAGACTGGACTCTCTCAGGTATGGAGAGGCTGCTGCAGCCACACACACTGTCTGATAGAGGAGGAGGAGCTGGAACATTTTCTATGGCCCCGTTCACACCTGCTCACACCTGCTATTAACACAGGGCTCCAGCGTGCGACCTATTAGGTCGCATATGCGACTTAATTTCTTAAGGTGCGAGTTAAAATCCACCCCCCACCGCTACATGCACAGCGCTAGACGCTACAATGTTGTCGTCTTATTATTAGCCATTAGCCGCAGCTAGCTGATGTTAACGTTAGGCTTTTGCCCGGACACGTCCACTTTTCACATCCTGGCAGGGTTGTTTTAATGAACTCATGAACATGTCCGGCGGTGTTGTTTTTAACGGGACCGCGAACCGTGACAGATTAAACGACTAGACACCGAGGCTGAAGGCGTGACCGGCGTGATCCGACTTCATTCTGGGTCTACTCCCACTCCTACCAGCCCGTTGAGTTCACCCCATGTAGGAGCCCATACAGAAGCATGGTGATGTAAGAGCTCAGAGGAGCAGACAGCAGCCCACTGCTTCACAGCAGGCAACTCTGTGTAGATTTGTTTTGGTGCTCCATCTCTCTTGATTAGGCTATTTTAGCATTCTTACCTCATCAATAGCAGTCATTGTGGACCCCAGGAAGACTAGCTGGCTACTAAGGTACCAGCTAATGGGGATCCTTAATAAATACAAATACTGTAGCCCACTCTACTGCAGCCTCTTTAAACATGCCGCTCTGTGTTTTAGGTCACGTATTAATAACACGCTATACAAAGAAAAATATGGCGCTACCTAATTTGTTTTGGTGCTACTAAATGAAAAATTAGGTGGCACCAGTGCTACCTGTGAAAAAGTTAGTCTGGAGCCCTGCTATTAACATCATGACATCAGATCCCATCAGTCAGACCATATCCAGAGGTGGTGTAGGCCACAGTCAAGCTCCGCCCACTCCACTGACGTCCTCTGTCTCAGTCTGACTCGTCCCAACACAGTTTAGACTGAAGCCAAAATCTCAGAGTGTTTCCAACATGAGCTGTGCAGCTTTCATCGTCACGGTGATGAACTAGTGGGATCAGGAGTTCATCTTGACTCACTGTGTCATATTCAGGAGAAGAGATGTCAGTGATGAAAGCAGCTGTTGGCAGCTGTGCTCTGAGTCTCTCCAGATGTTTGGATCAGGAAACATTTCAGCTGCAGCTGCTTGAACTGCTCCTGAACCAACAGAACAGTCCCAGAGACTGGAGACACCTGTTGAGTGTGGAGGACACACTAATAACAACACATGCAGCAACAAGAATCAAAGCATGTCCACTGCTCAGAGACATTGGTCTCCCAGCGTCTCCAACCAAGGAGGACATAAGAGACAGAAATCAGGTCTCTGTCTGCTCAGATATTGATGATCAATAATCAGCTCAGTCTCTCTGAGATCCTGATCTTGTCCTGATGAGATGTCTTGTTGTGTTGAGGAGACATCCAGATGTCCTCACTGTCCTCACAGAGGCCTGGAGCTGTCCATCAGAAGAAAGGGAGTGTAGTGAACAGTGGAAGAATCAGTGTTTGTGGCTGAATGTGTGTGTGATCAAACAGCTGTTTTCACACTGTGTGTGTGTGTGTGTGTGTGTACTGACTCCAGATCAGATGAAGACACAAAGTGTCTCCTTAATGAAAGTCTCCAACAGGATTCTTTGTCCAGGCCTCAGCGTCCAGCGCCTACAGAGCTGTTGAAAGCTTTGATGGAGGTGGCTACAAAAGAGAAGTGAAAAGAAGGAGAAGAGAGTGATTGATGATGAGATCCTGATCCGTCCTGTCACTGTGATCAGATGTTTCTATTAGAGCTCCTTCATCCACTCACTGCTGCTGTGGCTCCTGTGGAAACCTGCTCACAGCCTCATTCTTCAGCTTCAAACAAACACAACTTGTGTTCACACTCAGTCTTTCTCACTAAACTCACTGGCTCTCATTCATGAAACCTTAGTAAATCTGTGTCATGCACATAAAGCTCATGCTACTAAAACTCTACTCCAGATTCATGAACGTCTTCTGTTAGTGGTGCTGTGACTGGGACAGGTCATCAAAGGCTGGAGGGAAGCAACAGATGGAGTGAATGTAAAGCCAGAAGATGAAATAAAAGAATGAAATAAAAGTAAAAAGAGGTCAGTACAGAGCTGCAGCAGCCACCAGAGGAAGAGGCTCTTCACAGCCTCATGCATCAAGTTCTAGAGCAGCTTCTATTCTTCCAGATGCAGCAGCCGTCTCTCACAGCTCCATCCAAACTGCTGACAACTGTCTTATTGTGTGTGTCCACCCAGCTTGGAGCAACGTGGAGCGTCACACACTCTGCATCGCACATCAGCTGCTGTACATTGATGGAAGAAAAGTTGTTGTGCTTTTACAGTGGGTGCTAGTTTCATTTGGAGCATTTCACGCGAGATTCACGCGTGAGGCACGGGAGAGCCAGGCGGATTTTTTGTGGAGGAGTTCACCAGAAGCTGCAGTGCGCCCAAACAACCGCCAGGTGGCATCTGTGAGCAGGATAAAACGCCTCAGCAGTGAACACGAATGGGGAATGCAATATAATAATAATAGTCTTTCAATGACAAAATGTAACAACGGCAGCTACAGTATACTCTCACTCTCTTTTTTCGGCCCTCTGTCTCGTCAGCTCCAAACACACCCGTCTGTGTTTTTAAAATGAGCCAACTAGCCTACTGTACAGTATGCCGCATTTCTCACTGCGCACCACGTATGAGAGTGCAGCTGGATGATTTCTCGGGTCTGTGTCACTTTGGGGCTGGGCGATAAAACAGAGAAATAAATAGAGGGGAAAGTTAGATAGGCAATTTTAAACAGGTGAGTTTTGAGTTTTGTTTTAAAGAGAGGGAGAGAGTCGGTGTTACGGATGTGAGGTGGTAAGGAGTTCCAGAGACGAGGAGCAGAGCGACTGAAAGCTCTGGAAAAGCAGGGGGAAATAACTTTCCCTCGATAGAAGACGCGGCCGATACAAAGTCGATTGGTTTCATTCATCTATGTTTTGACAGACAACACAAACAGCCAGTAATGAGACCGGTGACACCGCCAGCCAGCCGGCCTGGACTGGAAGGAGTCCGGGTCAAAACCTCAAGCCCCGGTCCGAGTTAACACGGTACGAAGCTGGTTATCAACCCAGCTTCATGCTCTGTGCCAGTTGACACCAAAGGAGACGTGTGTGTGTTATTGAAAGCGAGGCTGTATGAAAATCGCCATGGACCACGGAACGCATCAGGGAGAAATAGACCGCTCATTTTGTTGTTTGACTGCGGAGATGTTTTTCTTTTGTTCTCTGTCGCCCTCCCTTTCACACACTCACAATAAAACAGTGTGATTGGTTGAAAGCTGATAATTAGCCATGTGCTTACAAGCTGATTGGCCGAAACCAAGAACAAAACAGCGTGAATGGCCAATCGCCATGTGTTAACAGTCGACATGTAAATCAGATGTTGATGGGCGTTACGAGCGCGGAGATGAATAGAGGTGTTAATGTGTCTCAACTCATAGGGTACTTTGCAATAGGCTACTATCTGTAACTGGAAGAAAAACAGCCAGCTGAAGGAATGTGTTGCTCACCCTTTCTCAGACAAAAGTCCTGCCCGCCCCCTCCCCCCACAGTAGCCTATTCAGTGGGTAGAGCAGATACCCCACACAGATAACTGAGGATCGAAACCCGGGTGGCATAGGCTACTTGTTTACATTATAGGCTATGTTTTTAATGCGCAATTATATTCTGAATTAAATAATACAGAATTGAAATATTATCCTTCGAGTTTACATGGAAAACACATTATGTACGTCTGGGGGTCGGGAAGTGTTCTGATTGGGGGTGCACGTGTTATGTATTTACGTCTACCGGGAGAAAACAAATACATCCATGGTGTGAAGTGAACAGAGCAGCAGCCGCGAGCTGCCCCGCTGCTGCTAAACTTTACAACAAACCACTCAGTAGAAGCAGAAAGTTTCTCCTCCTAACTGCATGGCCTTCCCTGGGTGTGTGAGCCTGGCCGCCCCCAGCAGCCGCTGCTCCGGTGTGGATCCTGGCAGTGAGCATTGCGTTCCCCGCCGGAGCAGCGGCAGCGGCAGCAGCTGGGGACCTGGGTCTGTGGAGCGGATTCATGAACCCTGGTTGTCCCGTTGTCCCAGCAATCGCTCTGGTCCCGACATGACTCACTCACAACTGCGGCTGTAACGTGATACCGTACATAACGTGGGCAACATGGGCCGGTGTGTCCCCCACTAATAATGTAGCGTACAGTGGTATAGACTCATGTGTTTTCATAATGTAGTCATGAAGTGGATACAGTAAAATCACACACCCAGCCTCGCTTTCAACACAAACAACAAAACAAACAACACAACAAAATCAACATCTAATCTGTCCCTTCAAATTGTGTGTGTAGCAGCTGCTGACAGATGTGTATTAATGCTCCGCTCATGAGTCCAGTCGCATCGGGTCCAGGCTGCTGGCACGGACGAAGCAGTTTAGAAACGGTTTAAACGCGCGATCGTCGGCTATGAGGTGGTTGTTCACAAGAGCTTGCAGAAAATAGATAGATATATAATAGAGAACCACTGATCCTGAACGTAACCACTGTGACACAATAAATATCATCGACATTGATGTGACTGAGCGGTGTTGCGTTCCCTCTGTCCATTCACTCTCTTGCTCTCTCGACCATAGCTGCAGCTGAAGTACATGGTCTGTGAACAGCGCCACTCTCTCATTGCAGCTACGTTGTGGTCAAACACGGAATTACTTAAAAATATTCTCAGTACGATGCTTCCACCTAGTGGCTACAATGTGACCTGCAGTTTCACGCACTGCGTGAATCACGGTCAGCGTGAGGCAAACGTTCAAATGAAACTAGCACCCACTGTATATCCCATTATTTGATCATTAGATGGAGCCTTGACTGTTGCTGTGTCCCATCCCAAACGTCTCTCTCTCCAAATATTTGAATCCTTTGTCATGTTTAAATGACCTGTTTCAAAGGCATCCAAGTATTTGGAACATGAGAGTAATGCTCATTAAAATAGTCATTTGCAGCAGTGACGTATTTTATATATTTCTGTGCATTTCTACATTGACCAGAAATCCAGGTCAATTTCTGCTGCTCACGTTTCATGAATGAGAGACACTGTGTGTTTGACTGAGCTCTACCAAACCTTTCCTGGTGCATTGTGGGATATGTGGGCTGCTCAGCTCCACCTGTTACATTACAATACAATACAATAAAACTTAATTGTCCACCATGGTGGAAATTTGTCTTCGGCTCACCGCAGTAAAATACAAACTTGCAATTTAAAACACATACACATGTATGGTGACAGTTAATAGCATTAGTAAAAGGAGGAGGAGAGAGAGAGAAGAAAAAAAACAAAACAAAAAAACAAACAGATAAACAGCTTAAAACAGTTAAAAAAAACAAAACAGTTAAGAGCAGTTCAGTGTTAATGCTTAATTTATGTTGAATTGAGGAGGCGAGTGGCATTGGGTATAAAAGATTTCTTCAAGGCCCCCTTGGCTAATGGGACCCTGTAGCGTTTCCCGGACCTCAGGAGCTGGAATTGGTTGGCTAGAGGGTGGGAGCTGTCTGCTACAATCTTCCTAGCCTACCTCATTGACCTCTGTCAGTGACTTTAGGGGCCGTCCCACTATTTTACTTTCCCTCGACACAATTTTGTTTAGTTTGGTTTTACATTTACAGCTTAAGTGACCATACCAGACAGAAAGATGAAAGGTGAGCACACTTTCTACATGTGTAGTGTATACAAGCTCCAAAATCTTCTGGCTGACCCCCAGGCTGCTCAACCTCCTCAACAAGTTGAGTCTCTGTGAACATTTTTTAAATATATAATCTGTGTTTCCTGTAAATTTCAATTGGCCGTCAAGCACTGTTCCCAAGTATTTGAAGGTTTCAACAGTTTCCACAATTTGGCCATTTAGTAAGAGTGGCGCTGTTGAGAACTCTTGGTTTAAGGAGAATATCACCTAGTTTTTGTCACATTTATTTCTAATTTGCTTTCTGAGCACCATTCCTCTAGGGCCCTAACATGGGTTAAAAAGCTGTTGTCATGAGAGGGGTCTGCAGTCTGTGGTAGGCCCACTAGGGCCATGTCGTCGGCGTATTTAATCAATTTCATATTACATTCATTAATACAGAAACCATTTGTAAAAAGAGAAAAAAGAACAGGGGAGAGAACACTGCCTTGTGGGCATCCTGTACTCAGGGTGAGCGTGTCAGACAGGGTGCCATTTACCTGGTGTGTTGTGTCTTCATCTTCTTTGCTGTGACGTGTGTTTGTGCAGCTTGAGAGTCAGAGAGTGAAGTGACATGACATGGAGAAAAGACATGATGAAGTGTTTCCTCCTGGTCTCCTCCTGCTCTGTATCATCACTAGATAAAGACTCCAGCTCCTTCTTCTCTGTGCTCAGTCTTCATCCATACATCCCAGCCTCCATGTCAACACACTGATACAACAGTGTGTGTGTGTGTGTGTGAGAGAGAGAGAGAGAGAGCCATGTGTGCATGCTGACAGAGAAGCTGCTGCTCTGACCCCCCTCCTCCTTTCAGGGTGGAGCCTGCTGGAGTCCCATGGTTGACACCAGGTCTGAGGAAGTGTAAGTGTGTTTACATTCAACCATCTTCACACTGTCACATCACTGACCTCATGAGTCTTCATCAAACTGTCAAGAACTGATCACATGATCAATAACTGATCACAGCTGTGTCTTGTTCTCTCCATCAGATTCCTGTCCACTCACAATCGACACAAACACAGTCAACACAAAGATCAAACTGTCTGACGACAACAGGAAGATGACACATGTGAAGGAGCATCAGTCATATCCTGATCATCCAGACAGATTTGACCTTCCTCAGCTGCTGTGTTCAACTGGTCTGACTGGTCGCTGCTACTGGGAGGTCGAGTGGAGAGGAAACGTTTCTATATCAGTGAGTTACAGAGGAATCAGAAGGAAAGGAGACGGTGGAGACTGTTGGTTTGGAGGAAACGATCATTCCTGGAGTCTGATCTGCTATGATGGTGGTTACTACATCAGGCACAATGACAGACGGACACATATCTCCTCCTCCTCCTCCTCCTCCTCCTCCTCCTCCTCCTCCTCCTCCTCCTCCTCCCCCTCCTCCTCCTCCTCCTCCTCCTCCTCCTCCTCCTCCTCCTCCTCCTCCTCCTCCTCCTCCTCCTCCTCCTCCTCCTCCTCCTCCTCCTCCTCCTCCTCCTCCTCCTCCTCCTCTGTCTCTAACAGAGTAGCAGTGTACATGGACTGTCCTGCTGGCTCTCTGTCCTTCTACAGAGTCTCCTCTGACTCACTGATCCACCTCTACACCATCAACACCACCTTCACTCAACCTCTCTATCCTGGGTTTGGATTCTTCAGGTCTGGTTCCTCAGTGAGACTGTGTTGATGAAGCAGAGTCTCCTCCTGTCACTGTTGAACAGACACTTCAGTCTCTACATGTCTGTCTCTGTCTCTCACTCCCATTTGATCAGTTGACTTTTTCAACTCTTGTCAGTGATTCTTGTAAACGTGTTCCTCTTCCTTTAAAGATGGAAGCGTTGATTATTCCAGGACAAAAACCATGGTGACTTTGACTCAGCTGCTGATGAAGGACGAGGCCTAAAAGTCTCTGGGCCGCCAGCGTCACTGAGGACAAAAACACATTTGAAACACATTCACTGTTCATGTTCAACTTTACAGATAAACACACACAACAACACACACAAGTGGAAACATGATGAACATTTCATTATGTGGGTACTGGGGGTGGGACTAGATTAGCTTTTGCTTCTCCCGCTTTCCCTTTTGGTCATGTGTATTGTATTATTGAACTAAGATGTTTCTTCAGTTGCTTGTACTTTTGTTTGTGCTCCATACCACTTGGGTGGTCGTGAGAAAATTGATGATGATGATGATGATGATGATGATGATGATGATGATGATGATGATGATGATGATGAAAATATTGACTTTTTCAAAAGAGGCAGATGAGCATAATGCAGATAGTGTATGGACAGTAAATATGAATGATGATTTCTTTAGAAACAAAGATGTCTCACTCCCTCACATTACAAGTCCTTTTTTCTTCTTGCATTGATCCAGTTAGCTGATGTTTTTCTTGTCAACATTTCAACTATTACTGTAAATAGGTGGGTCTTGAGTCTGCTTTTAAAAATATTAACATTCTCTGCGGCCCTCAGGTCCTCCAGCAAACTATTCCACAGGCGGGGGCCGTAGTGCTGGAAAGACTCCGGTGTATTTATATCTGTGCTGATGTCATTAGTGCGCAATGTCCTTTTTAAAATAAATATATAAATAATAGAGTCAGTTTGACATGATGAAGGTTTCAGGAGAATGTGGGACTGTGCCTTTAGTTTTCTTCTCCACCTCCCACCAGCTCATGGGTCACGTTTCAAGAACAGACGAGGTGAAAACACAGACAGTGAAGAAAAGAGAGGAGGAGTGTGAGTGTGTCCTCGTCTCCGTGGCCTCACCTGAAGCAGAGGAGTGTCTGCGCGGGACGGCCAGGTGGGGGGACACTGGGACACCTTGGCCAGGTCCAGCAGCACCTCCTCATGGTGCAGGGTGTCCTGAGGCGTCCCAGGCTCCTGCAGGACGATGACCATGGATTAATCAGCTTTTACCAACACATAAGGCTTCTTTACTTCATGTTTCAAAGTTGGTTTGTTTTTTTTTAAGTATATTTTTATGCCTTTATTGATAGGACAGTAGAGATGAGACAGGAAATGGGAGGCAGAGATGGGGGGAATGACATGCAGCATAGGGCCGTCCGACACGGGACTCGAACCGGGGCCGCCTGCAGCGAGGACTACAGCCTCTGCACATGGGGCGGGTGTTCTACCAACTGAGCTAAACACCGCCCCGTTTCAAAGTTAAAATAAAAAATAAACAGCTCATTCATAAAAATTAGAAAATCTACATCTATGGATAAAATATTTCTCCAAAATAATAAAAGTCTTATACAGCACACCTCTTTTTTTGTCCTGCATTAAAACCCCAATGTGAAGATTGGAGAGTGTCCTTTTCAGAAATCCAGGTCTGAAAAAATCCCCCAAAAGTTCTGATACAATGACAATCAAAAAAAACATGTTCAAGAGTTTCAATGTCAAGGTCACAAAGTTTACAATTGTTTCTTTCCACATTCAATCTTTGTCTAAGAAATTCATTCCAAGGGTAAATATCATTTAAGATCTTCAAATGACTTTCTTTAGTTTGTGGTGGGAGAGAGAAGTATTTGGTTCTGATCCAGACAATGACTTCATGATGGACTTTACCTGTCTCTCATTGGTCAGTGCTGGCTCTGCTGTGGCCAACACTGATTCACACATGGACTGGTCTTGTTGTGTCTCTGGAAGGTGACAGGAAGTTTCACCTTTCTTCCTTACTCTACCTCTCTGAGAGCTCAGATCTGACTCTGTGCTTTATGTCTTCATTTCATCTCTTGCTGTGTGTATGTGGAGTTTCCATGGCTCACACATTCTCCTTCCTCATGGTCTCCATGGTGACCAGAGCACGTTCAGGAGGTCATCATCTGTGTTTTGTACTTGGATTGTGAAGTGTGTGTCAGCAGCGTCTCATCCTGACTGAAGTTCACCACCTGTTCATCAGTTCACAACAAACACATTGATTCATTTAAGGTGTTAAACTGTCTCAGTGGTCCAATTCAAGTGTCCTTCAGTCCACATACATGTTAAATAAGGAGGAGCAGCTCATTAGTTTGGCTGTTACAGACCACATGTGGTTGAGTTTAGCAGAAATCACTTACACTGATTCTACTTTAAAGCAACATTACAGAGTTGTTCGGCCTTAAAATAATGTTTCCAGACTCATTGCGATGGTATAAAAATGGTTAATAGGATGAATGGTGCTGCCGCTGCAGCCTGAGCCGGGTCGCGTCGCTGAAACTGCACTAGTAACTTCCCTGCACGGGTACGAACACCGCGATGGAAAATCCATGCTTCAAAGTCTCATTCCTCATCCATTTCATCCACTAGCAGAGCATTCATCAACACGCAGCATCAAATCCACAACGCCGTGGGCTCGGCCCAGAGGCATGATGGGAGTTCCACATAACACGGAGGTCACCCCGCCCGACAGTGGGAAGCTTTTTCAGCTCTGATAGTTGTTGTAATCTCTGACCTGGACGCTGCTCTTCTCTTCAACACACTCTACTGTGATCATTAATAGTAGTGAATAGTGAACTCACCTCTCTCTGCTGCTCTGTTGGCTCCGCCGTGTGGCTCGCTGACAATGGCACTTCTCTGACGTCCTGTCGTCACGGCGATATATGATACTAGTTGTCATAGTGTTTGATTGAAGATGATTGGCTGGCTCCTACCTTAACCCATAGCTTCTCCTGTAACTCCTGTAGCTACTCATGTAGTGTGTATGGT
Organism: Decapterus maruadsi; assembly: GCA_030347415.2. Classification (NCBI taxonomy): domain Eukaryota; kingdom Metazoa; phylum Chordata; class Actinopteri; order Carangiformes; family Carangidae; genus Decapterus; species Decapterus maruadsi. The sequence goes on along the minus strand of CM064885.1, from coordinate 6,778,310 downwards.
TGTTCACCAGTGACTGACTGTGTTCCCAGTCATGTTGCTCAGACTAGAGGCAGAAAGCAGTCAACTGTGAAACACAGTGAAGTCAGCCTGCAGTCCAGCTGCTCATGTCACCTTCTACCTCAACACACCACTTTCATATGAGTCTTCATTCATCTTCATGCCCTGAGCCCTTGTGGTTGTTGCTGCTACTGCCTTACATTGATCAGAATATCAACAGGTGAGTGTTAAATGTTCACTGTTTCAGGTCTGAGTCTCATCACATCGTCCATCATTTAATATCATTTAAAAACACAAGTCTGTGATTTACTTTAAAGGGATAGTTCAACATTTTGGCAAATTGGCCCATTGCCATAACTCCTATAGTCATAGCAGTAGGTTCGTTACCTTTAATTGTCGGTGTGAGATATTTTCAGTACGGCAGAGCGCAGCAGCAGGCTGCTCAGGGCTATGCTATGGAGGCTAAGGGAATTTCTTGGTTTCCCTCATTAAACTCATCAAATACAAAATCCCAAAACTCCACAGCGCTTTTGTAGACAAGTTGTGAGCTGCAGAACCAGCACGCTATGAGATAATAACGTAACGATACGAAACGGAGCCGTTTTCGAGGTAAATTCATGCAAAACCGCTGATGCGCGTTGCGTTCAGGGACAGTTTTTCAGCAAGCAGTCTCCATATTTACCCTGTATTTACCGCGAAAACGGCTCAGTTTCGTATCGTTCCGTTATTATCACATAGCGTGGTGGTTGTGCAGCTCACAACTTGTCCACAAAAGCGCTTTGGAGTTTTGGGATTTTGTATTTGATGAGTTTAATGAGGGAAACCAAGAAATTCCCTTAGCCTCCATAGCATAGCCCTGAGCAGTCCACCGTACTGAAAATAGCTTACACCGACAATTAAAGGTAACGAACCTACTGTTATGACTACAGCGATTATGGCAATGGGCCAATTTGCCAAAATGTTGAACTATCCCTTTAAAACCAAAAGAGTATAAGAGATTTTTGGTGCCACAGTCAAGAAATGATTCAATAATTTAATTTAATTTTAAATAATTAAATGATGCCTCCTTTTTTAATCATTATTTACTTTAAATCCAGAAATCTAATGAATCTGGATTTATCTGATTTGTAATTCTAAACTATGACTAGAAACAAAATCATTTGATCAACTTTTGTTTCTTATGAGCGTAACTAATTCTTTTTAAAAAAAATCCAGTTTTGAGTTTTGTTTTGCTCCTTAATCCTTTAATCTCTCTTTTGGCAGAGAGAGTAGCTCGGTTCACAGACAAGTGTGAAAAAGTCCAAATAAAAGAAACTGACCAAAAAAGCAGCGTTTTCTATTTAAAACAGCGGATTTATGGATTCTTTGCTTTGGAAAATAGAATGATTGATCATGTGATGATACCTAGACCTTCAGTAACTCATCAGCTGTGTAGCCGACCATCTTGGCAGCTTAATAAACTTGATATGAATAGATGAATACTCAGGGTTGTGTATCAGTGTTGGTGGATGTGACTGTCTCTGACCTTTGTGTAGAGTCTGTGTGAACGCTGCCTGAATCCCTGTAGATCAGCTGGGACACATGGGAAGATGAATCCAGGTGGACAGCATGTGATGGAGCAGCAGCAGCTGTGATGAGCCTCTGTCATGAGCCTTCATGGAGCTCACAGGTCGTCAGCATCCATGAAGGAGCAGCTGTTGGTGAAGAAAACTCCAGTCAGACCACGGTGAAGCTGCACACTGATGTTTCCACAAGCTCACCTCCTGCTTTCAACAGCAATTGACTTGACTTTTCTTTAAACACTGTAAAAGCTACAGGACAGATGGTTGAAATAAAATGAGCTTTAACAGTCAATACATAATCAATACATTTACTGATATGTGACATTCTACAAGTCTGGCAGCTTCTCCTCTGTGTTGCTAACCCTCCTCCTCCACCTGGTCATGTGCATTTGTTTTCAATGAAGCCGACCAGAAGACGATCCATGGAGCGGTGGAGAACATTATTTATCATATATGTGTATATTTGTGTAGAACGATGTGTCATAAAGCAGAGATGATGGGTTATGTGTGGTGGTGCTGCTGGGACCAGAGCTGGGACACTTCCTGTTTAACATGAGCACATGAGGAGCTAGAGAGTTGACATCACTGTGACGCAGCCTGGATCAACAGCAGTCTGCTGCTTTTTATGAAGCAACAGCAGCTCCTCCAATCACTGAGTCCACATCAGCTCCACCTCACTGCTCCAATCAGCTAGATGATGGTGTTTGTGTTCAGGAGCTTCTGTCAGAGGCTGGTGAAGAACTCCAGCAGAACCACGGCTCCACAGCACAATGAAGCTAAACCTGATCTATGAAACACTCATCTGCTACATCCCAATAAGCACAGAATGACTGAGGAGTTTATCAATACAATGTTCAGCATGAACCCATATCCAAAAATCACCGGAGCCCATTGTGCCGCCTTAAAGTGATAGTTCACCCTAGAATGATATTTCACTCATTATCTCCTCCCCCTCATGTGGACTAAGGGCTGGAAGAAGTTTCAGAGTCCTCCGTCCCTTCTCTGAGTTACAGGGGGTCTCGGCGTAGCAGTGCATTTCAATGTAACGCCGGGTTCACACCGGACGCCGAAGCGCCACGAATAGTCGCGGAGCGGAGTCCGCTTCCATTCGGCGCCCTCGTTAACCGGTGTTGTAGTTCAGACTAGACGCGGAGCGTCGCGGTCCTCCGCGGTCGGCTCGCGCCGTGGAGCGCCAGTTTCGGCGTCTGCTCTATTTTGTGCGCGAGCCGCGGCCGACCGCGTCAATTCTGGCAGGAAGTCACACCAAGAAACACGAGAGAATCCGGTCAGTTTTCAAAATAAAAGCGATTTTCAAAATAAAATACCACAATTGACAAATACTAGAGCCCAAAGTGTGCACGTTTCTGTTTGTTAATCTAAACCGAGCAGGAGAGAGGAGCACACACACACCTGCACACATACACATAGGCAACACACACTCACACACAGCTGAGGGGTGGAGGCGCTTCAGACCGCCGACGAAAAATCGGCGTCTGGTGTGAACAGGAGGGACGCGGCTCGCACGCGATTTTCGCGGCCGCTCCGCTTCGCAGAGCTTCGGCGTCCGGTGTGAACCCGGCGTAATGGTTGCAAAGGGACACCAGAGGTCTTCGTAAAAAAACACACACCAAAAAACATCCAAATACCTCCATGCGGTTTGTATAAAATGTCTGTCTTGTACTGAAGCCCGGAGATGTGGGATTGTCCCGAAAAAAATTAAATAAGTCCATTTTTCAAGCTTGTTTGCAGCGGAAGCTCGTCTTGGGCGAGACTTGGGCGGACCAGGAAGACGAGCTACCGCTGCAAACAAGCTTGAAAAATGGACTTATTTAATTTTTTTTCCGGACAATTTCGCACTTCAGGGCTTCAATTCAAGAGGGACATTATATACAAGCACCATGGAGGTATTTGGATGTTTTTTAGTGTGTCTTTTTGTGACGAAGACCGCGGTGTCTGTTTGCAACCCTTTTGTGAACATGCACTACGTCGAGACCCCCTGTAACTCAGAGAAGCCACGGAGGACTCTGAAAATTCTCCCAGCCCTTAGTCCACATGAGGGTGAGTAGATAATGAGTTAAATATCATTCTGGGGTGAACTATCCCTTTAAAACATAGTATGATAGAAAGCTCTAAACATCTCCCACCTTGTTCCAGACTTTTCTTCCATCTAACCCTTTCCTTAGTCCTCCTGTACTCTGTGTTGAGCGTCCATACCTGCTGCTGGCGGCCCAGCCTCCTTTTGTTGTGAAATGTTGTTGCACATTAACCCTTGTCTAAAAACTCTGTCTTCATGTCTTTGTGTTGTGATGTTGCAACTATCCTCTCTATCAACCTGGCCTGTTCTCTGTCTTTCACGTCCTGCCAGTTTAGCCCCCTAATGCCTCCCCAACCCTTTGTGAATACTAGTGTGTTGTTCTTACTTTCTGCCCGCCACTGCCTGTCTCGCTGCTTTGCTCATGTCTTGCTGCTTTATACGTCTTTGGGACTGGCTTTGGATATGGCTTTGTTTATATGTCTGGCTGCTTTATATTATATGCCTGTATGACCGAATAGCTGTTTGTTTAACCCTTTCTTGCTCACCTGTTTGCCTGCATAACCATGCTTGTGTATTTTTTGTCTTCATCCTGCAACTGTAGTTGTGTTTTCTGCCACTGCTTTTAACCACTACTTTTTTCACAGCCCTCCCCCCTCTCCCCTCAAGAAGCTTGTGCTTTTTGTCAGGCCATCATTGCAAATAAGAACTTGTTCTTCATGATTTTTGCCTGGTTAAATAAAGGTTAAATAACAAAAATAAAATCAGGATTGAATAATTTGGTGTTGATTGCAACTGTAATGCTGCTAAATTACTTACTTCTTTTTTTGGATACACTTGTTAATTATTGGATAATTATTTCTTCCTATGACTCTGATTGCAACTGTAATACTGTTTAATCATCTATTTATTTTTATTTTGGGCTACATTTGTTAATTATGGGATACTTGTTTCTTCCTCTGACTCTGAAATCATGAAGAGCTCTAATGGATATAATGGAAAATTGAATGAAAGGGTAGGATGGCATCTAGTTGAAGGAATGCTATGATGGAAGGTTGACTGACTGGGATTGACTACTACTACTGCTACTAAAGCACAGTGAGTTGCCTTGGTATGAAATGTGCCATATAAATAAAGATGCCTTGCTTTAATGGAGCACATATTATTATTACTGAGCAATGAGACAGAAAACAAGCCAGTGAGTGGACTATGAATCTCTGAGCTCAGTGACACCTACCAGTTGTTAGAGTTGATGGCAGTGGAGCTTCAGTTTCTCATGCCTGGTGTAGTTTCACAGAGGAAAGGACAGTCACTGTCAGACTCCCATCACACTTGGTTTACATCTGCTAATGAAAAGAGGAGAAATCATCTCTGCATCAGGATAACACACACACACACACACACACACACACACACACACACACACACACACACACACACACTGGAACAAAACAAACTTGACAACGCTCTGTGCCTGTTAAACAGTCACGCTGCTAGCATTAGCCACAAGCTAACATGAAGCTATCAAAGTGAGTGAAAAGCTTTTCCGTATCAATGAACTTGTCATGTATCTCACTCAGCATCATCACAGAACATCAGCAGTTGTTGTCTGGAGCACATCTTCACATGTATCATCAATAAAGTCACCTTTAACCCTCAAATAGAAAGTTATTAACGGAGCTCAGTATACAAGTCAACCTACCACGAGACTCCCACAGCAGACTGTTGCCTAGAAACGGGGCCAACCCGCGAAGTCTGCAGGGGCTCGTTAGTGTGGCGTTTCAAAATAAGAGCTTCTAACTCATAGATCATAATAAATAGTGAACGACTTCATATTAACAGGCAGATGAATAATAATAAATTAAGTGTAGTGCTCCTTCCACAGAATTACAGTTAGTGGAATTATTAACTCCTTAACTCTGTTACAAAGCATCAATCAATCAATCAATCAATCAATCAATCAATCAATCAATCAATCAATCAATCAATCAACCAATCAATCAATCAATCAATCAATCAATCAATCAATCAATCAATCAATCAATCAATCAATCAATCAATCAATCAATCAGACTTTATTTATAGTGCACTTTTCATACAAAAGATATGTAGCAAAATGCGCTTTACACCATAAAAGCAGACAAAACAAAGCAAAAATATAACCCAAAGTCACACACACTTCTGCGCACACACAGACAGACAGACACACAACCCGCACATAGGCCTACTCAGTTATAAAAAATCAAAAGAAGGCAACTGAAGCGCTATCAATTTGCCGTGAGGAAACACCAGGGACTGGATAAAACCAAATAATTAAATGAAATGATAAAAATAACTAAAATTATATGCTTAGACTAAAAAGACTAAACGTACAATAAATACAAATAAAAAATACAATAAAATAAGATAACATTTAAATATATAAACAGTAAAAATGGATAAATACAGTATAAGGATAGTAAAACTAAGTAAAATCTAACAAAAGCCAAGCTAAAAAGGTGTGTTTTAAGTTTGCTAATGTCCACATTGGCAGCTGCTCTCAGGCTATGGAAGGCTATTCCACAGTCGTGGGCCGTAAAAACAAAAGGCTGCTTCACCGTGAGTTTTAGTTCTGACTTTAGGTGTTACTAAAAGGCCTCTATCTGAAGACCTGAGAGTTCTGGATGGCTCATAGGTTCAAAGCTAATCTGACAGATCAGAAGGACTAAGACCATTAAGAGCTTTAAAAAGCAGTAAGAGAATCTTCAATGGATCCTGAAACACACAGGTAGCCAATGCAGGGACTTGAAAACACATTACAGCAGAGTGAGGACAGAGGACAGCATGAATGTGTTTAGGAATGACAGTTTAATGAAAACCATATTGACAATATGGAACATTTTAAGAATACTCACATCATTACTTAAAAAAAAAACTGTCCAGTGGAACAACAAAGCAACAAACTAAAGTCTAGATGGATCATGGATCATGAAGGGATTAGGAAACACCTGTCAAAAGACAAATACACTCGACAGAGAATTTATTCTACAAAGAACTAAAGAGCCAGAAAATAAATGTAAGTACCAGAATGAGTGAACCGATATTATACAGCTTTGTAGAAAAAAAGACTATAGGTCAATATGTAATCACACCAAAAACAACACTAAAGGAAAATGGGATATATAAAATGTTATTATGAAAAGTGTCTCAACACAATGAAGTTCCCCTCAGTATTTCATTCAGAGTGTGTCCCGTTAAGTGTCACAGGATATGAAGCTATATGGACCAGGAAGGACTGGGCTGGTAATAGGAGGGTTAGGTGAGTCATAAACACAAAGAGGAAATGAAGTCACACGCTACTTTGGAGTTAACACTAGGCTTCATGCTTTATGAAAAATAACAAATGAAATGAAAATACAGCACAGTAACTGACTTCATGTTCCACAGTTTCTTTCTTTTTCTTCTTCACAAATGACAAATCAAATTGTTCTCTATCACATGGGAAATGTCTGCATGAGAAAAATAAATAATAACAACAATGAGTTGAAATGAATGCTCTTTGAAAGTCTTTGGGGAACAGAGACAGGACTGTTATTACATAGTCATAACACTCTTCTCTTTATGGACAAACTCAAATCACACAATTAAACACACTGGTACTGTAATAAAATAGTGACTCCAGGAAAACATCTTTTTAACTGTACAGGTTTTACTTCTATAGCCTATCAAATGGAATATTTATTTTTACACATTTTAAAACCATTAATCATTCTAGGCTTTTTTTTGCCATGAAATGTGATGATTTGATCAGTTTTCCATGAATTACAATACTCATTGTTTTACTTGTAACCATGAAATATGATTCATTTTGTTTCATCTCTTTTTAACCAGTACATGAATCACTTAAGTTTTCAACTGTGAAACAGTAAAAACATCTCAGACACTTCAGTTGTTTAATTCAGAACGTTGCTTTTGATCATAATGAACATGTTTATAGCAGGTTCTCCGTCTATAATGCACATTATCAGTGCAAGCAATACACACACACCAACACAATACAATGAGTTGAGCATCCACACAATATATCACAGCTCATAACAGGTTATCAGTGCCTTAAATCTTCCTTTAATGCACAAACAATAGTAACTGTAGGTCATGTTCATGTTTCTGTGGGGACGATAAGAGCTTTCTGCTGCCTACAATACATGAATGTTGAGGTCAACAAACAATATTATTCTATTATATATTCATCTAATTAGAGCCAATCATCATGGGTTAGAGTAAGATTAAAAAGGACAACATGGATGATGTGGTTCACAGCTTGAATCAATGTTTTGTAAGTGTTGGAGGAAAACGTGGCAGAGAAACTCCCTGATCCATTTCCATGTGAGGACTGCAATGATCACTGACAGGAAGCCCAGCTCCATGTTCCTCACAGCAGCTGAAGAAAATGAAATAGTGGAGATTGTTGACTACAGTTTGTCAAAATGTGCTGTGACTCAGAGAAGCAGTGAAACGTCTCTGAAGAATGACACTCCAGCTCATTTTCTTCTTCTTTACAGAGTTCTTCTCACTCTTTACCTCAAAGCAAATCCTCTGTTGACGTGACCAATTACCCAGAATCCTGTGCCTTCATTTCCTCCTTTGCTCTGTGCTGCAGGTGCAGATTTACACCAGTAGGGGGCACTGACGTCACATTAGGCAGAATCTCAGCTGAATCTGTTGAACTACACGACACAACACTGTGACCTCACCTGCTCATTCATAGTGAGTGTTAGCAGGTGTGGCAGATCATTGTTGTTGTTGTTGAACTAATACTCCAGACAGCGACAGCCTGGGAAGTTCAGCCAGAGGATGTTCAGGAGTAAAAGTCAGCTGAGGCAGAGACAGAGGTTGAAATGACTCATCGGTCGTATCAACATGTTGAAATGTGCTAAAAGCATCTGACGGGGCGAAGGGAAAGCAGTCAGGGCTGAGGAGGTGAAGCTCTCTCCAAGGCAGAGCAGCAGTGATTCTAGGGGACGCTGCAGCCATCACAGCGCTGTTATTAGCCACTGGAACAGTGCTGTGTTGCACTGTTAAAGGGATAGTTCAACATTTTGGAAAACTGGCCCATTCCATAATCCCTATAGTTTTAGCAGTAGGTCTTTTACCTTTATTTGTCGGTGCAAGCTATTTTTAGAACGGTGGAGCGGAGTGGCGAGCTGCTCAGAGCTATACTATGGAGGGTAAAGGAATTTCTTGGTTTCCCTCAACAAACTCATCAACTACACAATCCAAAAACGCCAAAACGCTCTGGTGGACAAGTCGTGAGCTGCACATTCACCACGCTATGAGATATATATAACGGAGCGTTACGAGACGCGGTTGTTTTTGAGGTAAATTCATGCAAAACTGCTGATGCACGTTGCCTTCAGTCAGGGACAGTTGTTCAGTAAGCAGACTCTGTATTTACCTCGAAAATGACTCCGACTTGTAACGTTGTTATTATCTCATAGCGTGGTGAATGTGCAGGTCACAACTTGTCCACCAGAGCGTTTTGGAGTTTTGGGGTTGTGTGTTTGATGAGGAAAACCAAGAAATTCCATGAGCCTCCGTAGCGTAGCTCTGAGCAGCTTGCCGCTACGCAGCTTCCTCTTCCTCACTGCTGCCTCACACATAGGCTGTATGAACATATCACAATACAAAGTGAATGGTTTTGAGGCTTTTACAGCTGATTTGACCAGAAAGCTGTGTCAACACCTGCACTCCCTCCACCACCAACTTGTGTGTTTTTGAAGCAATGAGAAGGATTTTATTTTGTCCACAACGTGCTTTTAGACTAAAACAGGACACAAGAAAACAGCAGTGACTTAAATCACAGCAAAAACATGAGTCAGCTCATTACTGCTGCTGAGCCTTTAATGCAGCCGTCTGCTACAACATAGAAACATCAGACTTCACCCTAACCCTGCTGCAGTGGATCAGTGTCGCCCCCTGCTGACGCTCCTGACAACATGACAACAACACACAGGGGAAATACACACATGTTCTTCTGACGAGCTGCGGACTGAGATCCATCATTTCATGAATATTTCAACCTTTATGGTTGAGTGTAGAAATAAAGAGCAGTAAAAACACCAGTCTGTCCACTCAGACCATGTCCCCCTCCCCTCTACGTCCTCCCCCTCCCCCACTTCCTGTTTAAACTTTACTTCCACTTTTGAACACGCGGTTGTGTCGCAGTTTATTTCCTCATGTGAAGGTAAGGTGAAGACTTTGAATGTTTTCCTCCTTAACACCTGTCGTTACCTGACTTCTCTGTCCTTCAACGTGTGCTTGTGTTGTTGTTGTGTTATTCTAATGTTCCTGGAGCTGAGTCAGAGCTGTAAGTGTAAAGTCTGTGTCCTCCATGTTGTGTGGATGTTGTGTGTAGAAGAGCAGCAGCAGAGTGAGTCTTCAGTCATTAGTTGAACACATTGTTCTTTATGTGCAGCTGTAGCTGGCTCAATGTGTACTTTGTTTTATTTCTCTCATCATTCATTATTGTCATTATTGATTTATTTTTCTCATTGATTATTGTGAATATTCTCAAAACCTGCTCAATGCTAACAGTATCTAAAGAAGTTTGAATTTCCTGAACTGTTTTCTATCAGTTTTATTTCACCTGTAGCAAGGGGGGGTGATATTGGGGCAACACACAAGGGGGGACGTAGTGACGTCACAACTATGGCTGCTCTTGTTGTGGTCAGACGCCTTTTAGTGACGTGTTACCGTGTTTTCAGTTGTGTGTTACCGTGTAAACGCGGCTGTAGTTTCGGTTTAACGTGACGTGTGTGTGTGTGTGTGTGTGTGTTCTGTGGCCTGTCGTAGGAGACAGACTGTTTCTTCAGTTTTTTTGTGATTGTCCTTGTGTAGAGGAAAAGTATGGAAGATTTTTATTTAATCATTTCATGGTGATTTTTATTCTGTTTTTCTAATAACTATTATTTACAAGTGGGTTGTAGAAATATTCATTTCATGTGATTATTTAGTTTCTACTCAGAAGAGTATTTTTTTTCTTCTTTCTTTTGACATACAAGCCAGTAAAAAGAGCAGAGCTGTGGCTGCTCTTGTTGTGGAGGCAGACTGTTCCTACCTGCATCTGTGTGTTTCCTGCCTTTTCACAAGAAATGAACCAACTCAGATCCATGGTGTTGTCGTCCTTCAGCCTTTAAGCAACCATTTGACAACTGCTCCACAGCTCCACTCAGAGCTAAAGACATGAGTCAACTAAACACCTGCTTAGAGCCTCACAGTCACTCTGGGCCCAGAAAAGCAAGACACTTTTCAAATCAGTGGTGTGTAACTTCTGTCAACCCCGAGAGAAAAAACCCTCATTGTTGTCGTTGCACTTCAAGTTGTTGTTGCACATTGTTGTTGGAGTTGATTTAAAACCAAAAACAAACAAACAGATGACGAGTTTACAGCAAATGCATTGTCTCTTGGTTTATTGTGTTACTTTCAGTCGGCCCAGATGACATTCAGTATCCCAGTGAGGAGGCTGCTATATTAAACCCCAGACTGCACCTTTAACTGAATTTGGTTAACTGAAATAGGTTTCTAGTAGGTGTGTAAATGATCAATAAATAGTATTATTGGCCCCAATATCAACATTAGCTAAGGCCCCATGGAGGCTGGGGCTGCTCTGGTTATTGATGACTGACTGATGACCATGGATCATGTTGCTGCTGCTGCTGCTGCTGCAGCTTCATGACGCCATCTAGTGGACTGATAGTAGAAGTACAGCAGCTGATGGCAGCATCCTCTTCCTCACTGCTGTGTGACTGCATTCAACTGACACTGATATGAAGCAGAGAAGAAGAGCCAATCAGAGGAGGGAGGAGCAGCTGGAGACATGATGGACATGATGAATGATGTGTGTTTCCTCTGCAGGTCAAGCTACAAAGTGTGTGTGAGCTCAGCAGCATGGATCAGTGTGAGGACAGAGAGGAGGGAGCCCCTCCCTCTAAAACCACTCAGAGCCAGACCACAGGTCAAAGGTCAGAATAGAAAACAGTCAGAAAGACTTTTCTCTCTAAAAGTCACTTGTTGTGTTTATTAAAAGACTGAAGATATTTTTCATCAGTTTTTCTCCATGTACATTTATCAGTTGTGTTGTTGTTTCAGGATCCAGCAGCAGAGACCAGACTCTCCTGAACCCAGCTGTCTGTCTTTAAAGAGCAACATGTCAAAGCAAGGACTCATTGACCTTAAAGGAGGACGTGGATCAGCTGATCAGATGTAAGACAACAACTATATTTCAAAGCTTTTGAGTTTCTGTTGAACCTTTTTACTGTGGAGTCACATTTCAATGATTCTCCATAAAATCACAGACACACGTTGTCCAGCTGCAGTAAAGAGTCCCTGCCTGAACATCCACATGTTAATATTCAGTGATGCTCACAGTGCAGCCCAGTAGCAACAGGAAATATGTCAGCAGCAGCTTCTACTTCCGACAGGAAGTAACCACTGGGTTAAAATCATCTTTTCATTTGCTCTAAATGTTGATGGTCTTGTTTCCAGCTGCTAGAAGGAACATGGTGATGTTGGCTGCATCAAGTCGCCTCCTGGTGGCAGCTTTGAGCTGTGCAACAGGGCGAGGGGCCGCTCAGTGGTTTGTAGTGAGTTCAGAGTGATGTCAGACACAGAGAGCAGAGACAGAGGATCAGATCAGAATCTCAGCAGCTGCTTTTTACAGGAGCAGATGAACAAATGTCCATAAATACTGAGAGAGAGAACCAGCAAAACTCAGGGAAAGATAGAAACTTCAATTCATCTACAGCAGTGCTTCTCAAACTGTTTTACATCAAGGACCCTGAAATTGACACAAAATAGACCACGGACCCCCATTGGACAACATTTTGAAGCACCAGAAATACACAAATATTTGTTATGGGACTCAAGAACCTATTTTAGTCTAGGTATGTTCAAATTAGGGCTAATGGTATTAAAATTAAAAAAAGTTAAAACAAATTCTAGTAAAAACAAAAAAAAAAAAAAGAAAAAAAGAAGAAATTCTCTCTTAAAAAAGGTTAAAAATTCCAGAAAAGAATGTTCTACAATTTCATGAAAAAGTTGGAGACCCCCTTAAATGACATTTTCTGAGGTGAAAAAAATCCTTCATCGTTGTTTACAACTTTTATTTACAGGAATAAGGATACAAATCAAGCATTGTTGTTTCTTTTTTATTACGGTTCATGTTTTTGTTGTGTTCATTTTTTGTAAATGTAAAACTTTTTAACATGAGTTGTGTTGTTGTTTCAGGATCCAGCAACAGAGACCAGACTCTCCTGAACCCAGCTGTCTGTCTTTAAAGAGCGACTGGTCAAAGGGCTCACCCATTAACTTTAAAGGAGGACGTGGATCAGCTGATCAGATGTAAGCTGTAACTGACAGTCAGACTCAGGTTATTGTAGAAAAGAACCAGTTTGTACGACGTGTTGTTGGACCAGGTCTGAAACCAAAGTGTCTGTGTCTGTTGTGAACGTCCTCAGGGGACATATAAAGTCCATCTTGTATTATCTCTCTGTCCTGATGTTGACTTGACACTGATTCCTCCACAGAGTGGAGCAGGAGAGCTCAGAGGTTCAGTCCAGTGGTCAGTCTGCCCAGCAGCATCAAACACACCTGGACTCCATATTTATGGTGAGGACATGTCCAACAGCTGCTGTTCCATCTGTTGTGTTCACCATCATCTCCATGCTGCACTTTGACACCAGTGGATTGTCAGTCTGTCCAACATGGATCTGATGTTTGGCTCCATGCTTTTAGTTTGATGCTGTCACTCATAGAGTTTCTGTTCCAGCTGCTGGAGGAGAACATGCTCACTTTTGTCAAGAACGAGCTGAAGAAGATCCACAAGGCTCTGAGTCCAGATTACCCTGAATGCTCAGGGAGTCAGAGGGAGGATGAGGAGGATGAAGAGCAGAGGAGGAGCAGCAGAGAGGCATTAGTGAAGATCACAGTGAACTTCCTGAGGAGGATGAAGCAGGAGGAGCTGGCTGAGCGTCTGCAGAGCAGTAAGAGGATTTCTCTAAAGATTCAACATGATGGACAAATGAGACGTTCACTGACATCAACACATGGAGGGAAACATGTTCATATAGTTGTTATTTAGAGGAATTAATACGTTATATTTTCTTATTGATCTGATTTCTTGTGTTTTCATTCAGAATATTTTGCTCCAGTTTGTGGACGTAAACTCAAATCTGCCCTGAAGAAGAAGTTCCAGTGTGTGTTTGAGGGGATCTCTAAAGCAGGAAACCCAACCCTTCTGAACCAGATCTACACAGAGCTCTACATCACAGAGGGAGGGGCTGGAGGGGTCAATGATGAACATGAGGTCAGACAGATTGAAACAGCGTCCAGGAAACCAGACAGACCAGAAACAACCATCAGACAAGAAGACATCTTTAAAGCCCCACCTGGAAGAGAGCGACCAATCAGAAGAGTGATGACAAAGGGAGTGGCTGGCATTGGGAAAACAGTCTTAACACAGAAGTTCACTCTGGACTGGGCTGAAGACAAAGACAACCAGGACATACACTTCACATTTCCCTTCACCTTCAGAGAGCTGAATGTGCTGGAAGAGAAAAAGTTCAGCTTGGTGGAACTTGTTCATCACTTCTTCTCTGAAACCAAAGCAGCAGGAATCTGCAGCTTTGATCAGTTCCAGGTGGTCTTCATCTTTGACGGTCTGGACGAGTGTCGACTTCCTCTGGACTTCCACAAGACTGAGATCCTGACTGATGTGACAGAGTCCACCTCAGTCAACGTGCTGCTGACCAACCTCATCAGGGGGAACCTGCTTCCCTCTGCTCGCCTCTGGATAACCACACGGCCTGCAGCAGCCAATCAGATCCCTCCTCAGTGTGTTGACATGGTGACAGAGGTCAGAGGGTTCACTGACCCACAGAAGGAGGAGTACTTCAGGAAGAGGTTCAGAGATGAGCAGCAGGCCAGAGAGATCATCTCCCACATCAAGACCTCACGAAGCCTCCACATCATGTGCCACATCCCAGTCTTCTGCTGGATCACTGCTACAGTTCTGGAGGAGCTGTTGAAGACCAGAGAGGGAGGAGAGCTGCCCAAGACCCTGACTGAGATGTACATCCACTTCCTGGTGGTTCATCTCAAACTGAAGAAGGTCAAGTATGATGGAGGAGCTGAGACAGATCCACACTGGAGTCCAGAGAGCAGGAAGATGATTGAGTCTCTGGGAAAACTGGCTTTTGAGCAGCTGCAGAAAGGAAACCTGATCTTCTATGAATCAGACCTGACAGAGTGTGGCATCGATATCAGAGCAGCCTCAGTGTACTCAGGAGTGTTCACACAGATCTTTAAAGAGGAGAGAGGCCTGTACCAGGTCCAGGACAAGGTGTTCTGCTTCGTCCATCTGAGTGTTCAGGAGTTTCTGGCTGCTCTTCATGTCCATCTGACCTTCATCAACTCTGGACTCAACCTGATGTCACAACAACAAACAACCTCCAAGAAGACTGAAACAACAGGAGTCAAATCTGCAGAGACAAACTTCTACCAGAGCGCTGTGGACGAGGCCTTACAGAGTCCAAATGGACACCTGGACTTGTTCCTCCGCTTCCTCCTGGGTCTTTCACTGGAGACCAATCAGAATCTCCTACGAGGTCTGATGACACAGACAGGAAGTGACTCACAGTCCAATCAGAAAACGGTCCAGTACATCAAGAAGAAGATTGAAGAGACTCCCTCTGCAGAGAAAAGCATCAACCTGTTCCACTGTCTGAATGAACTGAATGATGGTTCTCTAGTGGAGGAGATCCAACAGTCCCTGAGATCAGGACGTCTCTCCACAGATAAACTGTCTCCTGGTCAATGGTCGGCTCTGGTCTTCATCTTACTGTCATCAGAAGAAGATCTGGATGAGTTTGACCTGAAGAAATACTCTGCTTCAGAGGAGGCTCTTCTGAGGCTGCTGCCAGTGATCGAAGGCAAAGCCTCCAACAAAGCTCTGTAAGTGGAGAGAGAGTTGGATTTATTCATCATTACATAAAAACACTTCTGTCTTTTCAACAGGACAGATAATAAACTCCTTTCTCCTTTAATTCCTCATGATCATCTCTTCAGACTGAGCAGCTGTAACCTCTCAGAGAGAAGCTGTGAAGCTCTGTCCTCAGTCCTCAGCTCCCAGTCCTCTAGTCTGAGACACCTGGACCTGAGTAACAACAACCTGCAGGACTCAGGAGTGAAGCTGCTGTCTGCTGGACTGGAGAGTCCACACTGTAGACTGGAGACTCTCAGGTGAGGATCCATCCAGCTTAGGCTTGGGCAATAGGACGAATGTATCGCCAGTCGACCACCGGCTGAGTCCGTCACGGTTGATTTAATTTTTTTTAAATTACACATTATGACATGAAACTAATAATAAAGATAAATAAAGTTATTTTTCTTCAAATTAATTAACACATCCACAGTCTTGGTGATTCACTTTAAGGTCAAACTCAGGTCTCTAGTATGAGATAAAAATCAATATGATAACATTCAAACAACACGAGCAACTTAAATCAATAAACAAAGGAAGTGAGGTCAGGACAGTCACGTTGTCTTCAGGCAAATGTTTGGAGGGAAAGAGAGGGTCAAAGGTCAGAGGGCGGGGTTATATCACCTTAGGGGGTGTAGTTAGGTGTGACTGTGGTGATGCAGGCAGGTGGAGTCTGTGATTTTAACACTGACTGGATACAAACAACACAAATGTGAGAGATCATAGTTTATAATCAAATCTATCTAATCAATGTATACAAACTAGAACATGTTGAGTAAGAAACACTATAGACTGAGGTTTGTGTTGAAATGTTGTGTATTTCTGATTCTAACCTGTTACTTCCTTCATATTGAGTATGTGAGTGTTTTTCCTTGAATTCCTCTTCAGACTGAGCAGCTGTGACCTCTCAGAGAGAAGCTGTGAAGCTCTGTCCTCAGTCCTCAGCTCCCAGTCCTCTAGTCTGAGACACCTGGACCTGAGTAACAACAACCTGCAGGACTCAGGAGTGAAGCTGCTGTCTGCTGGACTGGAGAGTCCACACTGTAGACTGGAGACTCTCAGGTGAGGATCCATCCAGCTGTTTATCTGATGCCACTTGAACACAGCAGCAGGTGTTGACAGAGGGTTCCTGTGTGTTGTTGTGTGTGTTCAGTCTGTCAGGATGTCTGGTCACAGAGGAAGGCTGTGCTTCTCTGGCCTCAGCTCTGAGCTCCAACCCCTCCCATCTGAGGGAGCTGGACCTGAGCTACAACCATCCAGGAGCCTCAGGAGTGAAGCTGCTGTCTGCTGGACTGGAGGATCCAGACTGGAGACTGGACTCTCTCAGGTATGGAGAGGCTGCTGCAGCCACACACACTGTCTGATAGAGGAGGAGGAGCTGGAACATTTTCTATGGCCCCGTTCACACCTGCTCACACCTGCTATTAACACATGGCTCCAGCGTGCGACCTATTAGGTCGCATATGCGACTTAATTTCTTAAGGTGCGAGTTAAAATTCACCCCCAACCGCTACACACACAGCGCTAGACGCTACAATGTTGTCGTCTTATTATTAGCCATTAGCCGCAGGTAGCTGATGTTAACATTAGGCTTTTGCCCAGACACGTCCACTTTTCACGTCCTGGCCGGGTTGTTTGTTTTAATGAACTCATGAACATGTCCGCGGTGTTGTTTTTAACGGGACCGCGAACCGTGACGGATTAAATGACTAGACACCGGGGCTGAAGTCCGGACCGGCGTGACCCGACTTCACTCTCGGTCTACTCCCACTCATACCGGCCCGTTGAGTTCACTTCATGTAGGAGCCCATACAGAAGCATGGTGATGTAGGAGCTCAGAGGAGCAGACAGCAGCCCACTGCTTCACAGCAGGCAACTCTGTGCGTGCGTGCGTGCGTGCGTGTGTGCGTGCGTGTGAGTGAGTGAGAACCTACAGTAAAACACACACCCCCATTCCTCCTTGAGAGCAGACAGGAAAGACGGTAAAGAAGCAGTTGTGTGTGAGTGAAGAAGAGAGACAGAGATTTTTGAGTATTGAATATTTATCCATATATCCATATTGAGTTGAACGTTATGGTGACCATGATAGTGACAACCTTAGTGCCAGTAACTGTCCATCTGATTGGCTCTGGACAACTGCAGTGTCAGAAGGTCAGAATAGAGAAGTTGGGGCTGAAATATGATGGAGACCAGTGTATCAATGCAGAAGGGATGAGTTTGGAACACAGAGACATGCACGGAGAATGTAAGACCAATCTCTGCCCATTAGGGGTGTCACGATTCTCCAAATCCTCGATTCGATTTGATTTTCGATTGTAGGGTCAAGATTCGATTCGATTCGATTCGATTCGATTCTCGATTTTTTTTTTTCTTTTTCTTACAGCACAGAGACCTATGTCATTTTCAGACTAGTCTAGTCTACGATCATTGGTTTTATTCATCGAATTTTGTACAGTAAATCTTATTTCAAAATATGGGCTACATATACAGTAAGTGATGCAATTTCCATAATGTATCACATTAGGCACTAATGGTCAAATTTAAGTAATTTATTTACAATATGAAGGTAACAACAAAAGAAATGAGAGGTCACAGAGGGTGCATGTCATCATTTTGGTTAGTACAGCAGTGTGCACTAGGCTACTTTTAAAATTACAATGTGCAACAAAACAAAATAAATAAATCTGACCAAGAATGCCCTCAGAAATCATGATCCAGGAGCCAAAAAAAGCCAAATATATTTATATGTATAATTTTATTTTCATTAATTCACTGTTGCGTCATTATTCTCCTGATGTCGGCTTAATGTAATGTAAAGGTGATCGCGCTGATACACGAGAGTGTGTATGTGACAGACTGTCACAGACAGCCTTGCTGCTGCTGCTGCTGCTGCTGCTGCTGCTGCTGCTGCTGCGGCGATCAGGTTCTGATCAGACTGGCAGTGGCTCACAGACAGTGAATCAGTCCCGGATCCTCCACCGTCACCAGATCCCCCGAAAACCCCCCCAACTAATACTGTACATCGACAAGAACTTCAGTGGCGAGTTGCACCTTTTCGTCGTCTTATTATTTGCGGCAGGTTTTTTTAAAATCCTATAACGTCAGTGCAACATGCGGCTCTCAGCGCTTGATGTTGTGTAGTTAGAGTTGTGTCTCCCTCCCGTTTCCCAGGTAGGAGGGGGACAATAGCCCACCTACTGTAGGGCTGGGTGGTAGAAAACGGTAGAAATAGTGAAATAACTTTTCTTTGAAAGAAATATGCGACGTGGTTATCGATAGGTTTCATTTATCCATACAATATAAATAGCCAAGGATATTGAGAGTTGCGCCGTGCCGAACCAATCATGTGGCTGGAATAGAGCCAGTCAACACTTGCATTTGTTTGGGTTGCTGCAGACGGGCAGATCAGCTGACACCGCCGGTAAAATAAAAAAGAAAGAGAGAATGAGTGTGAACTTGCCAGACTGAAAAGATGCGTGGTGCGCAATGGGGACACCAGGGGTCGGCGGCAGCGGCGGCGACGGGGGGTGGGGGGAGGTGAGGGGGGGATCGTCGATCCTCTATTTGACTTCGATGATCGAGACCATGACGTAATTTCGATCGATTTCGATAAAAAATCGAAATCGTGACACCCCTACTGCCCATTATAGTTACTTTTTACTTGTACTTAAGTAGATTTTTACACCAGTACTTTTACTTTTACTTGAGTATTTCATTAAAGGGGTCCTATTATGAAAATCCACTTTCTATAGGTTTTGTAGTGGTCCTATGTGTTCCCGGGGCCTTTCTATGACGCCTGAAGGTGAAAAAAGTCTGTTCACTCCCTCAATTGATTTTTACACTTTTTTGAGATCGTGTCTCCAAACGGGCGAATTGAAAGTGCTGGCAGACTTGACGTCAGGATGTGTTGAACTCGAGTAACTCCACCTCCCGGTACTTCCTTATCCTCCCCCTGGGCAAGTCTGGAAAAACGTTAGCTCCACCCGGTGAGCCATTTCCTGATCAGTGAGAGGTGCACCACCTCCACCCCCCCTCGTCCGTCCGTCGGCCCGTCATTTCACATGAACCGTAGATACGGGAGCATCGGTCGGTAACGCTACCGCGGCCGGTAGATGATCATTTTGAATCACTGACTGAAAAACAGCTGCCCAGCCGTCATTAAAAATGAAACCGCGGATATTGGCCTGATACGGCTTCTCATCAGCGCTGCGGTGCAGCGGTCCTCATCACGGAGTGAGAGACATGATCCTGATCTGAACGAGGAAGTCTCCTCTCACGGCGCAAAACCATATTCTCCGGTAACTTCTCATCAGTCCATAACAGTGTAGCCTACAGTTTGTGCTGCTCCTCAGTTTCACTCGTTTTTTTATTTGACAGTTTGATGGCTGTAGGAGCCTCACCATGTAGGCGATCTCCTTCTGTCACAGTAAAACTTAGAAAAAAATTAGTATTTTTTCAGACAAGATGCGAGTCTTTTTTTTTTTTCGTTAATCAATACCCGACCCCTGCTGTCTCAATGTCAACATCAGCACATGTACCTGTAGTGAAAACCACACCCTCTCCCCGTGACAGCTGTGGAGTGGACATGGTTTACACATAATCATTTGCATTTCAAGGTGCAGACACAGAAACAGCTCGTTCTCAGGAGAGCTCTGGAGAGACACTTTTAGATTACTGAGATCTAGAGCTGCAGATTGATTTGGGGACAATACACTATGAATACAATATGCTTGGACAACTTAGAACCATATGAAATAGATGAAAAATAGCATAATATGGGACCTTTAAAGGATAACTTTCATTTTTTACAATCTGGACCTTATTTCTAGCATCAAATACGATCATTTACTCACCCTGACAAGTTTGGTGTCATTTGGAGTCGTTTTGACGAAATTAGCCCCAATCGAGCGGCGCGTATAACCGTATAATGCGAGAACACGGGGCACCCAATGCAGCCTCTAAATAACATATTATCCGCCGCAAAATTTGTTCATTTCGCCAATATTTTGTGATGATACACTAGTGTTATTCCCCTCTGAGCCCATGGTGGCATGTTATCAACATGCGGCTCCTCCAGGCTGACCTACTAACCTCTGATCTGGATGATGTCATCTCCGACCGGTGCCCGGCTCGTTCTGATAATAATCATTCCGCTTTGGCATTTGGGTCCTTTTTAGCTCAACTAGCCAGAGCTGTAGTGAGGATCCAGGCTGAGGAGAGGAAGCCTGTGGAAGTTGAACTTCATCCAGCTGCTCATTTTGTTCTGACGAGTCAGAAACATGCAGAAACGGACCATAGCATTAGCGATAGCAAGTTAGCCGCGCCGCCGTCGGAGATGACTAGGGTTGCCAACCGTCCCGGATTAAGCGGGACATCCCGGAAAATAGCCGCTTTTGATTTGTCCCGGACGGGACAGCCAACGTCCCGCCCTCCAATCACAGCCCCCCCTGACGTGATGTCGTTTGCGCATGCATGCAGCAGAGACAGCAACAGAGACAGAGAGACAGAACTCAGGTGAGCCCAGACCAGCAGAGACAGACAAAGAGGGACAAACAGAGACAGAGATGATAAGAGTGTAGCCTACACACTAGCCTACCGACTGGCGCTTTGCACGAAAGGCTGCGTCTATACATGGGGAGCAGACGTCGGAGCAGCGTTGCCTCTGCTCACAAAATGCCGAAGCGCAATTGTAGCTGTACCAGGGTCGGACTGGACACGTGTGTTCTGGAGGAGACCGGCCGGTAGTCCGGGACGGCCGGCGGCTGACATGTCACTGTTTTCCTTTCCTTTTCTTTTTTTCTAAATACCCGACAGTCGAGTTTATCTGTGATCAGGGGCAGGGCCGGTCCAAGCCTCCATGGGGCCCTAAGGTGCCCTCTATTATTGCCAGTAATACTGATCATCTAATCTGTCTTTACTGATCATCATTTTAGCCTGTAATGTTTATAGCCATCTATGGTTTTTAATCTGAAATGACATCAAATTCAGCCACTTCAGCCACTCACAGATTTACACTTATTATTCAAAGTGATATACGGTAGGTCTACCTACTAAATGTCGAATGGGCCTACAAAAAGTAACAAAGTAATAATTTGCTTTAACCCCCCCCCAGGTCGACTGTCCTCTGTTTTAAAAATAACTTAAATTGACAACTGATATTAAAATGTAAATAAATGAATAAATAAGTACTTGCAATCAACCCCCCCCCCCCGCCCGCTGTCACGAAAAAAATGTCCCTCATTGGAGAGTCCGATTGTTGGCAACCCTAGAGATGACATCATCCAGATCAGAGGTTAGTAGGTCAACCTAGAGGAGCAGGATGTTGATAACATGCCATCATGGGCTCGGAGGGGAATAACACTAGTGTATCATCACAAAATATTGGCGAAATGAACGAGTTTTGCGGCGGATAATGTGTTATTTAGAGGCTGCATTGGATGCCCCGTGTTCTCGCATTATACGGTTATACGCGCCGCTCGATTGGGGCTAACTTCGTCAAAACGACTCCAAATGACACCAAACTTGTCAGGGTGATTAAATGATCGTATTTGATGCTAGAAATAAGGTCCAGGTTGTAAAAAACTAAAGTTATCCTTTAAAGGACAATTCCAGGCAAATTCAACTCGGGGGTGTATGTTACTATCATTTTAGGTCTAAAAGAAGGAATGTGAAGATTTTCAGTTTAATCGCTCCTGTTTTGCGGTAGCTGCGTCTGTCCCTGCAGCGCTATGGCAGCTATGAATGGGAGTGGATGCAAGTTCCGCTAGTTTGGCTGTTTACATCCCTCAAAGCCGCAATTTTTTTCCACAGATAGCGTCGGATGGCTACTCAAACATGTACCGATAAGTTTATTTACTTCAAGCAAGCGGACATGCTTGTAAAACTAGATCTAATTCAAAGTCTCGCGCAAGACCCCGCTGCCGTGCTCGGTGCATTCAGGTGCAGTTGGAGCTACCGTTTGTGTCATAAACACAGGACTATCAACTCTTTACTTGCTTCAAGTGTACATTTTTTTCAACAGACAGCGTCAGGTGGCGACTCAAACATGCGCCGACAAGTTTTTTTTACTTGAAGCAAGTCAAGAGTCGATATTTCTGTGTTTATGACACAAACGGTAGCTTTCTGACTGCCCCTGAATGCACCGAGCACGGCGACTGGGTCTCGCGCGAGACTCCGGGAGACTTTGAATTTAGATCTAGTTTTACAAGCATGTCGGCTTCCTTGAAGTAAATAAACTGCTCGGTACATGTTTGAGTAGCCATCCGACGCTGTCTGTGGAAAAAAATTGCGGCTTTGAGGGATGTAAACAGCCAAACTAGCGGAACTCGCATCCACTCCATTCATTGCTGCCGTAGCGATCCGCGGACAGACACAACTACTGCAAAACAGGAGCGATTAAACTGAAAATCATCACATTCCTTCTTTTAGACCTAAAATGATAGTAACATACAGCCCCAAGTTGAATTTGCCTGGAATTGTCCTTTAAGGTAACAGTAGCCTACTTTTATCTGGGTAGATTTGTTTTGGTGCTCCATCTCTCTTGATTAGGCTATTTTTAGCATTCTTACCTCATCAATAGCAGTCATTGTGGACCCCAGGAAGACTAGCTGGCTACTAAGGTACCAGCTAATGGGGATCCTTAATAAATACAAATACAAATACAAATACTGTAGCCCACTCTACTGCAGCCTCTTTAAACATGCCGCTCTGTGTTTTAGGTCACGTACTAAAAACATGCTATACAAAGAAAAATATGGCGCTACCTAATTTGTTTTGGTGCTACTAAATGAAAAACTACGTGGCACCAGTGCTACCTGTGAAAAAGTTAGTCTGGAGCCCTGCTATTAACATCATGACATCAGATCCCATCAGTCAGACCATATCCAGAGGTGGTGTAGGCCACAGTCAAGCTCCGCCCACTCCACTGACGTCCTCTGTCTCAGTCTGACTCGTCCCAACACAGTTTATACTGAAGCCAAAATCTCAGAGTGTTTCCAACATGAGCTGTGCAGCTTTCATCGTCACGGTGATGAACTAGTGGGATCAGGAGTTTGTCCTCATCATGACTCACTGTGTCATATTCAGGAGAAGAGATGTCAGTGATGAAAGCAGCTGTTGGCAGCTGTGCTCTGAGTCTCTCCAGATGTTTGGATCAGGAAACATTTCAGCTGCAGCTGCTTGAACTGCTCCTGAACCAACAGAACAGTCCCAGAGACTGGAGACACCTGTTGAGTGTGGAGGACACACTAATAACAACACATGCAGCAACAAGAATCAAAGCATGTCCACTGCTCAGAGACATTGGTCTCCCAGCGTCTCCAACCAAGGAGGACATAAGAGACAGAAATCAGGTCTCTGTCTGCTCAGATATTGATGATCAATAATCAGCTCAGTCTCTCTGAGATCCTGATCTTGTCCTGATGAGATGTCTTGTTGTGTTGAGGAGACATCCAGATGTCCTCACTGTCCTCACAGAGGCCTGGAGCTGTCCATCAGAAGAAAGGGAGTGTAGTGAACAGTGGAATAATCAGTGTTTGTGGCTGAATGTGTGTGTGATCAAACAGCTGTTTTCACACTGTGTGTGTGTGTGTGTGCTGACTCCAGATGAGATGAAGACACAAAGTGTCTCCTTAATGAAAGTCTCCAACAGGATTCTTTGTCCAGGCCTCAGCGTCCAGCGCCTACAGAGCTGTTGAAAGCTTTGATGGAGGTGGCTACAAAAGAGAAGTGAAAAGAAGGAGAAGAGAGTGATTGATGATGAGATCCTGATCCGTCCTGTCACTGTGATCAGATGTTTCTATTAGAGCTCCTTCATCCACTCACTGCTGCTGTGGCTCCTGTGGAAACCTGCTCACAGCCTCATTCTTCAGCTTCAAACAAACACAACTTGTGTTCACACTCAGTCTTTCTCACTAAAGTCACTGGCTCTCATTCATGAAACCTTAGTAAATCTGTGTCATGCACATAAAGCTCATGCTACTAGAACTCCAGATTCATGAACGTCTTCTGTTAGTGGTGCTGTGACTGGGACAGGTCATCAAAGGCTGGAGGGAAGCAACAGATGGAGTGAATGTAAAGCCAGAAGATGAAATAAAAGTAAAAAGAGGTCAGTACAGAGCTGCAGCAGCCACCAGAGGAAGAGGCTCTTCACAGCCTCATGCATCAAGTTCTAGAGGGTTATTTGAATCCTTTGTCATGTTTAAATGACCTGTTTCAAAGGCATCCAAGTATTTGGAACATGAGAGTAATGCTCATTCAAATAGTCATTTGCAGCAGTGACGTATTCTATATTTCTGTGCATTTCTACATTGACCAGAAATCCAGGTCAATTTCTGCTGCTCACGTTTCATGAATGAGAGACACTGTGTTTGACTGAGCTCTACCAAACCTTTCCTGGTGCATTGTGGGATATGTGGGCTGCTCAGCTCCACCTGTTGTGTCTTCATCTTCTTTGCTGTGACGTGTGTTTGTGCAGCTTGAGAGTCAGAGAGTGAAGTGACATGACATGGAGAAAAGACATGATGAAGTGTTTCCTCCTGGTCTCCTCCTGCTCTGTATCATCACTAGATAAAGACTCCAGCTCCTTCTTCTCTGTGCTCAGTCTTCATCCATACATCCCAGCCTCCATGTCAACACACTGATACAACAGTGTGTGTGTGTGTGTGTGTGTGTGTGTGTGTGTGTGTGTGTGTGTGTGTGTGTGTGTGTGTGTGTGTGTGTGTGTGTGTGTGTGTGTGTGTGTGTGTGTGTGTGTGTGTGTGAGAGAGAGAGAGCCATGTGTGCATGCTGACAGAGAAGCTGCTGCTCTGACCCCCCTCCTCCTTTCAGGGTGGAGCCTGCTGGAGTCCCATGGTTGACACCAGGTCTGAGGAAGTGTAAGTGTGTTTACATTCAACCATCTTCACACTGTCACATCACTGACCTCATGAGTCTTCATCAAACTGTCAAGAACTGATCACATGATCAATAACTGATCACAGCTGTGTCTTGTTCTCTCCATCAGATTCCTGTCCACTCACAATCGACACAAACACAGTCAACACAAAGATCAAACTGTCTGACAACAACAGGAAGATGACACTTGTGGTGGAGGAGCATCAGTCATATCCTGATCATCCAGACAGATTTGACCTTCGACCTCAGCTGCTGTGTTCAACTGGTCTGACTGGTCGCTGCTACTGGGAGGTGGAGAGGAGAGGAGAGCTTTATATATCAGTGAGTTACAGAGGAATCAGCAGGAAAGGAAACGGTAGTGACTGTGGGTTTGGAGGAAACGATCAGTCCTGGAGTCTGGTCTGCTCTGATGGTGGTTACAGAGTCTGGCACATTAACAGACCTATCACCTCCTCCTCCTCCTCCTCCTCCTCCTCCTCTGTCTCTAACAGAATAGCAGTGTATGTGGACTGTCCTGCTGGCTCTCTGTCCTTCTACAGAGTCTCCTCTGACTCACTGATCCACCTCCACACATTCAACACCACCTTCACTCAACCTCTCTATCCTGGGTTTGGATTCCTCAGGTCCTGGTCCAGTTCTGGTTCTGGTTCCTCAGTGAGACTGTGTTGATGAAGCAGAGTCTCCTCCTGTCACTGTTGAACAGACAGTTCAGTCTCATGTCTGTCTCTGTCTCTCACTCCCATTTGATCAGTTGACTTTTTCAACTCTTGTCAGTGATTCTTGTACAGTGGGTACTAGTTTCATTTGGAGCATTTCACGCGAGATTCACGCGTGAGGCACGGGAGAGCCAGGCGGATTTTTTGTGGAGGAGTTCACCAGAAGCTGCAGTGCGCCCAAACAACCGCCAGGTGGCATCTGTGAGCAGGATAAAACGCCTCAGCAGTGAACACGAATGGGGAATGCAATATAATAGTCTTTCAATGACAACAACGGCAGCTATACTCTCACTCTCTTTTTTCGGCCCTCTGTCTCGTCAGCTCCAAACACACCCGTCTGTGTTTTTAAAATGAGCCAACTGTAGGCCTACAGTAGTGCCGCATTTCTCACTGCGCGCCATGTATGAGAGTGCAGCTGGATGATTTCTTGTGAATGAACGGGTCTGTGTCACTTTGGGGCTGGGCGATAAAACATAGGATAGAATAACTTTCCCTTGATAGAAGACACGGCCGATACAAAGTCGATTGGTTTCATTCATCCATGTTTTGACAGACAACACAAACAGCCAGTAATGAGACCGGTGACACCGTCAGCCATGCAGCCGGCCTGGACTGGAGGGAGTCCGGGTCAAAACCTCAAGCCCCGGTCCGAGTTAACACGATACGCAGCTACAGTTATCAACCCAGCTTCATGCTCTGTGCCAGTTCACATCAAAGGAGGCGTGTGTTTTATTGAAAGCGAGGCTAGGTGTGCGTATGAAAATCGCCATGGAACGCATCTGGACAAGGAGGGAGGGGCAGTGTGCGAAATACGGGGGGGTTTGGGGGGGTCGGACCCCCCCGATTAACCCCTCGACCCCCCTGAAAGACTCAAAAGCAAAATCTGAGGGGGGTCTCAATCTTGTCTAAAAACAGGTTTTATTCTGCATGAATTTAGAGGCGGCCGCCGCTGAAATTGTCTGCCGCTGCGCTGGAATCTTGGTTGAAACTCAATGTATGGTTTGGAAGCTCAGTGTCACTGTTTTCAACTCGACCGCAGCAGGAGGAGTGCATTTGATTTCTACTTCGGGCCAGACCGCAAGATGACGTTGATGCGTGGTGTGTCCCATGTTGCTCGTGGGCCCGCGGGGGCGGGGCTCATTGGAAGCTCCGCTCCGGTCAAACCTGGTGCTGAATGTAAACGAACCCCACCGGCGCAGAGCGTGAAGAGAGAGAGAAGCGGAGCGCAGTGTTGCCAACCTATCGATTTTCCAAACAGTCTTGGCAACTTTTTTTTTTTGTAAAAAGCGAGTAGCGACAAATCTAGCGACCTTTTCCAGAGAAATTACAAACGTTTCAGGACCCAAAAGAATGTTATTACAGCTGTTTCCAACGAGCAGCGGCGCTGCCGCGAGCACTCACTGGTTGTCAGCCTACACAGTAGTGTCACAGAGCTTCTCCGCAGCATTCAGAGACGCACTGCTCCACAACATAAACACATGGGGTCTCAATTGGAAATATTTGAAGGGAGAAACGGTTTAGGGGTCGGACAAGCACAAACACGTCAAGGCTCCATCTAATGATGATAATAATCTGATAGAAAACCGGAAAAAAACTGATTTGTGTTGCTACGCGCTCCGTGGGCGCGCACTTCATCCTGCGCAGCCGGCACCGGCTTGGATGGAGCTGTGACAGTCGGCTGGTGCTTCTGTAACAATATAACCTGCCTATATAACTTTATGTGTTGATCCAACCATGCTCCTCTACAGCTGAGGCTGTGAAGAGCCTCCACCCCCCACCCTCTTATCTCTGCGAAATAAACAGTAGTGTAAACAGTTGTGTGAGTACAGTACTGTGGGGGGCAGGACTTTTGTCTGACAATGCGCGAAGTATCCAAACACACCCACTGGTCAGAGATGAATGGATGGCGCTAATGTGTCGCTATGACTCGCTTAAGGGTTACATTGTGTCCAGCTGTTGTCAAAGCAATGATTACAAGCACACCTATTGGTCAGAGATAATGGAGGTGATAATATGTCTATTAAGCTAATTACTTCGAAAGAGCCGGGAACAACTTCAAATATTTCTCATTCTAGTTTTAGAAGCAGCATTTAAGTTATTACTTTACATCACAAGATGAGTAGTGAATTCAGACTTCCCAAAAATATAAGCCCACGTGCTTGAAATAAAACATTTTCATTAAAAAAAAACAGAACAGTGTGATATCCAGTGCAGCGGGTAATTTAAAGCATTGCGTCTCCCCAGATCTGCGTGTGTGCATAGTCTTTCAGCAGGAGATCCCTCGGCCCTGGGATAGAGGGGGCAGGCCGGTCCATTCATCTCCGACCAGTGGGTGTGTTTGATACTTCGCGCATTGTCAGACAAAAGTCCTGCCCCCCACAGTACTGTACTCACACAACTGTTTACACTACTGTTTATTTCGCAGAGATTACAGCGCGATTTTCACATGTGTTTTGTCATGCATTGCTGACCTGGGCATTTCTCAATAAATTAGAAAAAACGCGCATGATGGAACAGTGTGGGCTATTTTCCTCTTTTCATTTTGCCGGTACACGCCCGGTGTCTCCCCACTTTCCCTCGCTTGCGCACGCTCGCATCTGATTCACATATCTACCGGTAAAAATAAATGTGATGTGATAGTATGAAAACATTGAAAGTGATAAAAAAAAAAGATAGATGAGCGAGAAATGAAAACACTGTGATCGCAGCTGGACACATAACCGCTGTTTATATGCAGCGGTCTGTAGGACCGCTATTGGCCGTATTAAAATGCTCAGAAATCAAGGTTGTTTCATTTTAATACGTTAAGCTTCAGAAACCATCAAACACACAGGCCTATTGTAGCCTATGTTTAGGTCGCGGACTTGGAGACCTGTAGCCTAGTTTTAAATGATCTGTGAGACGGCTGAATCCACCAATTTATTTATTTTATTTTTTATTTTTGGGTGGGTGGGCAATCGGTCAATCTAGGTGTGAGATGCTCGCATCAGAGAGAACAGAACCATTGCATTAGACCTATATTTTCCATTTTTGCTGAGCATAAGGTTTGTTCTGAATTAGGAAAGCCTGTCCCATACAACGGATTTGATCTGGAAAATATATATAGACTCATGTGTTTTCATAATGTAGGTGGATACAGTAAAATCACACACCCAGCCTCGCTTTCAATAAAACACACGCCTCCTTTGATGTGAACATGGATGAATCGACTTTGTATCGGCCGCTACTAGGCTACTTTCCATTAAAACAACCTGCTGCTATTGGCTGAAACAAAGTCACTGTTAACAAAATCAACATCTAATCTGTCCCTTCAAATTGTGTGTGTAGCAGCTGCTGACAGATGTGTATAAATGCTCCGCTCGTGAGTCCAGTCGCATCGGGTCCAGGCTGCTGGCACGGGCGAAGCAGTTTAGAAACGGTTTAACGAGCGATCGTCGGCTATGAGGTGGTTGTTCACAAGAGCTTGCAGAAAATAGATACATATATAATAGAGAACCACTGATCCTGAACGTAACCACTGTGACACAATAAATATCATCGACATTGATGTGACTGAGCGGCGTTGCGGTCCCTCTGTCCATTCACTCTCTTGCTCTCTCGACCATAGCTGCAGCTGAAGTATCCATGGTCTGTGAACAGCGCCACTCTCTCATTGCAGCTACGTTGTGGTCAAACGCGGAATTACTTAAACATCTTCTCAGTACGATGCTTCCACCTAGTGACTACAATGTGACCTGCAGTTTCACGCACTGCGTGAATCACGGTGAGCGTGAGGCAAACGTCCAAATGAAACTAGCACCCACTGTATGGTCGCAAAAAGGCAACTGCCCTACATCAACATAAAGGTCCTAAAGTAAGGCTCTGGTACTAAGTCCATCTGAGCAGTTGGAGTCCCTTACATACAATATTCAGCTGTTAGTAAAAATGAAAGAGTTGACACTAAACACTGATTCCTGATGATGATTCAAACTAATGAAGCACAACATCAGTGAGTGTAGGTTGAACACATCATTCTCTTTGTTGTTGGTCAGTGTTGTCATTGATGAAAATCCATGCTTCAAAGTCTCATTCCTCATCCATTTCATCCACTAGCAGAGCATTCATCAACACGCAGCATCAAATCCACAACGCCGTGGGCTCGGCCCAGAGGCATGATGGGAGTTCCACATAACACGGAGGTCACCCCGCCCGACAGTGGGAAGCTTTTTCAGCTCTGATAGTTGTTGTAATCTCTGACCTGGACGCTGCTCTTCTCTTCAACACACTCTACTAGGGCTGCCCCAAAAAATTCGAAGCTTCGAAGCTTCGTTCGTTGGCCATGGTAATCGATCATGAAGTCCGTGATCGATTTTTTTTTTTTTTTTTTTTTTTTTTGGAAGGTGCGGAGCGGGGGCGGCGGCGGCAGTTACCTTAGTGTAACCTAATATAAAATCTTTACCTAATATAAAATCTTTACACGTGAAAGCACTGTCACTGCTGCATCTGCACACCTGCTTAGGTGTGCAGATGCAGTTCTTACCTGATCCACCTCCCTCTCTCCCTCCCGTCCTGAGGAGTCTACTGGACTGTATTCTATGATTCTCCTCTTTTCATTTCTAACTGAACCGTTTCAGTTTTGCCGGTGCACGCCCGGTGTCTCCCCACTTTCTCTCCCATGCGCACGCTCGCACCCGATTCACATATCTACCGGTAAAAATAAATGTGATAGTAGGAAAACTGATCGCTCGTGAAACGGCCCGGATGCACTGCCTGTGAAACCGCAGCGCAGCTGGAGCAGAGGCAGGTTCTGATGGTGTCTTTACGCGAGCCGCGAGCTCCGTCTGTCAAGCTGGATAGACCAGGTTGTACCAGACGGGAAGTCGGGCACAGAAAAGGAGAGAGAATCCGGTCAGTTTTCAAAATAAAGTACCGGTAATTAACGGATGATTAATTTAGCTGTTGCCTGTCCATCTATAAATACTTGTCAGTTGCGTCTGCACATGAGACACATTGATACAGAGCTATAGGACAGACCTGTGGAGCCGCATTTGACCGCCGCGGAGAGAGCACGAGAAGCCGCTCCCCGTGCTACCGGCAGGCAAACAGCTGTTTCTGCAGCCACTGTCCTTGCGCTACACACATTTGTTCATTGTAATTTTTCTGTTTTATATTCTAAATATTTAAGAAAAACATTAAAAAAAACACACAGGCAAACATTTAAAGCAAATATATTAAAAAATATGGACTTAAATTTTTTTTTCGGATAACCCCCCCCCCCCTCCGCTCTGGCAGCCGGCAGCCGTCGAAGCTTCGATTAAAATCGAATGTACGGCCTCGAAGCTTCGATTGTCAAAACATGATAATCGGGTCAGCCCTACACTCTACTGTGATCATTAATAGTGTAACCGAGTGGGTAGGGCGCCTATACTGGGTGAATAATAAAATAACAAAAGCACACGAATGGCCGTCTTCATCGGCAACAGCGCCGTACTTTATTTTTTCTCCGGTCAGCAGTCAACTTCCGCTCGGCAACAACAACAACACTTCCGGTGACCCCTTCACAATAAAACTACACATCCTGTGTGATGAATACCTGACCAGTCTAATGAGGGCTGTCACAACAAAAAGATAGGTTACATACCTCCCCCCCTTCAAAAAGAAACGTCCTCGTTTTACACATGAACAGCAGCAATTAACAGGCCAAATGTAACACACATACACTTTCAAATCCTTAAAGTCATAAGAAAAACAATAAAATATAGATCCCCACAGGCATGAATTAAATCGCCCATACTGATAACCCTTAGCTCCCGCATTAATAAACCCACAAGCATGAGAGCCCACCAAGAAAATACAACACTGACCATTATGCATACATTGAAAATATGACACTCATTGATCAGTAACAAAGTCCCTGAAATGAACCGGCTGCCTCACAACTCTCCCAAACCGAGACAGCCGTGGTGGGGGCTCGCTCGAGCCCGCAGCAGAATCTGTCCCTGCACCCCCAGCGATGAGTGGTTCCTCAGCCACCCTGTCCCCATGTAACAGTCCATCGTCCAGCTGGGAGAGGACCGAAGGAGGGGAAGAGCTGCTGGAGGAACTGGGAAGTAAAGGCAGTGTGTATGGCTTCAGCCGATCGTAGTGGACGACCTGCTCCTGCCCATCAGAGTCCAAAGGATAGCCAATGCGAAAGGTGAGACCCGCATCTTCCTGCGAGCCTAACACAGCCAGGATCCTGAACGGCCCCTTCCAGTGAGGCGCGAGTTTCATCCGGTCCTCCGTAGGATTACGGAGCCAGACCAGATCACCCACAGCATAGGGCCTGTGACGAGCAGCTCCATCATGATACAGTTTCTGTTTCTCTCGAGCACAGGTGCTGAACCGTCTGGCAGCACCAAAGGCAGTCTCCAGTTTCTCCACCAACGAGGTCACGTAGTCCCCCTGAGAGGAAAAGACCCCCCAGCGCCCCTGCTGTGATGGCACCAGCACATCCACCGGGACCCGGGCTTCACGTCCATGAACCAGATAGAATGGCGTGTAGCTGGTGCTGGCATGAACAGACGTGTTGTAGGCAAAAGCCACCGATTTCAGGTAGTCGTCCCATTCTCCACCAGTGGCAAGCAAAGCCTTGGCCAGCTGACCAATAAGAGTCCGATTAAAACGTTCAACCATGCCATCTGATTTGGGATTGTAAGGGGCTGTGCGGGTCTTTGTGATCCCCAACAGTTGACATAGTCTCTGCACAATCTCCGACTCAAATTGCCGGCCCTGGTCGCTATGAAGCGCCTCTGGAATGCCATGTAGCAGCACATAGTCGTCAAACAAACACTGTGCTACGGACTGAGCTGTCTGGTTATGGAGGGCATACAGATTTACAAACTTGGTGAAGTAGTCTTCAACCACTAACACATATCTGTTACCTTTAGAAGTCATCGGCAGCTCTAGAATGTCCGTGGCCACTCTCTGAAATGGTCGGTTTGCTTGAACCCCCCCCATCGGTGCTCTGTGCTTGGGCACCGGGGCCCTGCGGGTTTGACAGGGGACGCACTGCTCACACCACTGCTGAATATCTCCGAACATGAAGGGCCAGAAATAAGTCTGTCTCGCTCTTTCCCATACTTTGTCTGCTGAGAAATGTGCTGCAATGGGACCTCCATGCAGATGCTGCAGCACCTCCGGGACAAGTGAGGAGGGCACAACCACCTGACAAATAGCAACCCCCATGGTGGGAGAGGTCACCGTCCGACAGAGAAGTCCATTCACAACAGAGAGATGAGGGAATTCAGTCCACAATTTGCGCAGCCGCCGGGGCTGACCCCTCAACTGGTCCCGAGGAGGCCGAGACCCATTACTTCCAATCCAGTCCAATACTCTGCTAATATCAGGATCAGCCCGCTGCAGCTCTGCAACACCAGCTCCATCCTGTGAGAGGGAAGACAAGAAAGACAAGTCACCTGGTTCACTGTTCATGTCCCCAGACTGCCCCCCAGTGGCGGCCTCAGCAGCCTGGAGACCTCCGGCTGGTAGGTGCGGCCCAGTGTGGTGTGAGGGGGGAGCAGGTGACTCCTGTTCTGAGTCTATGGTGTTCACATGAGCAGCAATTTCCTGTTGACAGCCATCTGTGATCTCAGACCTGGGTCTCCGCGAAAGAGCGTCAGCATTAGCATGCTGATGTCCATGCTTATGTTTCATGACCCAGTTGAAAGGATCCAGTTCCAACATCCATCTTGCTCTCCGCCCTGTTGGATCTTTGTCAATGGACATGCCACGCAGGCCCAATAGAGGCTTATGGTCGGTTATGATAGTGAAGGCTGCAGCACCAATGTAATGCCTGAACTGGCGCACCGCCCACACTACAGCCCACAGCTCTCTATCAAATGTGGACCACCGCTTCTCAGTGGCCGACAGGGACTGACTGGCATACACCACCACTCGTTCAAGTCCATCTTTATCCTGAGCTAACACAGCCCCCACCGCTTCTATGGAGGCATCTGTGTACACTTTAAAGGGGATGTTGAAGTCCGGCATAGTGACCACAGGGGCAGTGGAGAGCACCCCCTTTAAGTACTCAAAGGCTGCATCACATTCTGTCGTCCACTGGAAAGGCACATCTTTACAAGTTAAGTGGTGCAGTGGAGCAGCTCGCTTTGCAAAGTCTCTGACAAAGCGGCGGTAGTATGAACAGAGTCCCACAAAAGCCCGCACCTCAGTGGGATTCCTGGGAGTGGGCCAACTCCTGACTTTGTCTGTGTTTCGGGGGTCAGGCTGCAGGCCATGGCGGGACACAACATGTCCCAGGAACACTACGTGGTCTCTGGCGAGGTGACACTTTTTGGGGTTAAGTCTGAGGCCAGCTGTCCAAATCCTGGAGAAAACCTCACGGAGGCTGCGAAGATGGTCCTCAAAGGTGGGGCTGTATATCAGGACATCGTCGAGATACACCATACACACCTGCCAGGGCAGTCCCCTCAGCACCAGCTCCATCATACGCTGAAATGTGGCAGGTGAGTTGGTGAGGCCCATCGGCATCGACCGCCACTGGTAGAGACCCCGGCCAGTGGTAAAGGCCGTCTTCTCGCGGTCCTCTTCTGCGACCTCCACTTGCCAATAGCCGTTCGAAAAATCTAAGGTGCTAAACCAGAGGGAGCCGGCTAGTGCATCCAAGGTGTCATCCACTCTGGGGAGAGGATGACAGTCTTTCACCGTTATACTGTTCAAACGGCGATAGTCAATGCAAAATCTCCACTCACCGCTCTTCTTCTTTACAAGAACAACAGGCGAAGCCCAGGGGCTGAAGCTCCTCTCTATCACCCCATCCTCCAATAGAGCCTCCACTTGCCTATCAATTTCCTCCTTCTTGTCCGGAGAGGGCACGATAGGCTCGCTGTCTTACAGGAGGATGGTTGCCTGTGTTGATGCTATGCTTGATGAGGGTGCATTTACCAGCCACTCCTTTTGTCATGTTGAATATCTCCTGATGTTCTTCCAGCAGAGCCGCTATCATTTCTTTTTGCTGCTGGCTGGCAGGAGACTCTTGCAGTGACACCAGGGGCAGTTCAGTGGATGAAATAGTAGACACTGTCTTGGTCAGGGCATGTGTGAGTGGCACAATCTCTGATTCGTCCACAGAGAAAAACTCCCCCAGATGTGTCCCCTCTCTCAGTGTAATGTCCTGATGTGTGGGATTTAACATACGAGCCAGCGTAACCCCTTTTTTCACAGAGGTTACTGCATGCGCCACCACACACTCACATTTGTTCTGAATGTTGGGCTTTAAGTAGCCCACAAAGTCAGGAGACTGATCCATGGGCTCGGTCGGTGACACACAGACCGGCACGAGCATTTCACTGAGGGGAGGCAGTGTCGTGGCAGTGGCTATGGAAACGTTGCAACACTCCGGAATCAAGTCTTTTCCACACAGGAGCGGGACGACTGTGTCCCATAGCTGCAATGCACCATGGGCATAATCCAGAAGGGCACGGTTTGGAACCAGAAAGTCCAGGCCCAGTAGTGCTGTCTGTGTGGACCCCCGAAGTACATGGAAGACATGCTGCCAAGAATTATTTCCCAGATGTAACGTGGCTGTTATGGTCCCCAAAGTATCCAGCATCTGTCCATTCACAGCTCGTGCAGCAACAAAGTCAGCTTTTAGGGGGCGCTTGTGCAGTGTTGGAACTAATTTGCGGAAGTCAGCACTTATAAATGACTCTGTTGCACCTGAGTCCACCAGGATGTTGACTTCAGTCCCTTCAATGCTCCCCCTCACATAGGAGGTGTGCTGCTGCCCTTTAGTGTCCTGTGTCAGTGTATTAATTGTGGGGGGAGTACCTGTTTCTTCCTCCAGGGGGCCCGTAGGGAACGTAGCTGATGTCTGGGCCGCGACACCAGCTACATCTCTTTTCCCGACTGATTGGAGGCGTCCTCCCTTCTGGGTGAGAGGAACCGCACTCCACGGCGTCTCTGTGTGTCCTCATTAAAGGGGCCCCTGGAAGGTCGAGGGCCACGCCAGGTTGGAGAGGGCGCTCTATCATCATAGGTAGCACGAGGAGGCGGTCTGTCCCCAGGGCCCTGCTCCGCTCTCTGTTCCGGCCAGCGACGGTCCGGTGACCGCCCTCTCGGTTCAAACCGAGGGCGACGTGACTGGCAGCTCTGTTCCCCACACATACACTGACAACCTAGGGAGGGGGTTCTCCACTCATCCCTCCAGCTATTGACTCTCAGGCGCTTATTTTCTTCCGTCATACGTCTCATCTCCAGCCTCATTTCTCTCATGTCCTCAGTAAGTCTCTCTATAGCTTTACACGCACCTCCTCCATCCGAAATGGAGTGCACCATGGCGGTTGCACTCCCGCCAGGGGAAGCGTGGCATGGTTGGTTGTTGACATAGTCCAGTTTTAAAGTCTCTCGGGCCATTTCACATCGGGCGGCAATGGTCAGGGCCTCCTCCAAGTCGGTAGCGCCCTGCTCGTGACATTTAGCTCGCAGAGTTGGGTCAAGCCCCGCCAGGAACCTCCGAAATTTTTCCTCTCTTTGGGCTATGTCACCATAACCTGGGAAGGCTTCCTGCACTAGCTGGCTTATGTCTGCCGCATAAATGTCCAAGCTCTCCCCCGGAGCGCGGGGGCGAGCAGAGAGGTTAGCTCTGAAACAATCTAGGAAATGTCTCTGTCCAAAAGCCTCGAGCAGCCTCTCTTTAACTGCAGGATAATCTGCCTGAACAGCCGCTGGCAGGCTGTCCCACAGGAGAAAGGCAGCCTTGGTCAGCCGTGTTGGCAAAAGTCTCACCAGTTCAAAGTCATAGTCATCGCGTGTGCCTCCGACGAGCGCTCTCACCGCCACTTCATACTGTCTGGCCCAGCAGGGGAAACTTTGCTTGTCCTCTCCGGTGAAGGGCGGCGGGAGTTCAATCCTCACTCCGCTGGCTAACGGCCTCTCGCCGCGTCGCTCTCCGCCGCGCAGGGGGTCCTGGTCAAACTTCCACATTTCGTTGTATTTCCTCGAACCGAGCTAACCGCGAAGTACAGGTCTGACGACACGGCATACACGTTGTGCTAACTACACTTAGACAGCTAAGCTAACGATGCTAGCAGTCACTAGCCACTTAGCGAAACTTCGGCGAACTCTTTCGGCGGTAGGTAACTCTTTATCCACGTAGGGAAAATCCCACCGCTGCCACCAATGTAACCGAGTGGGTAGGGCGCCTATACTGGGTGAATAATAAAATAACAAAAGCACACGAATGGCCGTACTTTATTTTTTCTCCGGTCAGCAGTCAACTTCCGCTCGGCAACAACAACAACACTTCCGGTGACCCCTTCACAATAAAACTACACATCCTGTGTGATGAATACCTGACCAGTCTAATGAGGGCTGTCACAACAAAAAGATAGGTTACAATAGTAGTGAATAGTGAACTCACCTCTCTCTGCTGCTCTGTTGGCTCCGCCGTGTGGCTCGCTGACAATGGCACTTCTCTGACGTCCTGTCGTCACGGCGATATATGATACTAGTTGTCATAGTGTTTGATTGAAGATGATTGGCTGGCTCCTACCTTAACCCATAGCTTCTCCTGTAACTCCTGTAGCTACTCATGTAGTGTGTATGGTTGTTCACCAGTGACTGACTGTGTTCCCAGTCATGTTGCTCAGACTAGAGCCAGAAAGCAGTCAACTGTGAAACACAGTGAAGTCAGCCTGCAGTCCAGCTGCTCGTGTCACCTTCTACCTCAACACACCACTTTCATATGAGTCTTCATTCATCTTCATGCCCTGAGCCCGTGTGGTTGTTGCTGCTACTGCCTTACATTGATCAGAATATCAACAGGTGAGTGTTAAATGTTCACTGTTTCAGGTCTGAGTCTCATCACATCGTCCATCATTTATTATCATTTAAAAACACAAGTCTGTGATTTACTTTAAAACAGGTTTTTGGTGTCACAGTCAAGACATGAAATTCTTCTTCCTTTTAAAAAAAAAATCTTTGTTGGATCATAATTTATTTTGAAACCAGAAACCATATCATATGGATGTATCTGATTTTTAATTCTAAACCAAAGACTAGAAACAAAATCATTCGGTCAGTTTGGTTTTTGTTTCTTTACAGAAAGAAAGAAAATCCAAAAAGTTGAAGTTGAATTTTTGTTATTAATCTTTTCATTTATTTAATTTTTTATTCAACCATTATTTATACAGATATTCTCATCAAGACATGGCGTCTCATTTACATTCTCAGTTGACACAGAGACAGTGGACTCAGTGGACAGACAGGAAGAAGACATCAAGAGTGAATGAATCTAAATAAAAGAAACTGTCAAACACAGAAGATGCACCATTTTGACAGTTTTTTTTTATTGCTGTGGTTCTGATGCCAAAAGGTTTTTTCTATTTTTATTTTGAATTAGCAGATTTACAGGTTCTTTGCTTTAGGGAAAAAAAAGAATTATGGATGATACCTAGACCATTTCAGTTTTAGAAACTCATCAGCTGTAGCCGACCATCTTGGCAGCTTAATAAACTTGATATGAATACTCAGCGTTGTGTATCAGTGCTGGTGGATGTGACTGTCTCTGACCTTTGTGTAGAGTCTGTGTGAACGCTGCCTGAATCCCTGTAGATCAGCTGGGACACATGGGAAGATGAATCCAGGTGGACAACATGTGATGGAGCAGCAGCAGCTGTGATGAGCCTCTGTCATGAGCCTTCATGGAGCTCACAGGTCGTCAGCATCCATGAAGGAGCAGCTAGAAATAAGGTCCAGGTGATAAAAAACATGAATTATCCTGTAACTTGTACCTTCAGAGCAACCAGGACTTGACTGAAATGAAATTACTGACACTTCACAAAACATTTTGAAAGCAGTGAACAGTCACGTTTAACATTTAGATTTAGATTCAGCATTTTGATTTAACCTTTATATTTTGATTTAACATTTAGATTGAGCATCTGTATTTAACATCATATTTAATATATTTCATTTAACAAATATTGTTGTAGCCTAAATGTGTTAAAAAGTGACTCTCAAAAAATTCACACCACTTTTTTAAACATTGTTTGAAGTGAAATGGGACAAAATGTAGCTGTTTATTATGTTATGTTGACATCCCATAATGTCCTGTCAACATACAAACAAACTTTTGTTGTTGTCACTGGGAGTAGCAGGGCAATTCTGTCTCCTTTAATAAGAGCAGTTGAGGCTCATGTTACAGGAATAACACCCCCCCCACCACCACTCAGAGTTAAATTTAACTTTGACCCAACAGTTGTGTCGCACTGTATCTCCTTATGTGAAGGTAACGTGAACAGTTTTTTATGTTTTCCTTGTTAACACTGGTTGTTACCAGAGTTCAACTTGTGCTTGTGTTGTTGTTGTGTTATTATAATGTTACTGTAGCTGAGTCACAGCTGTACGTGTAAAGTCTGGACCGACAGAACTGTGGCCTTCATGTTGGTGGAGGTTCAATCCTGATCAGCTCATGTTGCTATCAGGGTTGTCTTGAGACTTCATGGATGATTGACAGTGTTGGAACAGTGTTCACTATCAGATTCCTCAAAGTAAGTGAGTAGGGAGAGATCGGGGATGGTTGTAACATGTTCAGTTGAGTCATATTTCCATAATGTGAGGAAGTAGCAGCCTGTGGTTTACAGACAGTTTTACAAGGAAACAATCATCTCTCCCCAGTTGTTGTGTGTGTAGCTTGTTTGATCCAGTGGTTTTCTACTGGACGCTGTCCACACAGAGACTCAGTGGATGTCAGTCCTTGTGTGTGTCAGTGGATGGAAACAGTGGTCCATGGATCATGTTGCTGCTGCTGCTGCTGCTGCAGCTTCATGACCCCATCTAGTGGACTGATAGTAGAAGTACAGCAGCTGATGGCAGCTTCCTCTTCCTCACTGCTGTGACTGCATTCAACTGACACTGATATGAAGCAGAGAAGAAGAGCCAATCAGTGGAGGGAGGAGCAGCTGGAGACATGATGGACATGATGAATGATGTGTGTTTCCTCTGCAGGTCAAGCTACAAAGTGTGTGTGAGCTCAGCAGCATGGATCAGTGTGAGGACAGAGAGGAGGGAGCCCCTCCCTCTAAAACCACTCAGAGCCAGACCACAGGTCAAAGGTCAGAATAGAAAACAGTCAGAAAGACTTTTCTCCAACATGAAAATTTATCAATTGTGTTGTTGTTTCAGGATCCAGCAGCAGAGACCAGACTCTCCTGAACCCAGCTGTCTGTCTTTAAAGAGCGACTGGTCAACAGGAAGGTTCATTAACTTTAAAGGAGGACGTGGATCAGCTGATCAGATGTAAGCTGTAACTGACAGTCAGACTCAGGTTATTGTAGAAAAGAACCAGTTTGTACGACGTGTTGTTGGACCAGGTCTGAATCCAAAGTGTCTGTCTGTTGTGAACGTCCTCAGGGGACATATAAAGTCCATCTTGTATTATGTCTCTGTCCTGATGTTGACTTGACACTGATTCCTCCACAGAGTGGACCAGGAGAGCTCAGAGGTTCAGTCCAGTGGTCAGTCTGCCCAGCAGCATCAAACACACCTGGACTCCATATTTATGGTGAGGACATGTCCAACAGCTGCTGTTCCATCTGTTGTGTTCACCATCATCTCCATGCTGCACTTTGACACCAGTGGATTGTCAGTCTGTCCAACATGGATCTGATGTTTGGCTCCATGCTTTTAGTTTGATGCTGTCACTCATAGAGTTTCTGTTCCAGCTGCTGGAGGACAACATGCTCACTTTTGTCAAGAAGGAGCTGAAGAAGATCCACAAGGCTCTGAGTCCAGATTACCCAGAATGCTCAGGGAGTCAGAGGGAGGATGAGGAGGATGAAGAGCAGAGGAGGAGCAGCAGAGAGGCATTAGTGAAGATCACAGTGAACTTCCTGAGGAGGATGAAGCAGGAGGAGCTGGCTGAGCGTCTGCAGAGCAGTAAGAGGATTTCTCTAAAGATTCAACATGATGGACAAATGAGACGTTCACTGACATCAACA
This sequence comes from Decapterus maruadsi, assembly GCA_030347415.2. Classification (NCBI taxonomy): domain Eukaryota; kingdom Metazoa; phylum Chordata; class Actinopteri; order Carangiformes; family Carangidae; genus Decapterus; species Decapterus maruadsi. The sequence continues at coordinate 6,737,112 of CM064885.1, read as the reverse complement.
CATGGAAGGAAACATGTTCATATAGTTGTTATTTAGAGGAATTAACATGTTATATTTTCTTATTGATCTGATTTCTTGTGTTTTCCTTCAGAATATGTTGCTCCAGTTTGTGGACGTAAACTCAAATCTGTCCTGAAGAAGAAGTTCCAGTGTGTGTTTGAGGGGATCTCTAAAGCAGGAAACCCAACCCTTCTGAACCAGATCTACACAGAGCTCTACATCACAGAGGGAGGGGCTGGAGGGGTCAATGATGAACATGAGGTCAGACAGATTGAAACAGCGTCCAGGAAACCAGACAGACCAGAAACAACCATCAGACAAGAAGACATCTTTAAAGCCCCACCTGGAAGAGAGCGACCAATCAGAAGAGTGATGACAAAGGGAGTGGCTGGCATTGGGAAAACAGTCTTAACACAGAAGTTCACTCTGGACTGGGCTGAAGACAAAACCAACCAGGACATACACTTCACATTTCCCTTCACCTTCAGAGAGCTGAATGTGCTGAAAGAGAAAAAGTTCAGCTTGGTGGAACTTGTTCATCACTTCTTCTCTGAAACCAAAGCAGCAGGAATCTGCAGCTTTGATCAGTTCCAGGTGGTCTTCATCTTTGACGGTCTGGACGAGTGTCGACTTCCTCTGGACTTCCACAACACTGAGATCCTGACTGATGTGACAGAGTCCACCTCAGTCAACGTGCTGCTGACCAACCTCATCAGGAGGAACCTGCTTCCCTCTGCTCGCCTCTGGATAACCACACGACCTGCAGCAGCCAATCAGATCCCTCCTCAGTGTGTTGACATGGTGACAGAGGTCAGAGGGTTCACCGACCCACAGAAGGAGGAGTACTTCAGGAAGAGGTTCAGAGATGAGCAGCAGGCCAGAGAGATCATCTCCCACATCAAGACCTCACGAAGCCTCCACATCATGTGCCACATCCCAGTCTTCTGCTGGATCACTGCTACAGTTCTGGAGAAGCTGTTGAAGACCAGAGAGGGAGGAGAGCTGCCCAAGACCCTGACTGAGATGTACATCCACTTCCTGGTGGTTCATCTCAAACTGAAGAAGGTCAAGTATGATGGAGGAGCTGAGACAGATCCACACTGGAGTCCAGAGAGCAGGAAGATGATTGAGTCTCTGGGAAAACTGGCTTTTGAGCAGCTGCAGAAAGGAAACCTGATCTTCTATGAATCAGACCTGACAGAGTGTGGCATCAATATCAGAGCAGCCTCAGTGTACTCAGGAGTGTTCACACAAGTCTTTAAAGAGGAGAGAGGCCTGTACCAGGACAAGGTGTTCTGCTTCGTCCATCTGAGTGTTCAGGAGTTTCTGGCTGCTCTTCATGTCCATCTGACCTTCATCAACTCTGGACTCAACCTGATGTCACAACAACAAACAACCTCCAAGAAGACTGAAACAACAGGAGTCAAATCTGCAGAGACAAACTTCTACCAGAGCGCTGTGGACGAGGCCTTACAGAGTCCAAATGGACACCTGGACTTGTTCCTCCGCTTCCTCCTGGGTCTTTCAATGGAGACCAATCAGAATCTCCTACGAGGTCTGATGACAAAGACAAGAAGTAACTCACGGTCCAATCAGAAAACAGTCCAGTACATCAAGAAGAAGATTGAAGAGACTCCCTCTGCAGAGAAAAGCATCAACCTGTTCCACTGTCTGAATGAACTGAATGATGGTTCTCTAGTGGAGGACATCCAACAGTCCCTGAGATCAGGACGTCTCTCCACGGATAAACTGTCTCCTGGTCAGTGGTCGGCTCTGGTCTTCATCTTACTGTCATCAGAAGAAGATCTGGATGAGTTTGACCTGAAGAAATACTCTGCTTCAGAGGAGGCTCTTCTGAGGCTGCTGCCAGTGGTCAAAGCCTCCAACAAAGCTCTGTAAGTGGAGAGAGAGTTGGATTTATTCATCATTACATAAAAACACTTCTGTATTTTCAACAGGACAGATAATAAACTCCTTTCTCCTTTAATTCCTCATGATGATCTCTTCAGACTGAGCAGCTGTAACCTCTCAGAGAGAAGCTGTGAAGCTCTGTCCTCAGTCCTCAGCTCCCAGTCCTCTAGTCTGAGACACCTGGACCTGAGTAACAACAACCTGCAGGACTCAGGAGTGAAGCTGCTGTCTGCTGGACTGGAGAGTCCACACTGTAGACTGGAGACTCTCAGGTGAGGATCCATCCAGCTGTTTATCTGATGCCACTTGAACACAGCAGCAGGTGTTGACAGAGGGTTCCTGTGTGTTGTTGTGTGTGTTCAGTCTGTCAGGATGTCTGGTCACAGAGGAAGGCTGTGCTTCTCTGGCCTCAGCTCTGAGCTCCAACCCCTCCCAACTGAGAGAGCTGGACCTGAGCTACAACCATCCAGGAGCCTCAGGAGTGAAGCTGCTGTCTGCTGGACTGGAGGATCCAGACTGGAGACTGGACTCTCTCAGGTATGGAGAGGCTGCTGCAGCCACACACACTGTCTGATAGAGGAGGAGGAGCTGGAACATTTTCTATGGCCCCGTTCACACCTGCTCACACCTGCTATTAACATCATGACATCAGATCCCATCAGTCAGACCATATCCAGAGGTGGTGTAGGCCACAGTCAAGCTCCGCCCACTCCACTGATGTCCTCTGTCTCAGTCTGACTCGTCCCAACACAGTTTATACTGAAGCCAAAATCTCAGAGTGTTTCCAACATGAGCTGTGCAGCTTTCATCGTCATGGTGAAGAACTAGTGGGATCAGGAGTTTGTCCTCATCATGACTCACTGTGTCATATTCAGGAGAAGAGATGTCAGTGATGAAAGCAGCTGTTGGCAGCTGTGCTCTGAGTCTCTCCAGATGTTTGGATCAGGAAACATTTCAGCTGCAGCTGCTTGAACTGCTCCTGAACCAACAGAACAGTCCCAGAGACTGGAGACACCTGTTGAGTGTGGAGGACACACTAATAACAACACATGCAGCAACAAGAATCAAAGCATGTCCACTGCTCAGAGACATTGGTCTCCCAGCGTCTCCAACCAAGGAGGACATAACAGACAGAAACCAGGTCTCTGTCTGCTCAGATATTGATGATCAATAATCAGCTCAGTCTCTCTGAGATCCTGATCTTGTCCTGATGAGATGTCTTGTTGTGTTGAGGAGACATCCAGATGTCCTCACTGTCCTCACAGAGGCCTGGAGCTGTCCACCAGAAGAAAGGGAGTGTAGTGAACAGTGGAATAATCAGTGTTTGTGGCTGAATGTGTGTGTGATCAAACAGCTGTTTTCACACTGTGTGTGTGTGTGTGTGCTGACTCCAGATCAGATGAAGACACGTGTCTCCTTAATGAAAGTCTCCAACAGGATTCTTTGTCCAGGCCTCAGCGTCCAGCGCCTACAGAGCTGTTGAAAGCTTTGATGGAGGTGGCTACAAAAGAGAAGTGAAAAGAAGGAGAAGAGAGTGATTGATGATGAGATCCTGATCCGTCCTGTCACTGTGATCAGATGTTTCTATTAGAGCTCCTTCATCCACTCACTGCTGCTGTGGCTCCTGTGGAAACCTGCTCACAGCCTCATTCTTCAGCTTCAAACAAACACAACTTGTGTTCACACTCAGTCTTTCTCACTAAACTCACTGGCTCTCATTCATGAAACCTTAGTAAATCTGTGTCATGCACATAAAGCTCATGCTACTAAAACTCTACTCCAGATTCATGAACGTCTTCTGTTAGTGGTGCTGTGACTGGGACAGGTCATCAAAGGCTGGAGGGAAGCAACAGATGGAGTGAATGTAAAGCCAGAAGATGAAATAAAAGTAAAAAGAGGTCAGTACAGAGCTGCAGCAGCCACCAGAGGAAGAGGCTCTTCACAGCCTCATGCATCAAGTTCTAGAGCAGCTTCTATTCTTCCAGATGCAGCAGCCGTCTCTCACAGCTCCATCCAAACTGCTGACAACTGTCTTATTGTGTGTGTCCACCCAGCTTGGAGCAACGTGGAGCGTCACACACTCTGCATCGCACATCAGCTGCTGTACATTGATGGAAGAAAAGTTGTTGTGCTTTTATATCCCATTATTTGATCATTAGATGGAGCCTTGACTGTTGCTGTGTCCCATCCCAAACGTCTCTCTCTCCAAATATTTGAATCCTTTGTCATGTTTAAATGACCTGTTTCAAAGGCATCCAAGTATTTGGAACATGAGAGTAATGCTCATTAAAATAGTCATTTGCAGCAGTGACGTATTCTATATTTCTGTGCATTTCTACATTGACCAGAAATCCAGGTCAATTTCTGCTGCTCACGTTTCATGAATGAGAGACACTGTGTTTGACTGAGCTCTAACAAACCTTTCCTGGTGCATTGTGGGATATGTGGGCTGCTCAGCTCCACCTGTTGTGTCTTCATCTTCTTTGCTGTGACGTGTGTTTGTGCAGCTTGAGAGTCAGAGAGTGAAGTGACATGACATGGAGAAAAGACATGACGCAAGGAAATCCTGGCTGCTAAACGTGCTTACTGGAGGCAGATCCAACTCATCAGGCCCTTTCTCTGGGCCTGTGTCCGTAAGTTTCGTTTTGCTGACCTATTGTGAGCTCTTCAAGCCTGCTATTTTTCGCACTGGGCTCCCGTTGTGGAGCCCTTGCCGGTACGTCTTCAGTAAGCTAACTGGCTAACTGGTTAGCGTAGCCCACCTGTGACAACAACACCGGCTCTGTACTGCGTTCACCTTTACTGGCCACAGCTTTGTCTCTCCCCAGTGTCTACCACCATAAAATCATGGCTCCACTCACCTCTCCATCCTGTGACGGCTGCTTCCGCCTCGCTGAGAAAGTCTCTGAGCTGGAAGGACGAATCTCCAACCTGTATAAGATCCGCGAAGCTGAGCTGCTGATGGACACAGTCATTTGTGATCCCCCGCGACTTGAAGCCACCGCTCCGGCCGCCGCCGCTGCCCCTCCAGACCTCAACTCTGACGACTGCTCCTGGATCCGCCAAGGTGCCAAGCCCAAAGCTCAGGGCTTCTCCACCCCGTCTGCACCTGAACCCTGGTCGCTGGTCGCCGCTGGCGGCAAAAGATCTTGCCGCTCCCCTCCCACACATAAACACCACATCCATCTGGAAAATAAATTCTCCCCCCTGGACCAAGATGACTTTCCCCCTCTGGCGGAGGAACCGCGACTTCTTTCAGCTCCACCGACTTCTCAGTTTCCCCCGGCCTCACGCTCACGCCGCATCTCCATACCGCTGTTTACACCAGCACCGCGGCGTGTTTCTTGGTCACCTGGAGCTGTAGTTACGCAGGCCCCCGTGTTACCGGCTGCCACACAGCATCCCGACTCGTCCCTCGCTGGACCAAAGCAAGCTGCTCAGCGCCCAGGAGGACACAGCACTCTCCTTTTTTCCGCCGAGGCGCCGGAGAGGAACATCAAACAGGCCGCTAAGGAAAATCCTGGCGACGACTCCCCCGTGCTTGTTGTTGGGACCTCCATGGTCCGACATGTGGAGATTAGCAGATGCAGCACTTCCTGTCACCCAGGTGCGCTCGTTCAGGAGTTCAGGAGTTCACGTCCGTCCGTCTCCGCCGTGGTTGCTCACGTTGGGACGTGCGACCATAAACTGCAGCAGTCTGAGAAGCTCAAAGGTGACTACATCTCCCTCATTAACACCATCCTGGACTCAAACAAGCGGTGCATAATCTCAGGTCCCTTTGCCCCGCCTTGCTTTGGTGATGTGAAATTTAGCCGCATCAGACAACTCCACATCTGGCTAAAAGGATACTGTTGCAGCAGAGACATCCCATACGTGGACAATTTCACCTCTTTCCTCAACAGAACGGACCTTTTCAAATCAGATTGCCTCCACCCAAACCTCGCCGGATCCCGCCTTTTATCCTTGAATATTGACCTCACTCTGCGCTCCTGCAACGCGTTCTCTGGTTGACGGTCAGTAAATCCACACTCTACGCACTACAGCTGCCCGGCTGCGTCAGTCTCATCGATCCCTGTTATTACAAATTTTAGGCCCAAAAAATGCAATTCTGATCTCACACCCTCTGCTAATTTCAGTAATCTTATCCATATCACTCCAGTTAACAGCCCGCCACACAGCAAAGCACCTCAGATAATAAAAATGGCTTTGTTAAACGTCAGATCACTTACAAATAAATCATTTTTAATAAATGATCTCATCAGCACCCACAATTTAGACGTTACCCTGCTAACTAAAACCTGGTTGGATAAAAATGGTGCAGCCACACTTATTGAAACCACACCTCCTAATTTCAGTTTCATCCATACCACCAGGACTGATAAGAGAGGTGGTGGAATTGCTGCCATTTTCTCAGAAAGCTATATGTGCAAGGAAATTTCCCTCGGTGAATTCTTGTCCTTTGAACACATTGCTATATCAATACACTGTAAAACTACTATCTTAATTATAACTGTCTATCGTCCTCCAAAATCCAAGTGTGGCTTTATGGAAGAATTCTCTCAGCTGTTATCTGAGGTCTCCATAGATTACGACTGCATTATCATATCTGGTGACTTTAATATTCATATTGATGTTGAGACGGATCCAGATGCTACAAACTTTATTAGTCTGTTAGAGGCATTTGATTTCTCACAGCATGTCCGTGGATCTACCCACAATAAGGGACATACCCTTGACCTTATCATCTCTAAGGGACTTAACATCTCTGCACCCCATATTATGGATGTTGGTTTTTCTGATCATTGTTGTATTTTCTTTGATGTGTCTGCTGTTCCTGTACAATATAATAGTTCCCAAACAATCAAAAAACGAATAATTAATAAGAATACAGCTGAAAGCTTTCAAAATACTGTAGATGAATTGTCGTTATCCACAGTGTTATCCACAGCCAGGGATCCTGTGGAAAAATTTGCCACAAAAATACAGAATATCTTTGACAAAGTTGCACCTGTTAAAACTAAACATGTAGGAAAACAGAAGGCTCCCTGGAGAAATGATGTGGTTGTCAGTCAGTCAAAAAGAATTTGCCGACAGGCAGAGAGACAGTGGAGAAAAACAAAACTTATGGTTCATAATGACATCTATAAATTAAGGCTGAATGAATACAACAAAGCAATTAAACAGGCTAGACAGTCTTTCTTTTCTAAAATCATAAATGAAAATATTAACAACAATAAAGTACTGTTCTCCACTGTTGACAAACTTATCAACCCACCATCCACCATCCCATCAGAAATGCTGATGAAATCTACTGGAAAATGTGAGCAATTCGCCTCATTTTTTAATAACAAAATTACAGCTATTAGACAGTGCTATCAGTGCTCTACGATCTAAAAATGAACCTGTCTTTTCCTCCAGAAATCTGACTTGCACCATGAAACACTTTGACTGTTTAAATCTCTTAGAACTTGAGAATATTGTAGGTCAGCTAAGGTCCTCCACGTGCTGCTTGGATCCCCTTCCAACTAAATTTTTTAAAACAGTTTTTAACAGCATAGCACCGGAGGTCTTAGGCATTATGAACTGGTCTCTTCAGTCAGGTACATTTCCTGCATCACTTAAAACAGTTGTCATCAAACCGCTCTTAAAGAAGAAAAATCTGGATCCAAGTGTTATTGCTAATTACAGACCCATCTCCAATTTACCATTCCTCAGCAAAATACTTGAAAAAAACAGTTTACATTCAGCTTAAAAACTATCTCACATCAAATACCCTCCTAGATATATATCAGTCTGGTTTCCGTTCTCATCATAGTACAGAAACAGCACTCATCAAAGTTGTTAACGACCTACACATAAACACAGACTCAAAAAAAATATCAATTCTCATATTACTTGACCTCAGTGCCGCCTTTGACACGGTTGACCATAACATTCTACTGGAGAGGCTTGAACGATGGGTCGGCCTATCCGGAACCGTTCTCAAATGGTTTAAAACATACCTACAAGACAGGAAGTTTTTAGTAAATATTGGGGATTTTGCATCCGGCAGGAAGGACATTACATGCGGCGTCCCCCAAGGGTCAATTCTTGGCCCACTGTTGTTCAATCTTTACATGCTTCCACTCTCACAAGTTATACGTAAACATAACATAAATTACCATAACTATGCAGATGACTCACAGCTTTACATTTCATTACATCCTGATGATCTATCTCCCATACAGTCCCTCATTCAGTGCATCAACGACATTAACCAGTGGATGACAGATAACTTTTTACAGCTTAACAAAGACAAAACAGAGATACTCATTTTCGGTCCACAAGCTCACAGACATAAAATTGCAACACACCTCAAATCCTTATCCCTGGACAGTAAAATTGAAGCAAGAAACCTTGGTGTAATCATTGACAGTAATCTTAACTTCAAAAGTCACATCAACTACATCACAAGATCAGCATTTTACCATCTGAAAAATATTTCCAAATTAAAGGGCTTCCTGTCAATATCAGACTCTGAGAAACTAATCCATGCATTCATAACAAGCAGATTAGATTATTGTAATGGTTTATTCACTGGACTTGTGTGTGTGTGTGTGTGTGTGTGTGTGTGTGTGTGTGTGTGTGTGTGTGTGTGTGTGTGTGTGTGCACTGTTGTTACTATCTATGAGGGGACCTCGGCGTCGTTACACATTCACCAACAGGGGACCGTGCAGCAAACAGGGGACATTTTTTAGGTCCCCTCTTTGACATGCTTTAAATCAAGTTAAAATCATGTGAAAACCCTTCTGGTTAATTTTTTCAACTTTTGCCAAGAGGGGACCTGAGTGTGTGTGTGTGTAAAATACCATATTCAGCAGTGCCCCGGCAGGCTGGAGCAGGGTTTTTAATGGCTCATTCACACACGTCGTTTCTTACACTCCACCAAGGTGTGAACGACTTGCAGACCCAGCAGCCTTTCAGACTGTAGAGAGGCTATCAAACAGGCTCCTTAGTGCACAAACCACTACCTTGAAACATTATTTGTTATTCTTTGTAACAAAATATAACGGTTCTGTTTTCATGGATGTCTTAAGTTTAAACTCACTACTGTATTAGGTATAATAGAAATTTTAAAATATTGAAACAATTTAACATCCATAACTATGTTAGAATTAAGATAGTCATGTAGATCATTTCTGTTGAATTCTGATCAAACATTAACAATAATTGATCTTGCTATTGTTCCTTGTTCAGTTTTTTTGAGCACAGGGTTTCAATTTTACAATGTGTTCTCAATCTGTATTAGTAGGAATTATTAGTTGCATTGCAGAAAAAGGTCCACACTTGGTTTATATGGAGTGACAGGGGCCCACTGTTGGTTGGTGCACAATGACACAAGTTCCCACTTAGTTAGCATGGAGTGACATACACACTCCATCATGTATGAATAAGAAAGAAATAGAAAATAAATAAATACAAATTTTATAGAAAAATAAAAGTGATAGTTCTTAAGAGATTTTTTTCATCAAAACTTAACACAAACATTTCTAATAAAATAGCACCAATAATGTTGTAATTATTTTTTAAATGTAGGGTGTACTACTGCAACACACATTTCTACTGTCTGCAATTCTTTTAATAGAGGGTTTTAGGGTTTATGGTAATCTTAATGTCCTCGCATCATAAATTTGTATTCATAAGGATGTATTTTATTAGCTGTTTTACATTACAGAAAAAGGTCCACACTTGGTCCATATGGAATGACAGGGGCCCACTGTTGGTTGGTGCATAATGACACAAGTTCCCACTTAGTTAGCATGGAGTGACATATACACTCCATCATGTATGAATAAGAAAGAAATAAGCAGAAGTGATAGTTCTTAAGAGATTTTTTTCATCAAAACTTAACACAAACATTTCTAATAAAGTAGCACCAATAATGTTGTAATTATTTTTAAATGTACGGTGTACTACTGCAACACACATCTCTACAGTCTTTATTTTCCTTGACTGCATTGTTGTTCTAGGAAAAATACTTGAATTAAAGCTAAGGGTTTTAGGTCATTTTAATGTACTTGCATCATGAGTCTGTATTCATAAGGATGTATTTTATTTGTTGTTTTACATTACAGTAAAAGGTCCACACTTGGTCCATATGGAATGACAGGGGTCCACTGTTGGCTGGTACATAATGACACAGGTTCCCACTGAGATAGCACGGAGCGACATACACACTCCAGCATGGGTGGATAAGCAGACATTAGATTAATGTATAAGTTTTACGATACATTTTAATCTAAATTTAATACAAGCATTTGTAATTACTAATACACACAAACACAAACTCGCAAACACACATAAAGTAGCACTGGTAAAGTTGTCATTATAGTTTTTTTTAAACATGGAGGGAAAACTCAACGGCAACCTGTCATGATACTTAAGGGAGTATTTCAGTTATTGATATTTATGGATCGACAATAAAACATGTATGGGAAAATAAAGGAGGAGCTGAGGGGTCATCAGCTTGTCTGAGATACAAGGGATAATTCTTCTAGAGGATGGATTAACCTGACTAAGTAATATGATTAACTACTGCAGCACCCTTTTCTACAGTCTATTAAGTTTTCTGATCTACTGCAGTTTCATACTCCTTGACTGCATTGTTGTCATGGGAAAACTACTTTAAATAACTCAACTCAGGATTCAACATGGTGTGATGGCCTAGAGCCACAAAGTGTTATTCTGTGGTCACCTAATATCCCATATAGCCTACTGAAGATGACGCTCTATGAGGGCCACAGACTTCTACTTTTTAAAAGCGCATGGTTTCAATCAATTTGAATGTACTTGCATCCTAAATCTATATTAATAGGAATGCATTTTACTTATTGTTTTGCCTCGCAGAAGAAAATGTCCACTCTTGGTTTATATGAAATGACAGGGGTCCACCGTTGGCTGGTACATAATGACACAGGTTCCCACTGAGATAGCACGGAGCGACATACACACTCCAGCATGGGTGGATAAGCAGACTTTAGATTAATGTATAAGTTTTAAGATACATTTTAATCTAAATTTAATACAAACATTTGTAATTGTTAATACACAACACACACTCGGGAAAAGGGAAAACTCAATGGCAACCTGTCATGATACTTAAGGGAATATTTCAGTTATTGACATTTATGGATTCAACGTGGTGTGGCCCAGAGCCATGTGTTATTCTGTGGTCACCTAATATCCCATATACAGTAGATGACGCTCTATGAGGGCCACATTGTTGTACTGTGCTAGTGGAAACGCGCCATTAGATAGCACGGAGCGACATCCACACTCCAGTTAAATTTAATACATTTTGCAGATGGGTTTAAAAATCTGTACCAATGGTATTGATGCCATGCATAGCTGTGTGCCTCTTGCTGTACTGTTATTAGGCTAATTGCTTGTTGTTGTGAATATCATACTATTGGGGAACACTGGTGTGGTACAAAGAGTGTTTGCCAGCCATGGAGATGTTGTTGACATCTAAACTGTCAATGTCGAATCTGAAGAGTTACAGCTATACCCTGACCTTATGTGGCTATAGGCCTAATGTAAAGTATAATACAGTTGTTCTCACAGTAAAAAGAGGTATCTTGTGGGGTCTATCATTATATTGTCTTGATGTTGTCTTAAGTACTGCTGAAAGCTTAACCGTTAGGACTGAAAGTGTGACAATTGTTAAAAGTTGAGAGCATTCATTCAAAATTAAGAAGAGTAATTAAAATGTAATCGAATGTAATTAGTTACATTACTTTGATGAAATAATTGAAATATTTAACTTACACTACTATTACATTTTCAACAGGGTAACTTGTAATTGTAACCAACTATATTTCCAAAGTAATCTTCCCAACACTGCAATCAAAGTGGTACTGATATATGACAATTTGATATCCGTGGGAAAATACAGAGGGAATGGGGAATCATCAGTTAGGCCCCGTCCAGATGAATACGTTTTTTTCGAATCCGGATAAATACTTTATCGGATCGGCCTCGCGTCCACACGAATACGGCGTTTTCAGGGGGTGAAAACGGTATTTTTTGAAAACGGGTCCCAGAGTGGGAAAATTTGAAAACGCCGCCCCAGCGTTTTCGTCTGGACGGCCAATACGGCTTTTTTCTGAAACGATGATGTCATGCCCCCCGCCGCTCTACCTGTAACCCGAGACACACACACACAGCTGCAGCAGCTGCACAACAGCCTATATGGACGTAACAACAACGGCCGACTGCCGTCGGGTCGGTCGCTCAGACGCTGCGGCTGAATTGCGCCTGTTTAATCATCACTGATCATCATATTTACTCTGACACGACTCCCTGTCAACATTTAATCCATGTTTGAGTTTGAATACAGCGGGGGACTTCTTCTATTGAATTACAGTGGGGACTTCCCGTCTTCTTCTCTGTGTTTGTGTGTGGCAGCGCAACAGCGCCACACACTCCACCCGCTCCACACACGAAATACCTGCGTCCACATGGATCCAGTGAAAACGACCCAAAACGCTGTAGTACATACTGCAGGCGTGTGTGGAGCGGGTGGAGTGTGTGGCGCGATTCAGCCGCAGCGTCTGAGCGACCCGACGGCAGTCGGCCGTTGTTGTTACGTCCATATAGGCTGTTGTGCAGCTGCTGCAGCTGTGTGTGTGTGTCTCAGGTTACAGGTAGAGCGGCGGGGGGCATGACATCATCGTTTCAGAAAAAAGCCGTATTGGCCGTCCAGACGAAAACGCTGGGGCGGCGTTTTCAAATTTTCCCACTCTGGGACCCGTTTTCAAAAAATACCGTTTTCACCCCCTGAAAACGCCGGATTCGTGTGGACGCGAGGCCGATCCGATAAAGTATTTATCCGGATTCGAAAAAAACGTATTCGTCTGGACGGGGCCTTAGTCAGAGATACAAGGGATACTTCATTGAGAGGATGGATTAATCTCACAAAGTCCCTATATTAAACTATTGCTACACACATTGCTACAGTCTATTAATTTTTCACTGAGAAAAGCATGTGATTTCAATCAAGCATGGAGCGACATACACCCTCCAGTATGTATGAATGAGAAAAAATAAGAAAAATTGATAGCTCTAATGGGGAAACTTTCATTAAGACTTAATACAAACATTTCTAATGAAGTTGCATTTGCACTTCTCTTTATGATCCTAACTCTAATGTAGAAATGTAGAACTGGCTTCTGTGAGAAGTGAGTGAACGGAGTGAGAGAATCTGTGCTAGACGACTTGTGTCAGTCCTTGGCGGCAGCGTGGGGGATGGTGTCTTGTACCTGATGATGTTCATTAGCAACTCTGAAGCCCAACCTGGAAATGACCAAGGTCTTAGAAATGTTTTCTGGCAGAGAATGGTAGATCTTTTGGGGGTTATTTCATCCATACACTGACTTATTCCCTGTATCTCTGACAATGTGATGAATCCTAATTTCTTATTCCATGTTAAGGTGTTGTTCCTAGACAGCATACTAGCAGACAATGGTAGCTCATATAAAGGCCCTGTCACAAAATATTATAACAGGGCATTACAAACCTTCACAAAACTCATCAAAGAACTGACGATTCTTTACACAAAATGGAATATTGCTGGTAGACCCACTCTTAACAATTGCCAGAGAAGTTGAGTCACCAAAGGCCATAGGTTCGTGGGTAGCACATGGACAACCTGGGACCTGGGAATGCTTGTGTCTCAGTCGGTCTGATTTGGATATAAGATGTTGGCTGAAAGAAGGTAGAAACTCTGGAGCCCAACCTGAAAATGGCTAACGACCATCGTCAGCTACGACAAACCATCCCCCACACTGCCTACACTCAAGGACTGACACAGGTCATCTGGCACAGATTCAAACCCCTTACTCCATTCACTCACTTCTCAGATCCCTGTTCAACAACTCTACCTTAAAGTTAGGATCTGTGAAATACATGAGTCCTGGTGATTTAACTATTTCAATGTAGAGGAATGTTTTTTGTGTCCACATTGTAGACCGAAACCCCATATGTTTAACACTACTTAGAAAACTGTGTGTAAATGCAATGAAGTTGCTTTGCTTCCTACAACATGCACAAGGTTATACATAAATAGTAAGGAATGTACACACTTGTGTCTGGGTACTGAAACAAAAAAAGAATCATTAGGAAATAACTAAAATGTGTAACAAATGAGTCACTTAAAAAATAAACAATTAGGTAACATGTTTTGCCATCTTCTGAACACAATTCAATGAATTAGTTTATATTTCACTTCAGATGCTATGAATAAGGTTGTTGAATGTACAATCCACACATCCTGAAAGCAGTCAGACCTATTTCTGTACCAGTGTGAACTGAATACAACTTTTATTGTGTACTTCCCACTTAATGTAAACTTTCTGATTCTGTGCCAGTCCTGTACCTTTTGAGAACTTTAAACTAGGTTTCAATGTGTACACCAATTCCATCTATAGATGTGTATGACTATGTGATACAGTCTATAATATACAGAAAAAAAACCCATAAACCATAAATTTAGCTTTTCATTTTTGTTGTGGACCAAAAACATTCAGACAGGTATACATGAACTCCAGTAGAGCTTATAGTTTGGAGAGTACAAATTTTGCAGTAGTTCAACAGTGGGTATTTTGGGGTTATTCCATCCATCTGATTTATCACCTATATCTCTGGCAATCTGATTAATATTAATTTCTGCTGCCATGTTTAGTTGTTGTTCCCAGACAATATTTCTACTGGCACACAATGGTAGATCCAAATATTACATTTATCACAAGGCATCACACACCTTTACAAAACTCATCAAATACTTGACATGGTAGATTATTGCTGGGACACCCATTCTTTACATGGCCAACCTAAGACTAGGGAATCCCAATGTCTCTCTTAGTCTGATTTGGAACATAAGATCTTGGCTGAAGGATGTTAGTCTTTTCCAGGTTGCGCCTCAGAGTTGCTAACGACCATCGTCAGCTACAAGAAACCATCCCCCACACTGCTGACAGTCAAGGACTGACTTAAGTCGTCTGGCACAGATTTAAAACCCATTCACTCACTTCTCAGAAGCCAGTTCCACATTTAGAGTGGAGAGTATAGGTAGAGTTAGGATCTGTGAAATACAAGAGTGTTGATGACTTCCCTACTTCAATGGAGAGGACTGTTTTTGTGCCCACATCATAGACTGAAGTCTAGGGGTGGGAATCGAGAACCGGTTCCTCTTCAGAACTGGTTCCCACTTGATCATTTCCTTGGGATCGTGTGTGGGCCTGCTTAATGATTCTGCTAACCGATTTTGCTTTTTTTCCTTTGTAAATGAGCATGTTTCTGACCCAAACAACACATTTTGTTTTCGGGTCAGAACAAGCAAACACGGCATCAGGACAGAAGCTCTCTAAAGTGTCGGGGTGGATGTGATATGACAAAAAACATTCAGATTTATAAAACACTGTGTATACACACTTGCAAGTGCCTACAAGGTAGAGATGCGCGGATTGCGGACACAACCGCGGAGTCCGCGGATAAACCGCGGGTCGGGCGGGTGACATGACGAAAAAATATATTTTAATTAGATTCGGGCGGGTGGCGGTTGAACCAATTAGGACATCATTAGATATTGTTACCCACATAAGAAAAACGAGCAGCACTCTTTGAAACAGTCACATTTTCATCAGACACTGCAGTTAATTGCCCACTGGGGTCTGTGCTGTGTTGTTGCGCTGTGTGCATCACCTGGCTGGCTGAACCACATGACTGTTCGTGCGGTGCAACTTATCACTGACTGTCTGTGTTGTCTGTCAAAACATGGATGAATGAAACGTATCGACTTTATATCGACCGCGGACGTCAGGAATAGATTTTCAGCTTTTGGCTCGTTCCGTTCATCCCCGCATAGCGCTCTTTTCCCGTTATTGGTGGAGAGAGAGAGAAGCGCGCACTGATGACAGCAGCGCACGGTAGAAATGAAACTCATACGGCCCGACCCACCTCATCCATAGGCTATATGATACATATTGGCCTATAACAACGGGCTGGCGGGTGGATGACGACTTATGTGATGCGGTTGCGGATGAAATAACTGCCTATCCGCGCATCTCTACTACAAGGTATATACATAGATAGTAAGGAATATAGCTTTTATATATTAGCTGGGTACTGAAACATTTAAAAAATCATTAGGAAGCAACCAAAATGTGTAACAAATTAATTACTGAATCAGAATGACATTATACTATTTGTAGATTTATTGTGTGCTTTCCACTTAATGTAAACTCGCCAGTCCTTTGTAACAATACCTTTTGACAAGCTTCAATTATACTTCCACACCAATTTGATCTATAAACATTAGGGGTGTAACGGTACATGTATTCGTATTGAACCGATTCGGTACGGGGCGTTCGGTTCGGCACAGCGTTGAGATTCGGTACAGAAGTTGTGTGTGTTTACAGTCCGCCTGCAGCTACACGTGCCGCCCGATGGTGGCTATCGCTAATGCTACTGCTACTGTTAATGCTACCGCTAGCGAGTAAACAGACTTGAAGAGCCTTCCTGCTTGTCCTTCCTGCTTGTAGGAAGAGTGGAGGTGAGGGCTGTGGCTCCTCTCTCCTCTCTATCTGTCTACCTGTCCCTCCGTCCGTCCGTCCACCCGCCCGTCTCTCTCTCTCTGTCTGGCTGTGTCCATGAGCTCCCAGCACCTGTGGATCTGCTGCTGCAGATGCGGTAACAGCAGGCGTATGTGTTGACACTACGCACTGTGCCATCGTGATGATCCGCGTTATTCATTCATTCATTTATTTTTTTCGCGGCCGAACGGTTGCATCGTCAGGCAGCTGTTGTGGCATTTGCCCACATTGCCCTGTGGTCAGTCCGTTCACATTTTTCTAATTCACATTTTATGTTAATTTGAGAATAATGTATTGAACTTATTAGGCAGCACTTTACAACAGTACATTTTTTTCATATTTTGTATAATGGTTTAAGTAGCTTTATATTTTATTCATACAGTTAAGTTTAATAAGTTTAAGTTTATTTGTATCAGGGACAATGCACATAACATTAGTAGGTGAGTAAAATAATTACATTTGACTAAAACATACATTTGGTTTAGAAAAAAATCCTAATAAACAATAAGCAAAATTATGTTTTGCATTTGGTTCTCTTACTGTACCGAAAATGAACCGAACCGAGACCTCAAAACCGAGGTACGTACCGAACCGTGACTTTTGTGTATCGTTACACCCCCAATAAACATGTATGACTGTGTGATACACTGTGTAATATTCAGACCCCCCCCCCACAAATAAAGCTTTAGTTTGCATATTTTTGCCCACGACAAAAACGAAGACAGGTATTCATGGACTCAAGTAGAGCTAATACTTTGGTGAGTAGAAATTTGGGTTGCAATATACACTGCCCGTCCAAAAAAAAGTCACACACTTTATATCTGTGGTCACATTGGACCACATTTCTTCTTTGAAGATGATGGTTCCCCACTATCCTTCCAGTTTTAAATTATGTGTTTGACAGTTCTTAAAGCAATGTTAGTCTCAGCAATCTCTTTAGATAGTTTTATTTGCTTGATGAATGTCAATAATTTGACCCTTGTGAAACAGAATAACATTTTCTCCTCTACCACAGGATGCGTTTTCTGACATGGTTGTTTAGGAAATGAGACTGCATCAGTTAGGGTTAAATAAGTTGAATCATAGCTGAAACATAATCATGCAGTAATTGGAGGCTCTGACCTATTAAATGGTGACTTTTTTTTGGACAGACAGTGTAGTTCAAAAGTGGTCTTTTTGGGGTTATTCCATCCACTAGCAGACTTATCTCCTTATTCTTTGTGAAGTTAATCAATCCTCTAGGATGATAGTACAGTATTGCTTTCCTTATTGTATTCCCACATTTCAAAAAGTTAACGTCAACATTTCCACTTTGCTAAAAGAAATAACACTACAGATTAGATTGTATTTAGATTAGACCATTTTCTTCTGCCATTCAATTATCTTATTTCTTCTTTATTCACCCATGATGGAGTGTGTATGTCACTCCGTGCTATCTCAGTGGGAACCTGTGTCATTATGTACCAGCCAACGGTGGACCCCTGTCATTTCATACAAACCAAGAGTGGACATTTTCTTCTGTGAGGCAAAACAATAAGTAAAATGCATTCCTATTAACATAGATTTAGGATGCAAGTACATTCAAATTGATTGAAACCATGCGCTTTTAAAAAGTAGAAGTCTGACAATGTGGCCCTCATAGAGCGTCATCTACAGTAGGCTATATGGGATATTAGGTGACCACAGAATAACACTTTGTGGCTCTAGGCCATCACACCATGTTGAATCCTGAGTTGAGTTATTTAAAGTAGTTTTCTCATGACAACAATGCAGTCAAGGAGTATGAAACTGCAGTTGATCAGAAAACTTAATAGACTGTAGAAAAGGGTGCTGCAGTAGTTAATCATATTACTTAGTCAGGTTAATCCATCCTCTAGAAGAATTATCCCTTGTGTCTCAGACAAGCTGATGACCCCTCAGCTCCTCCTTTATTTTCCCATACATGTTTTATTGTTGATCCATAAATGTCAATAACTGAAATATTCCCTTAAGTATCATGATAGGTTGCCATTGAGTTTTCACAGTGCACTCCATGTTAACAAAAAACTACAAGGACAACTTTACCAGTGCTACTTTATGTGTGTTTGCGAGTTTGTGTTGTGTATTAATAATTACAAATGTTTGTTAATTTTGATTAAAATGTATCTTAAAACATATACATTTATCTAATTTCTGCTTATCCACCCATGCTGGAGTGTGTATGTCGCTCCGTGCTATCTCAGTGGGAACCTGTGTCATTATGTACCAGCCAACAGTGGACCCCTGTCATTCCATATAGACCAAGTGTGGACCTTTTACTGTAACTGTATTTACTGTAAATAAAATACATCCTTATGAATACAGATTCATGATGCAAGTACATTAAAATGACCTAAAACCCTTAGTTTTAATTCAAGTATTTTTCCTAGAACAACAATGCAGTCAAGGAAAATAAAGACTGTAGAGATGTGTGTTGCAGTAGTACACTGAACATTTAAAAATAATTACAACATTATTGGTGCTACTTTATTAGAAATGTTTGTTAAGTTTTGATGAAAAAAATCTCTTAAAAACTATCACTTTTGCTTATTTCTTTCTTATTCATACATGATGGAGTGTATATGTCACTCCATGCTAACTAAGTGGGAACTTGTGTCATTGTGCACCAACCAACAGTGGGCCCCTGTCACTCCATATAAACCAAGTGTGGACCTTTTTATACAATGTAAATCAACTAAGTGTCACGATAGATTGCCCATGAGTTTTCACAGCACACCCCATGTTTAAAAAACAAAACAAAACACAATCACAACTTTACCAGTGCTACTTTACTGTAAGTGTGTTTTGTGTGGATTAGTAGTAATTAATAGTATTAATAGTAATAGTTACAAATGTTTGAGTTAAATTTAGATTAGATTAAAAATTAAAATTTAGCAATTTATCTAATTTCTGCTTATCCACCCATGCGTCGGTGTGTATGTCGCTCCGTGCTATCTCAGTGGGAACTTGTGTCATTATACACCAGCCAATGGTGGACCTTTGTCATTCCACATAAACCAAGTGTGGACCTTTTTTCTCCAATGCAAAACAATAAATAAAATGCATTCCTATTTCCTAATAATTGGTTGAAACCAAATGTCTAGAGCATTTTAACTATATAAAACTGAGATGATAGTAGGTCCATTCTTGGACTGCTAAGAATGAAAAAGGCAACACATTTATGGATGGGTAAAGACAGACGAGCAAATTATCTTAATCTATCTTAATCTATATTAAAGCTGTTTTAAAGTAAATGTTGTTGTTTATATTGCAGAACTTGATATTTGTGCATGCAGCCATGTTACTTCTGATTTGCATGTAGTTCAATAAGAATAATTTACTCTTAAATGTGGCCATTATTATTTATATATGTGTTTTTATATAAAACTTCTATTACAGAGACTTATAAGTAATGGTAACTCTAAAGTTATATTATGCATTTTTAAAAGAAACTGAGAAAGTCATTGTTGTAAACAAAGACTCATTAGGTCAATGAATGGGTCATTAGGTCAATGAATGGGTACAAACAGCTCCACTGCAGTATGTGGAGGTCCCCTCTTTGATAGGTAAATGTCGCTCAGAGCTCTAGGTCCCCTCTTGGCAGTATCTTTAAAAATGGTTAAAAGTCACATTTTCAGTAACATCGATGGTAAAACACCCCAAAAGTGAATTTTATATTCCATTTTTGTTTTTTCAACATAGCGTAAACGAAATACCCCTCTTAGCAGGTTTGAGCGACAGGTCCACTGTTACCCCTATTGGTGTGTGTGTGTGTGTGTGTGTGTGTGTGTGTGTTAAATGTAAATGTGTCCCCTGAGCACTTATGTAGACGTGTATGTGATATTGCTTTGATGTTGCTTTGCTTTGTTTTTGTCTCTTAAATTTGCACTTTTCTAAATTGTTTGCACTATATTGCATTGTATTATAATTGTTTGATTATTGTAAGTGCATATAATATATATAATTGTGCATGAAATGCGCTTTATAAATAAAATTGAATTGAATTGAATTGAAGTGTTTCCTCCTGGTCTCCTCCTGCTCTGTATCATCACTAGATAAAGACTCCAGCTCCTTCTTCTCTGTGCTCAGTCTTCATCCATACATCCCAGCCTCCATGTCAACACACTGATAAAACAGTGTGTGTGTGTGTGTGTGTGTGTGTGTGTGTGTGTGTGTGTGTGTGTGTGTGTGTGTGTGAGAGAGAGAGAGCCATGTGTGCATGCTGACAGAGAAGCTGCTGCTCTGACCCCCCTCCTCCTTTCAGGGTGGAGCCTGCTGGAGTCCCATGGTTGACACCAGGTCTGAGGAAGTGTAAGTGTGTTTACATTCAACCATCTTCACACTGTCACATCACTGACCTCATGAGTCTTCATCAAACTGTCAAGAACTGATCACATGATCAATAACTGATCACAGCTGTGTCTTGTTCTCTCCATCAGATTCCTGTCCACTCACAATCGACACAAACACAGTCAACACAAACATCAAACTGTCTGACAACAACAGGAAGATGACATATGTGACGAAGGATCAGTCATATCCTGATCATCCAGACAGATTTGACCTTCATCCTCAGCTGCTGTGTTCAACTGGTCTGACTGGTCGCTGCTACTGGGAGGTCGAGTGGAGACGAGATGTTTCTATATCAGTGAGTTACAGAGGAATCAGAAGGAAAGGAGACAGTAGAGACTGTGTGTTTGGATGGAACGATCAGTCCTGGAGTCTGAGCTGCTCTGATGGTGGTTACAGAGTCTGTCACAATGACAGACGGACAGACATCACCTCCTCCTCCTCCTCCTCCTCCTCCTCCTCCTCCTCCTCCTCCTCCTCCTCCTCCTCCTCCTCCTCCTCCTCTGTCTCTAACAGAGTAGCAGTGTATGTGGACTGTCCTGCTGGCTCTCTGTCCTTCTACAGAGTCTCCTCTGACTCACTGATCCACCTCTACACCTTCAACACCACCTTCACTCAACCTCTCTATCCTGGGTTTGGACTCTGGCCCAGTTCTGTTTCCTCAGTGTCTCTGTGTTGATGAAGCAGAGTCTCCTCCTGTCACTGTTGAACAGACACTTCAGTCTCTACATGTCTGTCTCTGTCTCTCACTCCCATTCTATCAGTTGACTTTTTCAACTCTTGTCAGTGATTCTTGTAAACGTGTTCCTCTTCCTTTAAAGATGGAAGCGTTGATTATTATTATACAGTTATCAGTACAGTGTTGAAAATACTTACTGTGGACAAGAGCAGGATGTGAGGAGGGAGAAGAAGAAGAAGACTGAAGCTGATGTTGAGTCCTGTGTGAGTGACGTTGGTGTGTTCAGGTTGTGTAGAGCTGATGGAGAGGCGTCCTCTCCTCTGTGTAATGCTGATCACAACTCCTGATTCCATTCAATAAATATCTATCAGTGATGAACATTGTGTCTGTTGGTGTTTGACTCCCAGCTCTCATCTACACCACACCACAACTGATTCAATAGCTTCACAGCACTTTTGATTGAAGCTAAAGGTGTTTTATACCTCACTATGTTGATTCATTTGGTTTCAACAGAGTTCAGACTCTGATTCATAGACAAACACTTGTTTCCATTGAGAAGTCAGCAGAAAACACACCGTAACACTTTTTATTTTATGTATTTATCTTTTATAAATGCTGCAGGGCTTTCAAAGTCTAATTAAAACTAAAGGTACAATTCAAATGATCAGTTCAGTGTCTGTGGATTCAGTTCAACTCAGTAAACTGTTCATGTTTGTGCTGCTGGAGGTGGACGTCACTCTGACACTCACATCCAACTTCCATAAAGCTCCATGAAGATTCCCATCATCTGTCATTTTCCCCCCAGAGCTGGTGTTCAGTCCCAGCTTCAGCAGCAACTCTCATCCAGTGTGTGTCTGCTGCTTTGTGTAGTGAGCACTAGGTGGAGCCAACACTACAGGACTGAAGGCTGACGCTGTGTGGACTGAGCTCACTCTACTGAACTCAGGTCAGCTTGGCTTTGTTCAGGAAACAGCTCTGCTCACACTCTCAGCTGCTTCAGCTACACACACATTCAACTTAGTCTCTACATCTACAGTCAACTTGATATCAGGAGCAGATTCAAACAGCTGGAGCTCTTCAAAGTGCTGTCTGTCAATCAAAATACAACAAATGTAAAGGAGAAGACTGACTTTAGAGATAATAAATGAAATGTCTTTGTCCACTTCTGGGACTCCATCCTTTTCTGACTCACCTCTCTCCTGAACTGGATCTTCTACACTCAGTGAACACAAGTGTCTTAGATCAAATATTAAAGCCAGTGTCAAAGCACTGTCACTGTTCTCCCTTTTGTAGGAGAATGAAACACCTTGACACTAACTTTTCATTCTAGCAGCTTTAAACTGGATCAACCCTTCCAGTCCACGACGTCTCAGTCAAACACATCTGGATGTTCAGTAAACATCACACTGGAAAGAAATCTGTCACTCATGGAATCTTAACAATGATAATATCAATTGTAGCTGGCGCCGGAATGAGTTTTGAAATGGGCCGACATCGGCTAGTGAGAAAACTGTAGATTCATTGATAAAACTGTCGACACACACAAAGCCAGTGATAATATCCTACACTCTCTTCAACATACATGTGACGCTTGTTTTTCTTTTATTTTTAGATATAATTATTAGTAATTTCCTCTCCATATTGATCCATGAATGGACGAAGACGTCCTGAAGCAGCTTTCATATCAATGAGCCGCCTGCTCCACATGTCTGTATACGGCTGTGTGTATAGGCTCCACCAACCATGTTACTGGACAAACATGCAAGAAGTCCTGCAGTTTATTATGTTTCACCGGAGAGGAGCTGTCATTACGCAACTATTACACACAGTGGAGGTGATTCCATTGGGGGGGGCAAGGGAGTCCTGGAGCCTGATGAAATCCCTGACTGTAACCGAGGTCTGGGACTGGATCTCATGTGGCTGAAAAGAGTAGAAAAGAAGCATAAAGGGGTCGCTGCCACCTGCCAAATATGGGCGTGGGTGGAGCTCTGAGGGTCTGAATGAGTTGGGACTAGTTGGTCTATCACCCAGCCCCCAGCGGTGGCCTTACTGCAGCAGATAAACACACACGTATCAGAGGCAAAAGCTGTGAACATGTAGCATATGCTCACAACACGACATTTACAAGTTGTTTGATTGGCTGTAAGACAATGCACTGGGCTTTTATTTTGAAGTTCAGACACTTCCTGTCTGTCATCTGCGTTGATATTGTTATCGAAAACAAAAAGAGAGACTTTGTAACAATCAAAATTAAAAATTGGCTGTTAGATAATTTTAGTCTCCTCGTTTTTTTAAAACCAAAACACAACAACAACAATAAAAAAGCCTGAATTGTTTTTTGTTTTTTTTGACAATTCTAATTAAAGGAAAGATCAAATGGTCGCAAGGTACTCGGACTAATCAAGAGGTCTAATCAACACAATTTAAATTACAAAAGGGTTTGAGTATATCATGAGAAAAGTGTCTCTGAAACTTGAAATGCAATTCAAATACACCAATGGGTGGAAAACAAAAGGAGATGTAATACCTTGAGGGAAAGCAGGATGTGGAGACGTCTCAAGTGATTAAAACAAAGGAATATTCAAATGTACCATCACAACCTCTATCAAGGACGAGGCTTGACATGGTCCCATTAAGCTAGCCTGCTCTCCCCCCTCCCTCAAATCAAACAGCAGTCCAACCTTTCACTATGGTCATGAGATCCATCTGTGATCTTTCCCACATTAGAAACATGGAGATTGTGTGGAAGATAATGGATTAAGGAACTAAATGAAGTGATAAAGTTTTACTTCCTTTCTTGGGATGTATTGTGTTTCCTCATCAGGAGCTTCCTTCACTGTTGCTCTGGCTGCTGCAGACGGAGTCATGGAGTCTCTGGACTGGCTGGAAGTCATCAGGGAGGCAGCAGATCCTGTCTCTCATTGGTCAGTGCTGGCTCTGCTGTGGCCAACACTGATGCAGCTTTCTGTGCTCACTGATTCACACATGGACTGGTCTTGTTGTGTCTCTGGAAGGTGACAGGAAGTTTCACCTTTCTTCCTTACTCTACCTCTCTGAGAGCTCAGATCTGACTCTGTGCTTTATGTCTTCACTTCATCTCTTGCTGTGTGTATGTGGAGTTTCCATGGCTCACACATTCTCCTTCATCATGGTCTCCATGGTGACCAGAGCACGTTCAGGAGGTCATCATCTCTCTGAAACCTTGGAGATCAGTCAGACTTGGTTATTCCACTCCTGATGGATCTACTTGTATTAAAGCCCCTGCTGGACAATAAGTGACATCACAGCAGCATTCTAGCTGTTAGAGCACCAAGAACTGTTTACAATCATAATCATCACCTGATTCATTCAAAGTTCTCCACTGAGTGTTTGATGTCAGTGACAGATCATTGTCATAGTAACTGGTTCACTTCAGCTTTATGGGAATATTGTGTGTGTGATAAATGATCTTTATCACTTTGGATTTTATTACATGGAGCAAAGTCCAGCAGAGCAGGTTAATGATTCCAGGTAAGAGGACAGAGTCACGTCCAACAGGTGAGACACAGTTCAAAGTGCAGTTGTGTGTCAGTTTATTTCCTGGTGTGAAGGTAAGGTGAACAGTCTGAATGTTTTCCTCCTTAACACCTGTCGTTACCTGACTTCTCTGTCCTTCAACTTGTGCTTGTGTTGTTGTTGTGTTATTCTAATGTTCCTGGAGCTGAGTCAGAGCTGTAAGTGTAAAGTCTGGAGTCCTCCCTGTTGTGTGGATGTTGTGGGTAGAAGGCAGCGCTGGAATAAGAGCAGAAGCAGAGTCAGTGGATGGTCAGTAGTTGAACACAGATGCAGCTCCACTTCCTGATGACTGGAGGCAGCTTTAGCTCCTGAATCAGCCTGTGGAGGAGGAGGTGGAGATGAGCTGTCTGACAGCCGCTGGAGAACAGCTGGGACTTTGTCTGTCATTAGATTTACACAACAGGACTGTTGTGGTCTCAGTGTGGCGGGCTGAGGGGCTCACAGGGCTTTTAAGGCTCTATGATCAATAATAAATAATGAAACCCTATTGATTATTGGACACAGATCATCAATAATGTTGTAGCTGCAACATTAAATCAACATCATTTAAGCAGAAATTCTCCGTTTTCAGCCTCAAAAACTGAAGATCTCCTTGTTTTCTGTGTTTGATTTGACTTTAAACTGAATTGTTTTGTCTCTTTGATTGTTGCTGTGACAAAACGTGGCGTTTTCTACTGGACGCTGTCCACACAGAGACTGTGTCCCATCAACTGAGTGGATGTCAGTCCTTGTGTGTGTCAGTGGATGGAAACAGTGGTCCATGGATCATGTTGCTGCTGCTGCTGCTGCTGCAGCTTCATGACGCCATCTAGTGGACTGATAGTAGAAGTACAGCAGCTGATGGCAGCTTCCTCTTCCTCACTGCTGCCTCACACATAGGCTGTATGAACATATCACAATACAAAGTGAATGGTTTTGAGGCTTTTACAGCTGATTTGAACAGAAAGCTGTGTGAACACCTGCACTCCCTCCACCAACTTGTGTGTTTTTGAAGCAATGAAAAGGATTTTATTTTTTCCACAACGTGCTTTTAGACTAAAACAAGACACAAGAAAACAGCAGTGACTTAAGTTACAGCAAAAACATGAGTCAGCTCATTACTGCTGCTGAGCCTTTAATGCAGCCGTCTGCTACCACATAGAAACATTTCATAATATTTCAACCTTTATGGTTGAGTGTAGAAATAAAGAGCAGTAAAAACACCAGTCTGTCCACTCAGACCATGTCCCCCTCCCCTCTACGTCCTCCCCCTCCCCCACTTCCTGTTTAAACTTTACTTTCACTTTTGAACCAGCGGTTGTGTTGCAGTTTATTTCCTGGTGTGAAGGTAAGGTGAAGACTTTGAATGTTTTCCTCCTTAACACCTGTCGTTACCTGACTTCTCTGTCCTTCAACTTGTGCTTGTGTTGTTGTTGTGTTATTCTAATGTTCCTGGAGCTGAGTCAGAGCTGTAAGTGTAAAGTCTGGAGTCCTCCATGTTGTGTGGATGTTGTGGGTAGAAGGCAGCGCTGGTATAAGAGCAGAAGCAGAGTCAGTGGATGGTCAGTAGTTGAACACAGATGCAGCTCCACTTCCTGATGACTGGAGGCAGCTTTAGCTCCTGAATCAGCCTGTGGAGGAGGAGGTGGAGATGAGCTGTCTGACAGCCGCTGGAGAACAGCT
This sequence comes from Decapterus maruadsi, assembly GCA_030347415.2. NCBI lineage: Eukaryota > Metazoa > Chordata > Actinopteri > Carangiformes > Carangidae > Decapterus > Decapterus maruadsi. The sequence continues at coordinate 6,710,307 of CM064885.1, read as the reverse complement.
GGGACTTTGTCTGTCATTAGATTTACACTACAGGACTGATGTGGGCTCAGTGTGGCGGGCTGAGGGGCTCACAGGGCTTTTAAGGCTCTATGATCAATAATAAATAATGAAACCCTATTGATTATTGGACACAGATCATCAATATTGTTGTAGCTGCAACATTAAATCAACATTATTTAAGCAGAAATTCTCCGTTTTCAGCCTCAAAAACTGAAGATTTCCCTGTTTTCTGTGTTTGATTTGACTGTAAACTGAATCTTTTTGTCTCTTTGATTGTTGCTGTGACAAAACGTGGTGTTTTCTACTGGACGCTGTCCACACAGAGACTGTGTCCCATCAACTGAGTGGATGTCAGTCCTTGTGTGTGTCAGTGGATGGAAACAGTGGTCCATGGATCATGTTGCTGCTGCTGCTGCTGCTGCAGCTTCATGACGCCATCTAGTGGACTGATAGTAGAAGTACAGCAGCTGATGGCAGCTTCCTCTTCCTCACTGCTGCCTCACACATAGGCTGTATGAACATATCACAATACAAAGTGAATGGTTTTGAGGCTTTTACAGCTGATTTGAACAGAAAGCTGTGTGAACACCTGCACTCCCTCCACCAACTTGTGTGTTTTTGAAGCAATGAAAAGGATTTTATTTGCTTTTAGACTAAAACAGGACACAAGAAAACAGCAGTGACTTAAATTACAGCAAAAACATGAGTCAGCTCATTACTGCTGCTGAGCCTTTAATGCAGCCGTCTGCTACCACATAGAAACATTTCATAATATTTCAACCTTTATGGTTGAGTGTAGAAATAAAGAGCAGTAAAAACACCAGTCTGTCCACCCAGACCATGTCCCCCTCCCCTCTACGTCCTCCCCCTCCCCCACTTCCTGTTTAAACTTTACTTTCACTTTTGAACCAGCGGTTGTGTTGCAGTTTATTTCCTGGTGTGAAGGTGAGGTGAAGACTTTGAATGTTTTCCTCCTTAACACCTGTCGTTACCTGACTTCTCTGTCCTTCAACTTGTGCTTGTGTTGTTGTTGTGTTATTCTAATGTTCCTGGAGCTGAGTCAGAGCTGTAAGTGTAAAGTCTGGAGTCCTCCATGTTGTGTGGATGTTGTGGGTAGAAGGCAGCGCTGGTATAAGAGCAGAAGCAGAGTCAGTGGATGGTCAGTAGTTGAACACAGATGCAGCTCCACTTCCTGATGACTGGAGGCAGCTTTAGCTCCTGAATCAGCCTGTGGAGGAGGAGGTGGAGATGAGCTGTCTGACAGCCGCTGGAGAACAGCTGGGACTTTGTCTGTCATTAGATTTACACTACAGGACTGATGTGGGCTCAGTGTGGCGGGCTGAGGGGCTCACAGGGCTTTTAAGGCTCTATGATCAATAATAAATAATGAAACCCTATTGATTATTGGACACAGATCATCAATATTGTTGTAGCTGCAACATTAAATCAACATTATTTAAGCAGAAATTCTCCGTTTTCAGCCTCAAAAACTGAAGATTTCCTTGTTTTCTGTGTTTGATTTGACTTTAAACTGAATTGTTTTGTCTCTTTGATTGTTGCTGTGACAAAACGTGGCGTTTTCTACTGGACGCTGTCCACACAGAGACTGTGTCCCATCAACTGAGTGGATGTCAGTCCTTGTGTGTGTCAGTGGATGGAAACAGTGGTCCATGGATCATGTTGCTGCTGCTGCTGCTGCAGCTTCATGACGCCATCTAGTGGACTGATAGTAGAAGTACAGCAGCTGATGGCAGCTTCCTCTTCCTCACTGCTGCCTCACACATAGGCTGTATGAACATATCACTATACAAAGTGAATGGTTTTGAGGCTTTTACAGCTGATTTGAACAGAAAGCTGTGTGAACACCTGCACTCCCTCCACCAACTTGTGTGTTTTTGAAGCAATGAAAAGGATTTTATTTTGCCCACAACGTGCTTTTAGACTAAAACAGGACACAAGAAAACAGCAGTGACTTAAGTTACAGCAAAAACATGAGTCAGCTCATTACTGCTGCTGAGCCTTTAATGCAGCCGTCTGCTACCACATAGAAACATTTCATAATATTTCAACCTTTATGGTTGAGTGTAGAAATAAAGAGCAGTAAAAACACCAGTCTGTCCACTCAGACCATGTCCCCCTCCCCTCTACGTCCTCCCCCTCCCCCACTTCCTGTTTAAACTTTACTTTCACTTTTGAACCAGCGGTTGTGTCGCAGTTTATTTCCTGGTGTGAAGGTAAGGTGAAGACTTTGAATGTTTTCCTCCTTAACACCTGTCGTTACCTGACTTCTCTGTCCTTCAACTTGTGCTTGTGTTGTTGTTGTGTTATTCTAATGTTCCTGGAGCTGAGTCAGAGCTGTAAGTGTAAAGTCTGGAGTCCTCCATGTTGTGTGGATGTTGTGGGTAGAAGGCAGCGCTGGAATAAGAGCAGAAGCAGAGTCAGTGGATGGTCAGTAGTTGAACACAGATGCAGCTCCACTTCCTGATGACTGGAGGCAGCTTTAGCTCCTGAATCAGCCTGTGGAGGAGGAGGTGGAGATGAGCTGTCTGACAGCCGCTGGAGAACAGCTGGGACTTTGTCTGTCATTAGATTTACACTACAGGACTGATGTGGGCTCAGTGTGGCGGGCTGAGGGGCTCACAGGGCTTTTAAGGCTCTATGATCAATAATAAATAATGAAACCCTATTGATTATTGGACACAGATCATCAATATTGTTGTAGCTGCAACATTAAATCAACATTATTTAAGCAGAAATTCTCCGTTTTCAGCCTCAAAAACTGAAGATTTCCTTGTTTTCTGTGTTTGATTTGACTTTAAACTGAATTGTTTTGTCTCTTTGATTGTTGCTGTGACAAAACGTGGCGTTTTCTACTGGACGCTGTCCACACAGAGACTGTGTCACATCAACTGAGTGGATGTCAGTCCTTGTGTGTGTCAGTGGATGGAAACAGTGGTCCATGGATCATGTTGCTGCTGCTGCTGCAGCTTCATGACGCCATCTAGTGGACTGATAGTAGAAGTACAGCAGCTGATGGCAGCTTCCTCTTCCTCACTGCTGCCTCACACATAGGCTGTATGAACATATCACAATACAAAGTGAATGGTTTTGAGGCTTTTACAGCTGATTTGAACAGGAGGCTGTGTCAACACCTGCACTCCCTCCACCAACTTGTGTGTTTTTGAAGCAATGAAAAGGATTTTATTTTGCCCACAACATGCTTTTAGATTAAAACAGGCCACAAGAAAACAGCAGTGACTTAAATCACAGCAAAAACATGAGTCAGCTCATTACTGCTGCTGAGCCTTTAATGCAGCCGTCTGCTACAACATAGAAACATCAGACTTCACCCTTACCCTGCTGCAGTGGATCAGTGTCGCCCCCTGCTGACGCTCCTGACAACATGACAACAACACACAGGGGAAATACACACATGTTCTTCTGACGAGCTGCGGACTGAGATCCATCATTTCATGAATATTTCAACCTTTATGGTTGAGTATTTTGAGCAGTAAAAACACCAGTCTGTCCACTCAGACCATGTCCCCCTCCCCTCTACGTCCTCCCCCTCCCCCACTTCCTGTTTAAACTTTACTTTCACTTTTGAACACGCGGTTGTGTGTCAGTTTAATTCCTCATAAGGTGAAGACTTTGAATGTTTTCCTCCTTAACACCTGTCGTTACCTGACTTCTCTGTCCTTCAACGTGTGCTTGTGTTGTTGTTGTGTTATTCTAATGTTCCTGGTTTTTACAATCCCAGCGAGTTGGCAAAGCTCCTTAATCAACTTTGACACGAAGTCAGGCCCCTGGTCCGTGTGAAGACGCTCCGGTATCCCATAGCACACAATGAAGTTCTCCCATAGACATTTTGCCACTGTCTTTGCTTTCTGATTTGCTGTGGGAATGGCTATTGCAAACTTTGTGAAGTGATCAGTGAAGACGAGGATGTCCTTTGTATTGCTTTGGTCTGGTTCAAGGGACAGGTAATCCATGCAGAGTAACTCCAAAGGACTAGTGGTCTTGATGATAACAAGGGGTGCTGATCTTTCTGGGAGTGCCTTGCGTCTCACACAACGGTTGCAGGTCTTGATCTTGGTTTCAATGTCAGCTGCCATGCGAGGCCAAAAGAACCTGGAGCGTACAAGATCCAGGGTCCACTCGATGCCCATGTGTCCCATGTCATCATGCAGGCTTGTAATCACCACTGACCTCAGCTCCTCTGGCAACACCAACTGGAATACAACTTGTTCTCCGTCCTGCCTCCGTCGATACAAGATGTCCTCTTGCAGCTCGAGGCGGTTCAGCTCCCTCAACAACAGCACCAGGTCTGGAAGTTCTTGCCTTGCCGTTGGGGGAACCTTCTCCCCAGTCTCCATCTGATGGATCACCTCTCTTATGACCGGATCAGCACGTTGCTTCTCTTTGAGGTCCAGATGTGACAGGGGGGGAACAACTGGTAACCCATGGAGGTCCTCGCTGGCATAACAGTCTGGAACAGCTTTTGCAGACAGGCTAAGGGACTCAACCAGAGCGATGGAACTTCCTGCCGGACTGCTAGGCTGACAGGCGACAAGACAGCGGTGACACACGGCAGAAACAATGTCTGTGTCGAGTTCTTCCAACTCACCAGATCCCAGGACATGCTCTGCAGTAAACTTGCTGATCAGGTCCCAATCTTTCTGCTCCGTCAGCTCAGCAGATTGGCCGTGAGGACGTCGAGATAGAGCGTCAGCGTCGAGGTTCTGCTTCCCAGCTCGATACTGCAGCTTGAAGGTGTAGGTGGACAGAGCGGCGAGTCACCTGTGACTGGCGGCATCCAACTTCGCTGTTGTTAACAGGTAAGTGAGCGGGTTGTTATCAGTCACCACCACAAAGCTGGCCCCATACAGGTAGTCATGGAACTTTTCACACACACTCCACTTCAGCGCAAGAAACTCTAACTTGTGGGCAGGATACCTCGACTCACTCACCGACAGACCACCCTCAACTGGCCCTCCTGCTCCTGGTACAAAGCTGCTCCGAGCCCGGTGGTGCTGGCGGAGGATATACTGCAACTTTGGATCAGCAAAACCAAGCACGGGGGAACTGGTCAACTTCTCAATTAGTGTGTCGAATGCAAGCTGACAGGTGGGGGACCATCGTGCTCCAAAAGGTTGTTTTGGATCCTGGCCTTTTGCAGGGCTGGCTTGCTTCTGGGCCTTGGAGGTGGGTGCAAACCCACGTGTCAATTCATTGAGGGGTTTTGCGATGCCAGAGTACCCTTTGATGAACCTCCGGTAATATCCAGCGAATCCCAGGAACGACTTGAGCTCTTTCAGGGTTCTCGGAATCGGCCAGGACTTCAAGGCAAGGATCTTATCCGGGTCAGTCTCGACCCCCCTCTCCGAAACAATGTGTCCCAGGTACTTGACGGACGTCTGGAAAAACTTACATTTCTCAGGAGAGAGCTTCAGACCGTATTCCTCCAAGCGACGAATCACACGCAGCAACCTCCGCTCGTGTTCCTCCAGCGTATCTGAGAAGATAATGAGATCATCAAGGAAGACCAGAACCTCTTTCAAATGAAGATCCCCCATGCTCTTCTCCATTAGCCGCTGGAATGTAGATGGAGCGTTCGTTACCCCTTGGGGCATTCGGTTGAATTCCCAAAATCCAATGGGAGTCACAAACGCCGTTTTAGCTTTGTCTTCTTCGTTCATTTCGATCTGATAATACCCAGATTTTAAATCAAGAACACTGAACCACTTGGACCCAGACATGGCGGACAGAGACTCTTCCAGCTTGGGCAGGGGGTACGCGTCCTTCACAGTCTGTAGCTTCAGTCTTCTGTAATCAATGCACAAACGTATGTCACCATTCTTTTTACGGACGACAACAATTGGTGAGGAAAATGACGACTCCGACTCACGGATGACACCAGCCTCCAAAAGGTCCCTCAGATGCTGCCAGACAGCTTCGATATCTCGAGGATGGATGGGCCTGGCTCTGTGCTTGAACGGGGTCTCATCATGCAACTTTATGTGGTGTCTCACCTTGTCTGTGCATCCAAAATCCATGTCACTGAGCGCAAAAACATGGGGAAATCCGTTAAGCTTCTCAGTGATCCTCTGCTTCCACTCTGGTGGGACTGGTGACTCTCCAAAGTCCAAATTCAGGGGGGAAGAAGGTCCTGCTGATGAACGGCTCGTTGCCACAGTGTGGGACAAGATCTGGGGTGAGACTGCCAGTTCAGCGATGATGGAGAGAGGTGGGATGGTCACATCCTGATCCGACTCATTGCTGAGGATGACTGGAATCTTCCTGTGAGGTCGGCTTGGGAGCGTGACCAGAGCGGTTTTGACACACAGCCCACCTGGCAGTGGTGAGGCTGGATGCTCCACAAGCACCCACTGAGCAGGAGACAGCACGCTGGCATGGATGGAGCCATCTATGAGGGTGGTGTGACCAGCAGGGACGAGGATGGGCGACCTGCTGGCTGACCTCACCACTCTGTCACTGCCCACCTGCTGCTGCCGATGGTGGATCTGCAGCAGCTTGAGCACGGCCTTGTAGCCGTGGGCTGTGGGCTGGAAGTTGGCATGTTCACTCACCAGGTACTGGCTGTACAGCGGCTCTAAGGTGTTCATGCCAATCAACACTGGAGAGTGATAGGCTCCAACGTCAGGGACAACCAGCGCGGCAACATCCACATCAACTCCAAGAAACTCACCGGGGAATGTGACCACCACCTCCACATAGCCGAGATAAGGAACTGCTTGTCCTGCCGCTCCTTCAACCTGCAGTAGATCACACAGGGATTTCAAGGGTTGATCTGCAAGGTGCTGGTTATAAAATGACACTGGGATTGTGGTGACCTGCGACCCTGTGTCCAACAGGCAATCAACCTCTCCACCGGCAATTTTGATGTTGGCTGTGCAGCGGGATCCGACCAGGCCTCTGGGTAACGTAGCCGGAACAGCGGGGGTGATCTGGGTTACTTCCTGACAGTCCACTTGACTTCTCTGGTTGGGACAATGTGGGTCCGCAACAGTTCCAATTCGCCCCGCAACTGGAACTGACTCTAGTTTAACGGGTTTCTGGAAGAAGTGTCCGATTTCCGCCATCTTTGCTGCCTCTCGGTGAATTGCTTCTTCTTTGCAGCAACAAGTGCAGAGTTCGGGGGATTATCACAGTGAGTCTTTATATGGCCATCTTCACCACGCCGGTAGCAGTAGCCAGGCTTGGAAACAGAAGACGGGTTCTTTGGTGACTTGCCCGCCCTCTGCCCCTCCCCCCACTTACGGCCAGGTGTGGGCTTGAGAGCAGCAGACTGACTGGAACTTGAGCTTGAGGCTGAATGAGAAGCAGTGAGGGTTGCGAGCTGCTTCTGCATGTCAGCCAGCTGCTGAGCGAGCTGCTGTGTGATGTTGGTAAGGGCAGCAATCTCTCCCTTCTCTGCACTGTCGGTGTAGGCATACTGCGCATGGGTGGCCACTCTGGGTCGTGATGTGCCGAGATGTTGCTTCATGCGGATGGCCTTTGCAGCTTCACGATCCTCCTCCATTCGCAGAAGGAGCAGGAACTCAGCAAATGATGGGGGATGATGTTTCCGCTGTTTAAGTTGGAGTTCCATGATGAGAGAATCGTCCCAACATCCACGGCAGAACTAAGTCAGTAAGTGTCGATCAAAGTCTTGGTTTGAGACTCCGCCCCATTTCACAGCCTGACCCAATGCCACCTGCAGACGTTGTAGATCAGTGGTTCCCAAACTTTTTTGTCTTGCGTACCCCCTGAGCCGTTCTGCCATACCACAAGTACCCCCTCCCTCATGATGATTCTCCAACATCGGTCATAACACAACTGATTAAGAAACGAAAATCATTTCAATTTCTCTCTTCAATTTGTACAAAGACATTTTACACTATTCTCCTGCATTTTACTTGTTTCTGGCTGTTGTGGTGTTTGTTGTGGTCAAATGTGTCTTCACAGAGTTGTAGGATTGTCACAATACTAAAATTTCAAACTCAATGCCAATACCCTGAAAAATGACATCATATTCAATACAGCAGCAGTGCCTCCCAGCTTATTATTGTTCCATTATTTTATCTTTATTATAATCAAATAGACTTATAACAGTTGTTTTTTAATTAAATGAAAGGCTAACTAAGAGTTGTGCAGTTCCAGTGTGTTGCTATTGTTTCATTACATTCGTTACAATGCATATCCTCTCGTCTGACGGGCGGGGCTCCCTCCTCTCTCACAACACACACATGTGCACGCAGACAGCGGAGGAAAAGAGAGGAGACGAGAGAGGAGTGTTGCTGTCGATATCAACATTTTAAATTCACCCGACGTGCGTCTAGTTCTGTGTAACTACTCAGGTCCAAACGCTCTGGACGCTGCCTGCTCTCCTCTGCTCTGCCTGTCGAGTGCGCGCACGTCAGGCGCTGTGGGTGCGTGCTGTTAATATCGATACTTTTAGAAACCAGTAATGTATCCAGATGCAACACTTTTGACAACTATACAAAGCTGTGCTACAGGTTGTTGTTTTCTGGGGGAACAAGTTGTGGCGCACGTACCATTTCAGTAATGGGCTCATGAAGTGACTCAGAATATCTACTCTACTATCTACTATCGCCTTGGTAATAAATTAATTAATGTTTCTACGTACCCCTGCAATGTGCTCACGTACCCCTCGGGCCGAGTCTCGGGGGCCCCCTGGCAACTCGGGGCCCCAAGCAGTTGCCTGCCTTGCCTGTTCACAAACAGCGCCTCTGGCCAAGCGGTCGTGGAAGCAAAAACTCAGGTCTGGGAAAAGTTCGGGGAGGCCATGGAGGAGGACTACCGGTCGGTCTCAAGGAAATTCTGGAAAACTATCTGATGCCTCAGGAGGAGGAAGCAGTGCTCCGCCAACACTGTTTACAGTGGAGAAGGGGAGCTGTTGACCTCGACTGGGGATATTGTTGGGCAGAGGAAGGGATACTTCTAGGATCTCCTCAATCTCACTGACACGCCTTCCATCAAGGAAGCAGAGGCTGAGGACTCAGAGGTTGATTCATTCATCACCCAAGTTGAAATCACTGAGGTAGTTAGGAAGCTCCTCAGTGGCAAGGCACCGGGGGTGGATGAGATCCGCCCTGAGTACCTCAAGTCTCTGGATGTTGTGGGGCTGTCGTGGCTGACACGCCTCTGAAGCATCGCGTGGCAGTCGGGGACAGTGCCTCTGGATTGGCAGACCTGGGTGGTGGTCCCCCTCTTGAAAAAGGGGGACCGGAGGGTGTGTTCCAACTATCAGGGGAGCACACTCCCCAGCCTGCCGGGGAAAGTCTATTCCAGGATACTGGAGAGGAGAATTCGGCTGAGTCCACATGTGTTTTGTGGACTTGGAGAAGGCTTTTGACCGTTTCCCACGTGGCATCCTGTCGGGGGTGCTCCGGCAGTATGGGGTCGGGGGCCCTCAGCTGAGGGCTGTGCGGTCCCTGTATGACCGACTTGGTTGGCTGGCAATAAGTCAGACCTGTTCCCAGTGTGTGTTGGACTCCGGCAGGGCTGCCCTTTGTCACCAGTTCTGTTCATTATTTTCATGGACAGAAGAGCCAGAGGGGGTACGGTTTGGGAGCCACTTGATTACATCTCTGCTTTCTGCTTTTTGCCATGGTTCTCGACCGGAAAAATGTAGCCTGCACCCTCCAGGTTGGGGCAGAGTTCCTGCCTCATGTTTTTTTGTTTATTTATTTAAAACAGTGACAGTGCACAGAAAACACAGATGCTCTGAGCCAGGTTATAGCACAATTGCTAATTTCCGCCTGTAGTCCCTGGGCAGGTAATAAGAGGACAGATACAATAATTAAAATGGAATATGAAAATAATGAACATTACAATTTACAGCTTACAAGGAACAACAGTGCCAGGCCATGGAAGTGCACAGCAAAGCCAACACACACTCTCTCCCACTCTGACCACACATCCAAACACACACAACATACTCCAACCACCACACTCACACTCACAACCAGACACACATACACACACACACACATGTAGCTCAATAATGTGTACAAACTTGCTTACTCAATAGCCAGCGCTTTAACAAGCATGAGAATATGTGAGGATTTGTACATGAAATAAGTTCTGTGGGAAGGACATTCCACTGACTCATGGCCACACATGAAAAGGAAGAGCTGCCAAACTGAGTTTTTCGTTGAGGAATACTACATTCACCCCTCGTTACAGATCTAGTTAGGCGTGCTGTGTTTTCGGAGCAGAGCGTCACAGGGGCATAAGCATTATGAATGATTTTTTGAAGTAAACAAACATTTGAGTGTAAAATCAAGTTTTCAAAGCTCAGAATATCATATTTGGCGAGCACATGGCAATGATGGTAATGCCATGGTTTTTTGGCATGGATCTTAAGACTACTTTTGTACAATAGTTCTAATGGTTTTGTAACTGTTTTACATGCCTGAGACCAGGATGTAATACAGTACAAAAAATGAGGATTGATCATTGCATGTGGAGGAGTTTAAGTATCTTGGGGTCTTATTCATGAGTGAGGGGAGAATGGAGCGAATTCGAGATGGGATCTCACCAGGGGCCTCATTTATAAACGCTGCGTACGCACAAAAGAAGGCGTACGCCACCTTGTAAGCAACTTTTGGGATTTATAAAAAACAAACTTGGCGGGAGAATGTGCGCAGATCCACGGCAGCTCTGACCCTGCCATACGCACAAAATCTGGAGAAATGGGAAACGGCGACACCAAGAGCAGAGGGATGAAATGAAAGAAAATATGTGAAACTGATACATTTGTGTCAAGTTGCCTTAATCATATGAAGGATACATTGGCAAAAATGAAGAACAAGGCATAATTTAGGTTATATTGATAATTTCGGATTCAGAGAGAGGTGTAATATTTGAAGCACTAAAATATTTTCACACATGTGGAAGTATACCGGCCCGGTCCAACCAGCCGGTTCAGATGCGCTGGTTCAGGTAGTGGTGCACGTCGCACCTTGGGTTTCCTTTTTTCTGTCTTTCTTATATTTGTAAATATATAAATCACATAGTGTTGTTTATTGTGAAATGGACTGAATCGGCGCTGAGGCATCAGCCTTTTTTTTTTTTTTTGCTGGGTTCGGGAGAGTTGATGCTGGTCAGTCGGAACCGGCTCGTGAAAGGGGGGGGCACAGTGGCTCAGGTGTCATGAGGTTTATGATGAGCAGCGCACGAGCCGGTTCGGACTTCCTTGTGCTGTTGCCGGCACCACAATCAATTCCTCCAAACCTAAAAAAAAACAACAACTAAAACGTCTGCCTGAAGCGTCAGCGCTGATTCAGTGCATTCAAAAGGAAGAAAGAAAAAAGGAGGCCGGAGGTCCGACCCGAACCGAGTCTCGTTCACCCGAACCAGCGCGTCCAACCGGTCCAGTATTCCCACGTGTTGAATGTATTCCCTCGGCTCTTGTCTCCCCTTTCCGCCGTCTATTGGTTGATTTGGTATGAATGAATATTCATCATGGGTGTTCCCTGACCTTATGGCACCGTATGGGCGGAGTGAAGGGCTTTTTCACGTGCGCCAACTTTAGTATTGGTTGTGATTTACAAATGGAAACAGGCGTAGGACGTGCGTGCGCACGCTTTTATAAATCTGAAAGTTTTTGTGCGCACGCAATTCCTGGGTTTCCTCCGTACACCACCTATAGAGAATGTGGAGCTGACGTCACGCCGTTTGGCGTTGTGGGACGTCGGCGCCATCTTTGGAGGAATGCAAACGTAAACAGAGTGGGGAAAACGGAGGAAAACGAGCAATATGTAAAATATAAAGAAAAAGAGATGAGGAAGACGGACAAAAAAAGAAATGGAGAAGGGGAAGGGAAACGAAGGAGGAACGTATCGTGATAAACTCTAATTCAACGAGAAACAGGTGGACAGAAAAACTACAACTTATTAAGACCCAGATTTACTCCCTCCACTGACTTACCAAGACATCATGAACTATCTCGTTTTTTGCATTAGTACATACTGTGGCATTTTTTATGCAGCGGTAGTGTCCCAATATGATTACTTTTAAGTGACTTTGGGAACTTTTTTCAGGGGGACGAGCAAGTGTTTACATCCGCGATCCTCCAAAGATGGTGCCCAACGTCCAACAGTGTGACATAACTTCACATTCTCTATAGTCATCTTTCCCACGCACAGTTTTATAAATGAGGCCCCAGAGCTTTATACAATGGTAAAAAAAAATCTTTACATAAGTTTGTGAAGGTCCGTTTTATTATGGCCACCCTTGAATTAGCTATTTTGATTTCATCATGTGTTTTTGAAATTCTAATGCGCCATTAACCACCACATCTATATCCTTTTGTCAGAGTGAACACTGAAATACCTTCTGTCTGTTGCTGGCCTTCACTGCTGTGAGTCTCACTGATGTTTGTCCTGTGTAAAGATGGAGGACATTTCAGATTTGTCCTACCATGTTTAATACTGTATATTAATCAACAAACCAGGGATGTGATGGCAATAAATAGAGTGACATCCCTTACCATGATAAATGGTGGTCTCAGTCTTATTGAAACAGTGTCACTGATCTGATTCTGTCAGGCAACAAAGATGGCGATGTCTGTGAAGGAGCAGCTGCTGAGGATTTTAATGAAGTTGGGGAAAGAAGAGCTGCCCCGCTTCCAGTGGTACCTGCAGGATGCTGACTTACTGAATGGTTTCCCTGCCATCCCAAAGTGTGAGCTGGAGGATGCAAGCCGAGAGAAAACGGTGGACTTGATGGTCGGCATGTACACTACTGAGAAAGTTCTGCAGGTGGCGAGGTTGATTCTGAAGAAGATTGGAATCAATGAAGGTCAGTCATGGGAAGTGCAGCCAGTGTTTTACCTTTGTTAAATCTCTTGGCTTTGTAACAATTTCCACAAAGAGGACAAAGTCAACTGGGTTGGTCCTGCTACTCCTTAATGATTCCCTTTGCTCCAACAGGACAAGACCCAGCAGCAGCAGCAGCAGCAGCAGGTAAAGTTCAGCACCTTCTGTGAGGGGATGTCACGTTTCATGGTTGTAGTCATCACCATGACAACATGAATTTAGATTCAGATATTTCTATGTTAACCTTCATTTGCTATGACCTGTTGTTACAAGGACCTTTACCTTTCTGCCCTATTATCTGTTGTTTATTCATTCAGAAGCTCTTCACAAATGCCAGCCTAAACTCAAAAACAAGCTGAAGGAGAAGTTCCAGTGTGTGTTTGAGGGGATCGCTAAAGCAGGAAACCCAACCCTTCTGAACCAGATCTACACAGAGCTCTACATCACAGAGGGAGGGGCTGGAGGGGTCAATGATGAACATGAGGTCAGACAGATTGAAACAGCGTCCAGGAAACCAGACAGACCAGAAACAACCATCAGACAGGAAGACATCTTTAAAGCCCCACCTGGAAGAGAGCGACCAATCAGAAGAGTGATGACAAAGGGAGTGGCTGGCATTGGGAAGACAGTCTTAACACAGAAGTTCACTCTGGACTGGGCTGAAGACAAAGACCACCAGGACATACACTTCATATTTCCCTTCACCTTCAGAGAGCTGAATGTGCTGAAAGAGAAAAAGTTCAGCTTGGTGAAACTTGTTCATCACTTCTTCTCTGAAACCAAAGCAGCAGGAATCTGCAGCTTTGATCAGTTCCAGGTGGTCTTCATCTTTGACGGTCTGGACGAGTGTCGACTTCCTCTGGACTTCCACAACACTGAGATCCTGACTGATGTGACAGAGTCCACCTCAGTCAACGTGCTGCTGACCAACCTCATCAATAGGAACCTGCTTCCCTCTGCTTGCCTCTGGATAACCACACGACCTGCAGCAGCCAATCAGATCCCTCCTCAGTGTGTTGACATGGTGACAGAGGTCAGAGGGTTCACTGACCCACAGAAGGAAGAGTACTTCAGGAAGAGGTTCAGAGATGAACAGCAGGCCAGAAAGATCATCTCCCACATCAAGACCTCACGAAGCCTCCACATCATGTGCCACATCCCAGTCTTCTGCTGGATCACTGCTACAGTTCTGGAGGAGCTGTTGAAGACCAGAGAGGGAGGAGAGCTGCCCAAGACCCTGACTGAGATGTACATCCACTTCCTGGTGGTTCATCTCAAACTGAAGAAGGTCAAGTATGATGGAGGAGCTGAGACAGATCCACACTGGAGTCCAGAGAGCAGGAAGATGATTGAGTCTCTGGGAAAAGTGGCTTTTGAGCAGCTGCAGAAAGGAAACCTGATCTTCTATGAATCAGACCTGACAGAGTGTGGCATCGATATCAGAGCAGCCTCAGTGTACTCAGGAGTGTTCACACAGATCTTTAAAGAGGAGAGAGGCCTGTACCAGGACAAGGTGTTCTGCTTCGTCCATCTGAGTGTTCAGGAGTTTCTGGCTGCTCTTCATGTCCATCTGACCTTCATCAACTCCGAACTCAACCTGATGTCACAACAACAAACAACCTCCAAGAAGACTGAAACAACAGGAGTCAAATCTGCAGAGACAAACTTCTACCAGAGCGCTGTGGACGAGGCCTTACAGAGTCCAAATGGACACCTGGACTTGTTCCTCCGCTTCCTCCTGGGTCTTTCAATGGAGACCAATCAGAATCTCCTACGAGGTCTGATGACAAAGACAGGAAGTGACTCACGGTCAAATCAGAAAACAGTCCAGTACATCAAGAAGAAGATTGAAGAGACTCCCTCTGCAGAGAAAAGCATCAACCTGTTCCACTGTCTGAATGAACTGAATGATGGTTCTCTAGTGGAGAAGATCCAACAGTCCCTGAGATCAGGAAGTCTCTCCACAGATTATCTGTCTCCTGGTCAATGGTCGGCTCTGGTCTTCATCTTACTGTCATCAGAAGAAGATCTGGATGAGTTTGACCTGAAGAAATACTCTGCTTCAGAGAAGGCTCTTCTGAGGCTGCTGCCAGTGATCGAAGGCAAAGCCTCCAACAAAGCTCTGTAAGTGGAGAGAGAGTTGGATTTATTCATCATTACATTAAAACACTTCTGTCTTTTCAACAGGACAGAAAATAAACTCCTTTCTCCTTTAATTCCTCATGATCATCTCTTCAGACTGAGCGGCTGTAACCTCTCAGAGAGAAGCTGTGAAGCTCTGTCCTCAGTCCTCAGCTCCCAGTCCTCTAGTCTGAGACACCTGGACCTGAGTAACAACAACCTGCAGGACTCAGGAGTGAAGCTGCTGTCTGCTGGACTGGAGAGTCCACACTGTAGACTGGAGACTCTCAGGTGAGGATCCATCCAGCTGTTTATCTGATGTAGGGCTGAAACGATTCCTCGAGTAATTAGAGTACTCTATTACAAAAAATGGTCCGAGGATTTTTTTTCTGCCTCAAGGAATCGTTAATTTAACTGTAAAGCAGCCACACAGACTACTTTCAATGTGGCACAACGGACTCACGTCACCTACGTAAGGGAAGAGCGGGGAAGAAAGGAGGAGGAGGAAGAAGCGGACATGGGTGAGGGAGCGGGTCTTGACGCACTGCTTGTGTGCCCGCGGAGCTCATTTGCACGTTGTGCGAGCGTGAAAGCAGCCCACCGGCGCAGAGCGCTAAGAGAGAGAGGGTAGACGAAGGGGTGCAGACGTGCAGTAGTCTACTGTGAAGCCAGTTTACCGTATTTTAGTGGTTTAGCGAGATGACGCTGCTCCGCTGCTGTTTACTCTCTCTGAGCGTCTCCGCGTGCATGTTCAGCTGTTGAGCCGAGCGTCAGGAGCAAGTTGATAAACTTCGTTGTAGCCTACCGTGTTAACTCAGACCACGGGGCTAGAGGTTTTGTCAGTGGTGCTGTGACACTCGGCCCCTGCACCATCAGCCACACAACTATGGGACTTTAGTTTTTATTCTCCAAATACACACTCGTTAACAGCACACACTAAAACAAGGTCTACGCAGGGGTGAAAGTAGTTTCAAACTCTTGCCGGTACTATTACCAAAACCTTCATCTCTCTCTCACTTCATGCATTTTAAAATAGCAAAGTTAAAACCCAAACAATAAACATTTCAATATTTTACTGTAGGCTACCTGTAGGCCTACCTGTCTGGGTCAGAAAATAGATCAATATAAATATACAGTCTTGACAACTGCTTTGTCTGTTAATCAAAACTAGTAGTGCCTAGTAGGCAGGAATTAAAAACACTTGATAATACTATTTTACCAGTTCAGTTCAGTTCTGTTCATTCAAGAAGAAAAGAGAAAAGAGATAAAGAGAGAGAAAAAACAATCAAACCAAAAACAGTTACTATACCATAAGAATTCAGATCAAACAAGCATTTAGCTTTTACAACAAATTTGTATATTCTTGTGGTTATCGATATTTAAATCATGTTCAAAGTGTTTCAGCCAACCAGAAGAATGTGTGGAATTCCGTTGGTGTAATTTATTGTTCGTCCTGTCCCGGTGCAGGCGGCGTTTCTTGACGTCTGTAGACCAGTTGTGGAAAACATCCCAGTGCTTTAAATCAAACGCACCCATCCCCATAGCAACCACTGTGTTTAGGAAGTAGACGCACATGCGAACTCTCCGGTCGTTCGCTCATAAGCAGTTAATTTTCCGAACTGCTTCATATCGTTAAAATGTAATAAAACAACACAAAACACAACTGCTTACTCTCTTATACTCTTACTCTTTTAATTGGGACATTTTGCAACGAACGTTAAACGTGTGTGGTACACGTTTGAAAGGCTGGGTGCAGAGGAGATTACCGAGCTCTCCCCGAGGGGAGGGGGAGAGAAGCAGGGTAAGAGCCTTTAGAGAGGGAGATGCCCGGCGGCCGGCCAAGGCTCCACACAGCTTGGACTAAACAGCGGACAGTTCAGAAACAATTCGGAATTAATTAAAATTAGTTTTTGTTAACAGACAAAGCAGTTTTCAAGACTGTATATTTCTATTGATCTATTTTCTGACTCAGAGTGCAGGCAGCCTCTCTCTCATGATCTTCCTGGTACTGAGTACCGCCTCTGAATCTTTTAGTGGTACGCAGTACCGGACCGTACCGGCCTACTTTCACCCCTGCGTCTACGCGCGCGGCGTCATATGTCTTGGTAGAGCACGGCCACTGCAGCGACCCTCCGACAGCCCCAGTGCTGCGTGTCAATCCCCCCTTTCACTTTCTCTCCATGTGCCCTCTTTTTTCATATGGCACCAGGGCCGCTGCTAGGAATTCTGGGCCCCCTGAAAGAATAGGGGGGTCCATCTCACCATCAGTTTGGGGGTCCTTGGCCTGGAAAACGTCTAAATGAAAATGTATTGGTCTATGTTGTTTGCTTTTTTGTGGGATGTCCAGAAAAGATTTTGCACTGCAAATGCGGCTCTCGTGAAAAAAAATAGTGAGGATCACTGAGCTAGAACATGAAGACAAACCCTGCTATGTTGAGCCTCCTTCGCAGTTCCATTAAAGCTTTCAGGCAACGTTATCACGCCTAAAAATACGATAAGTATAATTAATTAATTATAATTGTATTATAATTAATTAATTATAATTAATAATCAAGTGAAATATGTTATTTTCCCGTCTATTCAAAATTGCTCTTTAACCAAGCAAAAATACGTTTTATCCAATTACTCGATTAATCGATGTAATTTTCAGTAGAATACTCGATTACTAAAATATTCGATAGCTGCAGCCCTAATCTGATGCCACTTGAACACAGCAGCAGGTGTTGACAGAGGGTTCCTGTGTGTTGTTGTGTGTGTTCAGTCTGTCAGGCTGTGCTTCATTGGACATGTTCATGATTTTATAAAAGATTAACCTGAGCATTGTTCACTGTCATCAGAGTGAACACGGTTCAGGTTTTATGACAGTTTTTACCTCACGCCTCATGACGTCTCCATGGAGACGGTCCAGCATCAACTAAACAGCATTTGGTGGTGGTGGCTCACTGAACATCTGAAGTGGTGTGAACATTAAAACACTGATTCCAGGAATCTGTCCAATATTTTATTGTTTCGATAAACAATATAGATGATGGTTGGTGTAGGCATAGGCGCCGATTCCGTGGGTGCTCCGGGGCTCGAGCACCCACTGAGCAGGTTGAGCACCCACGGGGAGCACGCCACCAGATGCGCATTTCTCCGTGCCGCGCCTCGGCCCCTCAGCTGTGTGTCTGTGGGTATGTGTGTATCATGTAGCCCGTATGTGCGTGTAGCCTGCGTGAATGTGTGTATTAATCTCAGGCGCGCTCTGTTAAGGTGAAAAACACAGAGCGCGAGCCTGACACAGAGGTGCTCACTGCGCTCTGGCGCACCTGGCGACAATAACGGGGCTGAAAGGAAACTGGCTTCGCTCCGCGGCTATTTCGCGTCTGACGTCTATGTTAAACTCACGTGTTTATTGATATTGTAGCGTCCAACCCGACGTAACTACATCAACATAACACTAACTTATGACAGCTCTCTCTTCCTCCCTCACTCACTCACCTACACACAGACACACACAGCTGTCTTCCTCACTCTGCCCCTCAGTTTCTCATCCAACCACCCTATACCTGCCCATACTACACATTCACAGTCAGTCAGAAATCACACAACTTAATCATAACAAGAACATTACTGCGGTTGCTACAATATTTTCAGTTGTGCAGTATAGGCTATTATTTATGAATAATGAGCGATAAGTCCCATTACGGGGCATGATATGCGCACCAGTGTTTGTAGAGCCCGGTTTAGGCGTGCACATGCCCCCCCCCCCCGGACACGCATGCGCACCCACGGGCGAAAACGTAAATCGGCGCCCCTGGGTGTAGGTAGTGGATGATATGTTCTGTACAATAAACCATAATAATGACATCAAACAAATGATAAAGATAGAGTTATTTCTCTTAAACTAAAATTAACAAATCAACAGTATTAGTGATTCACTTAAGGTCAAACTCAGGTCTCTAGTATGAGATAAAAATTAATATGATAACATTCAAACAACACGAGCAACTTAAATCAATAAACAAAGGAAGTGAGGTCAGGACAGTCACGTTGTCTTAAAGGGACAAAGAGGAGTTTTGGAAAAGCGAAGGGTCTTCACACTACCTCCGTGCGCACCGTAGCATTCTTCCACCCCGCGCAAGACGGACTCATTCATTCGTTTTCATTCATTAATAATTAAAGTCAGAGGTTCAAAGAGGTTCAGTTACAGTCGTAGTTCCGACCATAACGCCGCTATAATCGCCGTTATTCTCATTCGCGTCTGTGAAACCGAAAGTAAGGAAACGCTGGTCGGCTCGACCAGCATTTCCACCACCACTAATAATGACAAAATAACGATAGACAGAAAACGATATATTGATCGAAAATGAAGCGATTAACAAGTGTGGGTGGCGTAGATTCATCCACATTAACGTGAGACTGTTTTATAACCGAATAGAAACTCCTCGTTGGCCCTTTAAGGCAAATGTTTGGAGGGAAAGAGAGGGCCAAAGGTCAGAGGGCGGGGTTATATCACCTTAGGGGGTGTGTTAGGTGTGACTGTGGTGATGCAGGCAGGTGGAGTCTGTGATTTTAACACTGACTGGATACAAACAACAACACAAATGTGAGAGATCATAGTTTATTATCAAATCTATCAATAAATCTACATTTACAAACTAGAACATGTTGAGTAAGAAACACTGTAAATTACCAGGTTTGTGTTGAAATGTTGTGTATTTCTGATTCTAACCTGTTATTTCCTTCATATTGAGTATGTGAGTGTTTTTCCTTGAATTCCTCTTCAGACTGAGCAGCTGTAACCTCTCAGAGAGAAGCTGTGAAGCTCTGTCCTCAGTCCTCAGCTCCCAGTCCTCTAGTCTGAGACACCTGGACCTGAGTAACAACAACCTGCAGGACTCAGGAGTGAAGCTGCTGTCTGCTGGACTGGAGAGTCCACACTGTAGACTGGAGACTCTGGACCTGAGTAACAACAACCTGCAGGACTCAGGAGTGAAGCTGCTGTCTGCTGGACTGGAGAGTCCACACTGTAGACTGGAGACTCTCAGGTGAGGATCCATCCAGCTGTTTATCTGATGACACTTGAACACAGCAGCAGGTGTTGACAGAGGGTTCCTGTGTGTGTTCAGTCTGTCAGGCTGTGCTTCATTGGACATGTTCATGATTTTAGTGAACGTTGAACTGAATGAATCAGTTTATAAATGATGAACCTGAGCAGCGTTCACTGTCACCAGAGTGAACACGGTTCAGGTTTTATGACAGTTCTACATCACGTCTCCATGGAGACGGCCCAGCATCACTAGTATGTTGTCATGGTACAGACGGCACAGACATCTACTAATGATGAAGACAGTTTGTGTGAGTGTTTGAAGCACTTTGATGAACAAACGGTAGTGGACGATTTGTTCTGTACAATGAAATAATAAAGGAGCATTACACATTATGACATGAAACTAATAATAACGATTAATGAAGTTATTTTTCTTTAACTTAACACATCCACAGTCTTGGTGATTCACTTTAAGGTCAAACTCAGGTCTCTAGTATGAGATAAAAATCAATATGATAAGATTCAAACAACACGAGCAACTTAAATCAATAAACAAAGGAAGTGAGGTCAGGACAGTCACGTTGTCTTCAGGCAAATGTTTGGAGGGAAAGAGAGGGTCAAAGGTCAGAGGGCGGGGTTATATCACCTTAGGGGGTGTGGTTAGGTGTGACTGGTGATGCAGGCAGGTGGAGTCTGTGATTTTAACACTGACTGGATACAAACAACAAAACAAATGTGAGAGATCACAGATTATAGTCAAATCTATCTATAAATGTATTCATATAAACTAGAACATGTTGAGTAAGAAACACTATAGACTCTGAGGTTTGTGTCGAAATGTTGTGTATTTCTGATTCTAACCTGTTATTTCCTTCATATTGAGTA
The DNA here is from genome assembly GCA_030347415.2 of Decapterus maruadsi. Classification (NCBI taxonomy): domain Eukaryota; kingdom Metazoa; phylum Chordata; class Actinopteri; order Carangiformes; family Carangidae; genus Decapterus; species Decapterus maruadsi. The sequence goes on along the minus strand of CM064885.1, from coordinate 6,689,421 downwards.
TGTGAGTGTTTTTCCTTGAATTCCTCTTCAGACTGAGCAGCTGTGACCTCTCAGAGAGAAGCTGTGAAGCTCTGTCAGTCCTCAGCTCCCAGTCCTCTAGTCTGAGACACCTGGACCTGAGTAACAACAACCTGCAGGACTCAGGAGTGAAGCTGCTGTCTGCTGGACTGGAGAGTCCACACTGTAGACTGGAGACTCTCAGGTGAGGATCCATCCAGCTGTTTATCTGATGCCACTTGAACACAGCAGCAGGTGTTGACAGAGGGTTCCTGTGTGTTGTTGTGTGTGTTCAGTCTGTCAGGATGTCTGGTCACAGAGGAAGGCTGTGCTTCTCTGGCCTCAGCTCTGAGCTCCAACCCCTCCCATCTGAGAGAGCTGGACCTGAGCTACAACCATCCAGGAGCCTCAGGAGTGAAGCTGCTGTCTGCTGGACTGAAGGATCCAGACTGGAGACGGGACTCTCTCAGGTATGGAGAGGCTGCTGCAGCCACACACACTGTCTGATAGAGGAGGAGCTGGAACATTTTCTATGGCCCCGTTCACACCTGCTCACACCTGCTATTAACATCATGACATCAGATCCCATCAGTCAGACCATATTCAGAGGTGGTGTAGGCCACAGTCAAGCTCCGCCCACTCCACTGACGTCCTCTGTCTCAGTCTGACTCGTCCCAACACAGTTTATACTGAAGCCAAAATCTCAGAGTGTTTCCAACATGAGCTGTGCAGCTTTCATCGTCACGGTGATGAACTAGTGGGATCAGGAGTTTGTCCTCATCATGACTCACTGTGTCATATTCAGGAGAAGAGATGTCAGTGATGAAAGCAGCTGTTGGCAGCTGTGCTCTGAGTCTCTCCAGATGTTTGGATCAGGAAACATTTCAGCTGCAGCTGCTTGAACTGCTCCTGAACCAACAGAACAGTCCCAGAGACTGGAGACACCTGTTGAGTGTGGAGGACACACTAATAACAACACATGCAGCAACAAGAATCAAAGCATGTCCACTGCTCAGAGACATTGGTCTCCCAGCGTCTCCAACCAAGGAGGACATAAGAGACAGAAATCAGGTCTCTGTCTGCTCAGATATTGATGATCAATAATCAGCTGAGTCTCTCTGAGATCCTGATCTTGTCCTGATGAGATGTCTTGTTGTGTTGAGGAGACATCCAGATGTCCTCACTGTCCTCACAGAGGCCTGGAGCTGTCCATCAGAAGAAAGGGAGTGTAGTGAACAGTGGAATAATCAGTGTTTGTGGCTGAATGTGTGTGTGATCAAACAGCTGTTTTCACACTGTGTGTGTGTGTGTGTGTGTGTGTGTGTGTGTGTGTGTGTGTGTGTGTGTGTGTGTGTGTGTGTGTGTGTGTGTGTGTGTGTGTGTGTGTGTGTGTGTGTGTGTGTGTGCGTGTGTGTGTGTGTGTGTGTGTGTGCTGACTCCAGATCAGATGAAGACACAAAGTGTCTCCTTAATGAAAGTCTCCAACAGGATTCTTTGTCCAGGCCTCAGCGTCCAGCGCCTACAGAGCTGTTGAAAGCTTTGATGGAGGTGGCTACAAAAGAGAAGTGAAAAGAAGGAGAAGAGAGTGATTGATGATGAGATCCTGATCCGTCCTGTCACTGTGATCAGATGTTTCTATTAGAGCTCCTTCATCCACTCACTGCTGCTGTGGCTCCTGTGGAAACCTGCTCACAGCCTCATTCTTCAGCTTCAAACAAACACAACTTGTGTTCACACTCAGTCTTTCTTCTTGTCTAGCTTTCCTGGTGCATTGTGGGATATGTGGGCTGCTCAGCTCCACCTGTTGTGTCTTCATCTTCTTTGCTGTGACGTGTGTTTGTGCAGCTTGAGAGTCAGAGAGTGAAGTGACATGACATGGAGAAAAGACATGATGAAGTGTTTCCTCCTGGTCTCCTCCTGCTCTGTATCATCACTAGATAAAGACTCCAGCTCCTTCTTCTCTGTGCTCAGTAGGGATGCAACAATATTCGGTATTTTATTGAACCGTTCAATACGCCCTGTTCGGTTCAATGCATGACGGCAAACAACGGTATTTTCGGTACGTTTGCCCCGCAAAAAAATTTCAAAACATTGTGCCATCGGCAAGCTGCAGCACCTGTAGCACCTGTGGATCAGCTGCAGATGCGTCAGCTGTATCGACCCTACGCACTGTGCCGTCGTGATGATCCGCGTTATTTATTCATCCATTCATTCATTCATTCATTTGCGGCTGAACAGTTGCATCGTCAGGCAGCTGTTGTGGCATTTGCCCACACTGAACTATTGTGTATCGTTGCACCCTTAGTGCTCAGTCTTCATCCATACATCCCAGCCTCCATGTCAACATGTGTGTGTGTGTGTGTGTGTGTGTGTGTGTGTGTGTGTGTGTGTGTGTGTGTGTGTGTGTGTGTGTGTGTGTGTGTGTGTGTGTGTGTGTGTGTACGTGTGCGTGTGTGTGTGTGAGAGAGAGAGAGAGAGCCATGTGTGCATGCTGACAGAGAAGCTGCTGCTCTGACCCCCCTCCTCCTTTCAGGGTGGAGCCTGCTGGAGTCCCATGGTTGACACCAGGTCTGAGGAAGTGTAAGTGTGTTTACATTCAACCATCTTCACACTGTCACATCACTGACCTCATGAGTCTTCATCAAACTGTCAAGAACTGATCACATGATCAATAACTGATCACAGCTGTGTCTTGTTCTCTCCATCAGATTCCTGTCCACTCACAATCGACACAAACACAGTCAACACAAACATCAAACTGTCTGACAACAACAGGAAGATGACACGTGTGATGGAGCATCAGTCATATCCTGATCATCCAGACAGATTTGACCTTCATCAGCTGCTGTGTTCAACTGGTCTGACTGGTCGCTGCTACTGGGAGGTCGAGAGGAGAGGAGACGTTCATATATCAGTGAGTTACAGAGGAATCAGAAGGAAAGGAGACGGTCAAGACTGTTGGTTTGGAGGAAACGATCAGTCCTGGAGTCTGATCTGCTATGGTGGTCGTTACAGAGTCTGGCACAATGACAGATGTACAGACATCTCCTCCTCCTCCTCCTCCTCCTCCTCTGTCTCTAACAGAGTAGCAGTGTATGTGGACTGTCCTGCTGGCTCTCTGTCCTTCTACAGAGTCTCCTCTGACTCACTGATCCACCTCTACACCTTCAACACCACCTTCACTCAACCTCTCTATCCTGGGTTTGGATTCCTCAGGTCCAGGTCTGGTTCCTCAGTGTCTCTGTGTTGATGAAGCAGAGTCTCCTCCTGTCACTGTTGAACAGACACTTCAGTCTCTACATGTCTGTCTCTGTCTCTCACTCCCATTTTATCAGTTGACTTTTTCAACTCTTGTCAGTGATTCTTGTAAACGTGTTCCTCTTCCTTTAAAGATGGAAGCGTTGATTATTCCAGGACAAAAACCATGGTGACTTTGACTCAGCTGCTGATGAAGGACGAGGCCTAAAAGTCTCTGAGCCGCCAGCGTCACTGAGGACAAAAACACATTTGAAACACATTCACTGTTCATGTTCAACTTTACAGCTAAACACACACAACAACACACACAAGTGGAAACAAACATCATGTTGTGTGGACGCTGAATAGAATGAATGACATGTGATTTCTTTTTCTTTGTCTTTTCACTGAATCACTTTTATATGTGATGTGCATTTCCTGCTGATGTAGAGCAGCACAAAAACCATCAGCTACTAATCCTACCAGACCATGATCTGTATGTTACCATGACGCTGACTTCATTATTAAACTGTATTCATCTCTGTCCTGTAAATAATCCGATGTCAAATAAATAAAAATTGTAATGTAAAAAAAGAATCAGGAAATAAATAAATAAACAAATATTTACATTTGGATTTTTTTTAGATACATTTACTGGCAAATTTTTATTTATTTATTTATTTATTTACTATTTATTTATTTATTTATTTATTTATTTATTTATTTATTTATTTATTTATTTATTCATCAAGTTTTGACTAAAATGTCTCTCCATAGGTGTCGACATATTCTGAAATGATTGACTGCTGCCAATGTGTGACTTTTACTTTGAAGGTCAACCCTCCACTTCCTGCTTTATTTCTCATTACAAGTCACACACACACACACACACACACACACACACACACACACACACACACACACACACACACACACACACACACACACACACACACACACACACACACACACACACACACACACCGGTGGGTTGTGCATGGACCTGCAGGCGCTGCTGTCTGCAGTGGTTTTCAGACTTTTTCTGCTCATGGCCTCTAAAGGTGCAGCCTGTAAAATCATCTCTAAAAGCCTTGTGTGCACTCACATCAGACTGTAAACATTGATTCTGATTGAAAAAGCTCAAGTTGGAGAAACAAGTGATCCAGAGGGAGGAGGAGTGTCTCTGCTGTTGCTCACACTAACTGACAACAAGACATTGTCAAACTTCCTGTTGTTCTGTGTCTTCTACCTCTGCTGCTTCTCTGTCCTCTAGTCAACCTCATCTTCTGATGTGCCGCTCTGCCATAAATAATGCATACAGAGAGAGATGGTTTCAACTAAAAACCTGAACTAAATCAATCCAAAAAGCTGAATGTGAAAAGGAGAAGAAGCTCCGAAAGAGGCAGGAGAGTTACTGAACCTGGGATTGTTCTTTTAGGAAAACCAGGAGCTGAAATTCACCTTTAAAGACCTGGAGAACAGAGAAGTCATCATCTGGATCACCATGGTGACGGCACTGGCAGCACCTCACTGTCATTGATGCTTAATAATACAGCAGTGTCAGCAGAGCAGCTGTGTGAATATCCATGTCAACATAAAGGTCCTAAAGTAAGGCTCTGGTACTAAGTCCATCTGAGCAGTTGGAGTCCCTTACATACAATATTCAGCTGTTAGTACAAATGAAAGAGTTGACACTAAACACTGATTCCTGATGATGATTCAAACAAATGAAGCACAACATCAGTGAGTGTAGGTTGAACACATCATTCTCTTTGTTGTTGGTCAGTGTTGTCATTGATGAAAATCCATGCTTCAAAGTCTCATTCCTCATCCATTTCATCCACTAGCAGAGCATTCATCAACACGCAGCATCAAATCCACAACGCCGTGGGCTCGGCCCAGAGGCATGATGGGAGTTCCACATAACACGGAGGTCACCCCGCCCGACAGTGGGAAGCTTTTCAGCTCTGATAGTTGTTGTAATCTCTGACCTGGACGCTGCTCTTCTCTTCAACACACTCTACTGTGATCATTAATAGTAGTGAATAGTGAACTCACCTCTCTCTGCTGCTCTGTTGGCTCCGCCGTGTGGCTCGCTGACAATGGCACTTCTCTGACGTCCTGTCGTCACGGCGATATATGATACTAGTTGTCATAGTGTTTGATTGAAGATGATTGGCTGGCTCCTACCTTAACCCATAGCTTCTCCTGTAACTCCTGTAGCTACTCATGTAGTGTGTATGGTTGTTCACCAGTGACTGACTGTGTTCCCAGTCATGTTGCTCAGACTAGAGGCAGAAAGCAGTCAACTGTGAAACACAGTGAAGTCAGCCTGCAGTCCAGCTGCTCATGTCACCTTCTACCTCAACACACCACTTTCATATGAGTCTTCATTCATCTTCATCTTCTTCTTCCTTCACCCTGTCGTCTCTCATCTTCTCCTCTTGCAAAACAAAAAACCTGTGCATTTAGCACTTGTATGCAGTAAGCCTATGTAAAAATAAAGTACAAACATGTCAATGAGAAGTGCGTACAGTAACTCAGCCACAGCATCATTGCTCTGTACTGGATCAGGCCACAGGACTTCATCCTGGACTGGCTTATATACAGTATGTTCCCTCACATCATTGGACACAAGTGTTATCAGTTTTGAGTTGTTGTGTTCAACCGGTGAAACTTGTGCTTTCGTTGTGTTTGACTTTTGCCCCCTGTGCTCAGCATTCTGCAGCACAGCTGCATCACAATGAAAATGTGTTGGTAAGTTGTGTCTAAACAGGTGAAAAGTGTTGATGTTTTTGCCAAAAGAGCGACTGGTTCAGTCACTGGGTTCAGAGTATTTGGTTCAGACAACAGGGTTTAGTGTTTTAGCAACTGAGAAAGCTGTAATCTGATCAGGTGAGTGTTAAATGTTCACTGTTTCAGGTCTGAGTCTCATCACAACATCCATCATTTATTATCATTTAAAAACACAAGTCTGTGATTTACTTTAATGGTGCGTTCAAGACAACTCGGAAGTCGGGAATTAACGAGCTCCGAGTTGTAAAAAACGAATTGAACGGCGTCGAACTCGGAAATTACAAGTCGGAAACTCGGGTATCATTTCAGAGCTCCGATTTTCCGAGTTGACGTCACCGCAACAGAAAACATGGCGGCCTTCATCTTAAACGGTAAGGTAACGGTAAATTTTAAGTTATTCGTTAAGGGTTTAATGCATATTTTTGTGTGTGTCATTGTAGTATATGAAATACGTTTATATTAAGCTGTGATTATTGTATTGTGTGAGCTACTTCATCGTCCCCCATCCCCCCAGCCTTGTTTTTGCTAATGTTAGTAGGCTAATGTTAGCTAACGTTAATGTTAATAACACTACGTAGTCCGCCGGTGTTGTGTACGGGGCTAACGTAATGTTAGATTTTTGACAACACCGACCGTCTCCGCTGTCTTTCTCAGTGTACGCAGATGACGATGGCACACTGTGGCGTGATGAGGCAAAAACCCAGCCTTTCCTTATGGATGACAACTTGACAGGTGCTGTTAATGTACATGGTGAGTGTCAGGGATTTTTCACACTACATAATCAAACAGTGACACAGTGGTAATTTGGGGGTGAGGAAACGTTTTTGGGAAATACTGGACATGGATGTTTCTACAGGTTCATAGGCTATTGTTTGGTATAAGTCATATTTATTATTTTAGAAAGCTGCATACTGTATCACCACCCTTACAGGTAACATTGCAGTTATTTATAATCATTAAACAAAAAATAATGACAAGTATTCCTTTATCTAGGTGTTGAGGCCAGTTGTGAGGGAGAGCCGCAGCCGATGCAGGTAGAACAGACCTCCACAGTCCCCCTGCCACCCAATAATGGGTTCAGTAAGGCGCACACGCTCTACTTAATTGACTTGATGCGCCAGCATTTAGAGGGTGACGCCAGGGGTTTACCAAAAAACCTTGCTGAGCTGAATGCCAGAGTCAAGTCAGCCAAGGGGAAAAAAAAGCATTTCTGGATGGACATCTCAACCAAGCTGTCCTCCCAGTTTGAGGAGACCTTTGACCCAGAAAAAGTAGCAAGGAAGTGGGCCACCCTAGAAGAAGCTTACAAAAAAATAAAAGACAACAATCGCACAACAGGGAAAGGCACAATGCGTTTTCAGTTCTATGCAGAGTTGGATAGTCTGTTGGGGGATAAGCATGACATTGACTATCCAGTTGTTGGCACAGCGGAGGGTGTTGAAATAAGAAGACCTGATGCTGTGGGGCTTCATGATGAGGACTTTACGAAAGAAGTGCCAACCCAACCCTGTCAGCCGACGCCTCACCGGCGCAGAGGGAGAGCAGAGGAGGGCCCTCTCCTGGGGTTCTTGAGGGAGTCGGAGGCCGCCAGCCAGACCAGGCATGAGGAGCTACTCGGACAAATGAAATCCTCACAGGAGTCTTTTCAAAAAATGATGAGTGCCTTCCTCGAAAAGTTTTAAAAACGACACACACTCTGGCTCTTGTTTAGTTTGGGGTAAAGGACTGTTCTGAAATCAGATCCCTGTTTTTCATTTTTTTAATAAATATATTGTTGCTGATTTGTTCCTACCCCACTACACACAGACACCTACACACATACATAGAAGTCCAGATATAGAGTAGTTGTTGAAATAAGCCTGTTCAGATAAAAAATGTAATATGTTATAAGATTACTTGAAGATTACTTGAATGAAATAAACACTAAAAAATATAAAAACCACAATTCTGTGTGTATCTTTTCATTTAAAATTGTATGGTGTTTGTATTTACTCCCTTTGCATATATCCACTTTGTATTTGTGAACAGAGGGGGGCAGTAGGGTTGTGCAGATGGCAACAAATTAAAGAAAAAGGCAAGTAGATGTCTCTTGTCACTCTCAGTTATGTTTGCTTTGCTCAGGACATGGTCAAAGCAAACAAGTGAGAGTGACAAGAGGCATATACTTGCCTTTTTCTTTAATTTGTTGCCATCTGCACAACCCTACTGCCCCCCTCTGGCCACACACACACACACATATATATATATACACACGCTAAATTAATGTAGGCTATATTTAAATTTTAAAAATTGGTAGCTGTAGCCTACCTCCCTCCTTTGTTAACAAAATTTTCACAAACCTTTGTACTCTATAACACAATATTTTGATCAGGGAGAAAGATTTACTAATGCTACGGTGTGTGACCAAACTGGGCAACAATGATGCAAATATATAAAACAAATCATTAATTGATTCTTCATTTTAGGTTTAATTGACTCATATTTGTTACATTAAGTTCAATTTTCATTCAGTTCCTACAATTCGGGTCATCTGCGTCCACGTTCAACGTCAGCTGCTCACAGATTATCATCATCCTCCTGCCTTGGACAACCATGAGGATGTTCATCACACAAGTAGAACATGGACATGTTATGGAGCGTGCATGCTGCCACAATCATCTTCACCACCACATCGATTCTGGTGTTTTGGAGATCCCGCATGCGCCTCCACTTACATTTCATGCGCCCAAATGCGTTCTCGACAATGACCCTTCCACGACTCACACGGGCATTCTGCTGCAGGTCAGCATCTGTCAGGGCACCAGTGTCTCTTTTGGGGGTTGTGATGAAAGGGAAGGCCTGGCTGATGTAAGCGCTATCCCCCAATAGCTTATAGGTTCCCATTTTTTCCTCCCAGCTGGTGTAAAATGCAGAGGTCTTAAGCATTCGTGCGTCGTGAACTCTCCCTGGTGGTCCGGTGAAGATATCGGTGAATCTCCCCCTTTCATCTACGATGCCCTGAAGCAGGACGGAGAAGTATGATTTGCGATTTATATTGTCATCGCCACGAATTTTTGGTTTCTGTATTTTTATGTGGCAGCCATCTATCGCCCCAATGATGTTGCTGATGCTGCACCCTCTCTCAAATGCAGCGCTTATCGCCATCTTCTGGTAGTCTTCTGGCCAGGTAATGTAAGCCGGTGCCAGTTTGCACACTAAATTCAACACCTCCAGGATGGCGTTGTGGGCTGCTCCTTGTGAAACATCGAATTTATCTGACATTTCTCTGAACGAATTTTGATTGGCCAGGTACCACAGAAACATCACAACTTTTTTGAGTATCGGAATCTCAGGGCGACCTCCAGCCTGATGGTCCTCTTTTAGGCCTTGCTCCTTTAACTGAGCTGTTAGGATGTCAAAGTGGGTACGACTGATTCTGAGATGCCTCCTGAATGTGTGTTCATCCATGTTTAAGAGGACATTCCAGGCAGTTCCAGTCTTTAAAACTTTGGGAATGCACCCAGTCTGGATTTGAAAGGTGATTGCTCTCCTGAAAGAAATTATAGGCAGTTTCAGATAATATGATAGGCTAGTATATTGATTGGTTGATTGATTTTAACAGATTTTAAAATACAAATAGGCCTGAAGACCACAAAAATATGCATGTAGAATTTGAATTTATTTATTCAGGATAGCCCCAAACATTAACGTAATGAACAAATAGAAATAACGTCATGTCTTTCAGATTTTATTGTGTTTAGATTCCTCAACAATGTTATGGGTTCGTACACATCTGCAGGGACAGCGTGTGTCATAAGCTGAAAGACAAATATGTAGGCTACACAAGCAGGAAAGCAGATGGAAAAAATAAAAGAAAGGCAGAGACGGCAGAGCATCTTTTGTGGAGGAAATAGCTACATCAGCCGCGGGCGTTCAGCACCGGGGAGAGCTTCAAGCTCTCTCTCTCTCTCTCTCTCTCTCTCTCTCTCTCTCTCTCTCTCTCTCTCTCTCACGGGCAGTGACACGCTGTCATTCATTCATTTCAGCACTGAAGCAGCGGACAAATTGAATTTAGATTTGGCTTTCTGTGGATTAGCTGGGGTTAGAGGGAAAGCCCTCTGTGTCTGTATGAGTGTGTGTGTAACGTTAACATGTTTCACTGTATCTCTTCCCCCCCTCCTTGACTACCATTTGTAGCGGAGCTGTACAAATGATACAGATGATACAAAGTCAAGGGAGGGAAAAAAAAGAAATAGCCTACAGTGAAACACAGGACACACACACACACTCATACAACATTGTTGAGGAATCTAAACACAATGAAATCTGAAAGACTTCACGTTATTTCTATTTGTTCGTTACGTTAACGTTTAACGGTAGTTGTGGTCCTCGGAAATAACGTTTAACGGTTATCTAACGTAAGGTTATAACGGTAGGTATATGTGACCCGATCCAGCAAAATGAGTCACAGTGACCCAAATGTCAAAGTTGAGATTTTGGTATCAATGGAAAGATTAGAAAATGAGCTTTAAAATGAAACCATAGTCAAAGTAATACATTTTATAGTTTTCGAGATATGGCCATTTGAATTACGATCTCCTCCTCTCTTATTCTGTTCTAAAACCTGAGAAAATTCCATTCAAAGTTTAGCCGCCTGTGACTCTGGCGTCTGTTCCTGTACCACTTGATTACGCGCACCATATACGGCCCCTTGTTGTCATCGATGCACCATTCAATGACCCTCGGAAAGCAGAGAATCTCATAATTCAGATGCTGTTTACAGCTCGTCTCTATCATAAACGGTTCAGAAGTTGTGATGTTTTGTTGATGTTTTGTAAAATATGTGCAAGCGTTGTGTTGACCGCGACGTTCGGTTTAGCATTTAAGCTACGTTCGATTTAGCATCGTTGCTACGTTCTGTTTAGCATCGACGCTAGCTCTGTTAGCGTCGATGCTACTCGGTTTAGCATCTGTTTCTGTAGCCGTCCCTGCTTATCATAGAGGCACCATTCAATGACCGTCGGAAAGCGGAGAATCCAGCGAATCACATGCAGTTTACAGCTCGTCTCTATCACAAATGGATCAGAAGATAATTCATGTTTTGCAACGATGCAACGCTCATTTTCAGAGGGTTTAAGTAGCAAGTCAACTTTAATCATCATTTACTGCCTTTTCTCAATTATCTGGACTGTGAAACTTTGGGAGAATGTTTTTGAATGCCATTGCTTTGAAATTAGCTAAAAAGAAAAAAAATCGATTTTTTATTGATTTTCCATGTTTACAGCTGATTATCTAAAAATAGAACGTTGCGACTTCCGACTCATTTCGCCAGAGCGGGTCACATATGTAGACACTCACCTGCGGCGTGTCCTCTCCTCTTCATTTGCCTCCACAATAAACATAACTTGCTGCTGCATAAATTTCTCATATTCAGCCATGAGCCACAATATACCGAACTTCTTTCTGGCATCCATGTTTTCTTCTTTTCCGAGTTCCTGCGGCGTGAACGCTATGATGTCGGAAGTCGGAAATCCCAACTCGGAAATTCCCGACTTCCGAGTTGTCTTGAACGCACCATAAAACCAAAAGAGAATCAGAGGTTTTTGGTGTCACAGTCAACATTTTAAATGATGCCTCCTTGATTTTTATCATTATTTCCTTTGAATCCAGAAATCAAATGAATCAGGATAAGCACGTGATCAATTGTTTTGTTTTTTGTTTCATAACTAAATCAGAGTAACTAATTCTTTAAAAAAAAAAAACACTTTTGAGTTTTGTTTTGCTACTTAATCTTTTCATTTCTCATTTGGCAGAGAGAGCAGCTCGGTACACAGACAAGTGTGAGAAAGTCCAAATAAAAGAAACTGATGAAAAGCAGCGTTTTCAATTTAAAACAGCAGATTTATAGATTCTTTGCTTTAGAAAAAAGAATGATTGATCATGTGATGACACCCAGACCTTCAGTAACTCATCAGCTGTGTAGCCGACCATCTTGGTTACCTTGACGGTGTCAGTCCCTCCATCTTCTCTTCCTCCTGGTTTTCTCCTGTGGGTGTTGTCCCTGCTGCAGTGGATCAGTGTCGCCCCCTGCTGATGGTCCTGACAACATCACAACAACACCACACACATTAAACTGGTTCAGTTGTTGAAAAGAACAGCAGTGAAAACGTCAGTCTCTCTACTCAAATTACAGATGTAACCCCCCCTCCTCCTCCTCCTCCTCCTCCTCCTCCTCCTCCTCCTCCTCCTCCTCCTCCACTTTCTCTTTACTTTCACTTTGACCAAGCGGGTGTGTCACTGCGGTCAGATGAGTACACTAGTTGTTCGTCAACCAGCCACACAAACATTTGAACTGCGCCCGTATCATGGAACTTACGGCGAATGCTCCGAGTCCACTGAGAAAGCTAGCGCTGTTTAGAACCAAGAGAAATGACTTCCGTTTTTCAAAATAAGACGATGGAGGCAATCAAGCAAACTCGTGTGTGTGTGTGTGTGTGTGTGTGTGTGTGTGTGTGTGTGTGTGTGTGTGTGTGTGTGTGTGTGTGTGTGTGTGTGTGTGTGTGTGTGTGTGTGTGTGTGTGTGTGTGTGTGTGTGTGTGTGTCTAATATTCCATTTCTACTGTAACATTGACCAATATGTTCTGACAATGTTTGATGCAGTTGACTTCACCATCTTGACTACATGCTCAGTCATTATCAAACATTTTTACTGTATAATATTTGAGACTTTAAACCTCAAATTTGTCTTTTTTCTTCTTTTTTCACAGAAAAAGGCCTCATACTCAATTTTTACTCAACTGTGAAAGACTTTGGTCCATAAGTTCAGACAACGTGGTAGGAGTTGACTTCAGGAGCATCCTGGATACTCCCAGTACTCACTCAATACCAAACATTTTTAGAGAAATTAAGCCCCAAAGTTGTCTTTTTTGTTTTGTTTTGCACCATACTATAACATCACTTCTGGCTTCTCCATCACTCATTGACTCATTGCATTTTCAGCTTTTTTTAAACAGCAAAAGTTCCAATAATCCATCTTTACTGTACAATAACGACACTTTGGTCCATAAGTTCCGACAATGCTTTGTACAGTTGACCTCAGAACCATCTTGGCTACTTCAGGCCGGGACTCGATTAAAATGTGATTTATTTCGATGAATTAATTACAAAGCGTCTAATTAATTAATTAATTAGGTTTTCCAGAGTCCTGGCCCTAGTAAAAATGTTTGGTATAGTGAATGAGTAGCCAGGATGGTCCTGAAGTCAACTGTAATGTTGATGCAAAGTGACGTTGTAGTACGTACAGTAAATATGGAGTATGAGAGCTTTTCCAGTGAAAAACAACAACAAAAAAAAAAGCGAATGTGGCAAGGTGAAGAGGGACCCGGGCGGGCTTCGAACCCCAGACTCCCGGGTCGGAGTCATGCGCGCTAACCAGTCGGCCAAAGGGACATCCCCTTGGCCAAGTAGCCAGGGCACATGATCAACTGAAGGCATAGTGACAGGACCACCACTGTCACACAACTTTGAGGCTTAATTCCATGCATTCATCACATCCAGACTGGACTATTACAACAGCATCCTCTATGGTTCAGCATCCAAACTCCTCAATAAACTGCATTACATCCAGAACTCAGCTTCACGCCTGCTCACCCACACCCGCTCCAGAGACCACATCACCCCCGTCCTCCAAGATCTACACTGGCTGCCCATCACTCACCGCATACACTTCAAAATCATCATCCTCACACACAAAGCACTTAACAACCTTTTACTTAAGATATATGTTCATCACTTGTGTTATTAACAGTTTTTATTGTATGTTAAGTGTCTTTGAGCTTCTGGAAAAGCGCTTATAAATAAAAATATTATTTATTATATAATAATGATAATAATAATAATAATAATAATTTCTCTAAAATGATACAGTAAAATGTTTGATAATGACTGAGCATGTAGTCAAGATGGTGAAGTCAACGTTGCATCAAACATTGTCAGAACTATTGGCCAAAGGTACAGTAGAAATGGAATATTAGACACGCACACACGAGCTTGACTGATCGCCTCCATCGTCTTATTTTGAAAAGCGGAAGTCATCTGGCTTGGTCCGTGGACTCGGAGCATTCGCCGTAAGCTCCGTGGTGCGGGCGCAGTTCAAATGTTTATGACGCTGCATCAAGTGCGGCTGGATTGACTCCGAGAAGACGAACAACGGCTGATCTGACCGCAGTTGTGTCGCAGTTTAAGGTAAGGTGAACAGTCTGAATGTTTTCCTCCTTAACACCTGTCGTTACCTGACTTCTCTGTCCTTCAACTTGTCGTTGTGTTGTTGTAGCTGAGTCACAGTTGTAACTGTCTGAGCTCATCCAGACAGCCTGGAGAACAGCTGTGACTTTCTCTGTCATTAGATTTACACTACAGGACTGATGTTTAGTTTAGTTTAGTTTATTTCGGTCGATACGTTTCATTAAAAAATATATATATATTTTTTTTACAATCAAAAGGAAAATAATAATACAAAGAACATCAAAATACAGTAAGACAATAATGTACAAAAGAAAAACAAGAGAAGAAAAATAAATAAATAAATCAAGGAAAATAATTGGACCGAAAAGGAATAGGCTGAAGCATAGCTTATAATGCCTACCCTGTTGTGGGGGTCAGTGTGGCGGGCTGAGGGGCTCACAGGGCTTTTAAGGCTCTACATGATGTTCAGAAAGACAGTCAACACCACATTAAATGAGTCCAGGCTGATGCTTCAACAGGAGAGGGCAGGGCCACACCCTAACATAAAAAAAAGAGTTAGATTAATCATGAATGATTTTATATAACTAATACATCTCTCTGCTACCACTGAACAGACATTGCTTTTTCTATCACGCAGGGTTCTGATGCAGTAGGACTAACTAACTCCATGGCTGAGGTTAAAACCTGTTTGATGTCACTCTTTTATTTCGTGGTTGTCTCCATTATTATGTCGTTTATAATACTATGTTTTTCTGTCACTGTACTGTTTTTATGTTTTGGGACTCTGGATGGAAATTAGCATTGCTGCTATTATCCAGCACATTTACATGTTTTTATATGTTCATTAATGTGCACTGTCCCACCCAAATAAACAAAGTAAAGTAAATAATATTCAATTCTATATCGTTTAATACTGTTTTCAGAATGTGTTAAGGGATGAGAAAAATACAATGTAATCTAATTACTGTAATCAGAGTGTGTTTTATATCTATGTTGATGTGGACATATAGTCTACAATATGTTTATTTATTGAAGAAAGAATCAAAGAGTAAACAACAACAGCTGTCAACAGAGGGTGAATAGTCCTGTAGCTTGTTTTATTGTTGTTGCCTGTAACAGGTTCATTAACATCATGTTACAACTAAGATCAGACTGAAACAAGACAAACAAAGGAATTGACTTATGTCGCCTGAAAACACTTCATCGTTGAACTGTGTTGAATCACGTCCAACACTGATGGAAACTGGCAGATTAAAAACAGCTGATGAGCTCAGAAACACATTAAAGATGAAAGCACTACACAGCATGTTTGTCCTATCTGAATGAGAAGAGGAGCAGCTGGACACTGTCTCTGTGTCCTCACCATTCATGTCTGTGCTCACACACAGCAAACAACAAAAATCTACCTTTTTCAAGCAGAAATTTTCAGTTTTCAGCCTCAAAAACTGAAGATTCTGTTTGATGTGACTGTAAACTGAATATTTTTGTCTCTTTGATTGTTGCTGTGACAAAACGAGACATTTGAAGACGTGTCCTCAGACTGAGAGGAACTTGAACGCATCATGTGTCTGTATTTTGTGACATTTAATGGAGCAGAAGATGAATGGACGGACAGAGCTGGAGAGGGTTTTTCTCTCTGTGAATTTCCAGTGTGAGGTAAATGAGTGAATGTTGTGATAGTGGAGCTGTGAGGTGAAAGAAGTCTTGGCCCAGTTGTTGTGTGTGTAGCTTGTTTGATCCAGAGGTTTTCTACTGGACGCTGTCCACACAGAGACTGTGTCCCATCAACTGAGTGGATCTCAGTCCTTGTGTGTGTCAGTGGATGGAAACAGTGGTCCATGGATCATGTTGCTGCTGCTGCTGCAGCTTCATGACGCCATCTAGTGGACTGATAGTAGAAGTACAGCAGCTGATGGCAGCTTCCTCTTCCTCACTGCTGTGTGACTGCATTCAACTGACACTGATATGAAGCAGAGAAGAAGAGCCAATCAGTGGAGGGAGGAGCAGCTGGAGACATGATGGACATGATGAATGATGTGTGTTTCCTCTGCAGGTCAAGCTACAAAGTGTGTGTGAGCTCAGCAGCATGGATCAGTGTGAGGACAGAGAGGAGGGAGCCCCTCCCTCTAAGACACTGTGTGTGAAACGCAAACACAGGACTAGAGGTCAAAGGTCAGAATAGAAAACAGTCAGAAAGACTTTTCTCTCTAAAAGTCACTTGTTGTGTTTATTAAAAGACTGAAGATATTTTTCATCAGTTTTTCTCCAACATGTACATTTATCAGTTGTGTTGTTGTTTCAGGATCCAGCAGCAGAGACCAGACTCTCCTGAACTCAGCTGTCTGTCTTTAAAGAGCAACATGTCAAAGGGTCTAGGTGCTGACTTTAAAGGAGAAGGTGGATCAGCTGATCAGATGTAAGACAAAACTACATTTCAAAGGTTTAGAGTTTCTGTTGAATGTTTTTCCTGTGGAGTCACATTTCAATGATTCTCATCAAAGACTGAGTTATAACTCAGACGCATGTTCAGTGAATGACTGACAGCATCCCATGCATCTTTTTTTTCTGTTATTACATCCACTGTTGACGCTACTAAATACAACAGCTGCTTTTTGTTCACTTCCTGCAGCAGTCGCTCCTGTTCAGCACTAAAGTTCTTTTTATGTTTGGAGTCTGATGCTCCCTGTAGATTTTTGTTTGGGCATTTTAACTTTCTTCCTCAACTCACCTTCTCTGACATTCTTCATTTAACAACACATTCATGAATGTGACGTAGAGTCTGCATGTTCTCCCCATGGATGTGTGCGTTCTCTCCAGCTTCCTCCCACAGACCAAAGACATGCAGGTTAACTGCTGACTCTAAATCGCCCATACTGTAGGTGTGAATGTGTGTGTTTGTATGTTGACTGATGACCTGTCCAGGGTGAACCCCACCTCCTGCCCAAAGTCAGCTGAGCAAGGCTCCAGCTCACCCTCCACCCTAGTGAGTCATGCTATACACCTCACGGTGCAACCTGTACATGTCGTCAGTGAAGGACCTGGCGTCATCGGGTGTTTCCCGCCAGAGGTGATCAGCCCCCGACTCGTGTCCAGGTAGCTCGCTGCACCACTCATCCCCCCTCTTGATCCAGAGCCACCAGGAAGCCTTCTCTGCGGCTTCTAAGATGTTCTTGGTGGCTCGTCGTCTTCGCTGCCCACAGATTCCCAAGAGCCCCTGGACTCGATGTAATAATCGTCCTGCGAAGCCCCTGCAGCCTACTTCGAAGGGCTCACAGCGGGCTCTCCACTAGGGCTGAACGATCTATCGTTTTCTGATCGAAATTGCGATTTTAGAAAACGCGATCACGTGATCGTGAAGGCCGCGATTTTTTGCAGTGCTCCTGACCACCCAGGATCTGTTGTTAAGACAGTTAAGACAGTCAAATGGCTCTTTTCCACTACGCCAGTTTTTTCACCCATTAATTTACAAAGAAAGTGTTTAAGCATCTCTCATCTCAGTCTGCCCCTCCACCTGCCATCTCTCTCTCGCTTGGGGTACGCCCGCACGTTAGAGGTAAGATCGAGCCTAAGAAATCCAGCCCGACCCGACCCAGGCCCGCAGGTATTAAAGCCCGACCCGGCCCGAACCCGATCAATTAACTTGATTTGCAGGCCCGAGCCCGAAGCAAACCCGAAATTTCATATTTTATTTGTGAGGAGTCGGACGTCAGGCTTTTTTTTCTTTCTTCTACAGGAGTAATAGGATGTGCACTGCTCTGCGCTCACCTCGCTTCTCTGACGCGTCGGTGCTCTGCTGTTAATGATTTGTGCTGCTGTGTGTGTGTGCGCGCACGAGAGAGAGAGAGAGAGAGAGAGAGAGAGAGAGAGAGAGAGAGCGAGAGAGAGAGAGAGAGAGAGACGGTGCGCCGTGTTTGTATCGGATACAATACGCCCGACACCAACATAATAGGAAAACAAAGGACTTGTATGTAAAAATCCGATGTTCAGCAGCAGGAACAGCAACCACAATTTATAATCTACCATTTTATTGTCATTGCAACAATTTTTTCAACTTTGGCCACCAGGCCCCAGACGCTCACAGCTGCTGCTTCTCCGCGGCTCATCCGCGGCGCTGTCCGTGGTGCTGCAGGTACCAGGTTAACTTAAAAAAACAAACTGCAACATAGTTCTGTTTGTCTATCATGTCAGGTTTGTGTGTGATTTAGTAGTTTAATTGTTGAGATTAAGAACATCACTCCCTGGTGAAAAGAAAAGAGGGGGATGTCTGAATAGCGAGCGGACGCCGTCAAAATAGATGCGGACTTGCGGAGGGAAAGATTATTAAGAGGGCTGCGTTCACGTGCGCAGAGCATGCACCGGCTCTTTCACTCCTGTTAAGTAGTTAAATAGCAATTACCTTACAGCGCCTTCTCTGTTTTTTTCCCAAATTATTTATTTTATAACAAGTATTCCTCAGTTTAGTATCCACACATCATATTTTTTTAAAAAGTCAGCGAGACAGAAGCCCGGCCCGACCCGACCCGAACGTAATGATTGACATTTTATACCCGGCCCGGCCCGAAATTCGGGTCGGGTTGGGCTCGGGCTCGGGCTTGGGCTCAAGATCTTACCTCTACCGCACGTACACACACTTTTTTATTTTATTTAACCTTTATTTAACCAGGCGAAAAATCATTAAGAACAGGTTCTTATTTGCAATGATGGCCTGACAAAAAGCACAAGCTTCTTGTGGGGAGAGGGGGAGAGGGCTGTGAAAAAAGTACAAGTTAAAAACAGTGGCATAAAACAGCTAGACAGACATGCAGCAGAACAACCATAAAGACAATACACAACTGAACAGACATGTAGCAAGACAGTCACAAAGACAATACACCAGCAAGGTTAATAGCGAGGAATTAGTTATCTAGAACATCACAACACAGAAATGCATGCGAAGACACTATACAAGGATTATCAACATGTAAGGAGGAGCCTGGGCTGCCAGCGGCAGGTATGGGCACTCAACATAAAAAATACAGGCTAAAGGAAGAGGGGTTAGACGGGGGAAAAACATTTGCAGGAGTCTGTGACAAGGTGTGAGATGGCCTCTTTGAAGGTTGGAATAGAGATGAGTTTGTCAAGTTTGAGGAGTTTTTGTAATACGTTCCAATCAGAGGCAGCAGCTGACTGGAATGATGCGGAGCCGATTGTAGATCTGGTTTTGGGGATTGTTAGCAGAATGAGATGAGAGGACCGAGTGTTGTAAGTGACAGGGAGTTGGTGCAGCAAACGAGACAGGTAAGGGGGGGTCCGTAGAAGGAGGGTCTTATAAATGAGAGTGAGCCAGTGGATCTGACGGCGGGTGTGAAGTGATGGCCAATTTACCAAAGAGTAAAGAGTGCAGTGGTGGGTATTGTGGGACGCGTTTGTAGCGAAGCGGATGGCGGAGTGATAGAGTATGTCCAGTTTAGCAAGGGTGCACACATACGCACACATATACACACACAGGACACGGGCGCATGGATACAGTAGTTGACAGCTAATAAACGGTAAATGCGCTATCGTGCTAATTGTACAATGTTGAAATCACCACATTTCCTACAGAGTGCTGCTAAACACCAAGCTAAGAGAGAGGAACAGTGGATCTGCTCTGACAGCGCAGTCAGCTGCGGGTGAGTGACAGACAGGTGACTGCAGTGAACCAGCGTTTTTTTTTTTATAGCAACACCGTCTGTACAGATGAGGCAGTTAACGTCCGTTTGTTGTCAGACCTTCCTTCACGGGGACGATTAGCTGCTGCATAACTGATATATACCAGGCTACTCTAGGGTAAGTCCTCATGTTTAATTATTTTTGCTGTGATTCCTGCAAAATAGGACTGATATGTAGGCTATGGAAGTCTGCACAATGCACATGTCGACACGCCCCCATGAGTTGACGGAGCAAATTGGGGGGGAAAAAAAACCTCTCTCAGAAACATGCTGTTCCATAAAGGTTTTGCTACACATAAAAATGTTCAGCATCCAGATCGTAGTACTGTAGCTACAGTACTAACAGCCTAAATCATTTTCCATGTTGTTCATCTAAGGGTTTTCTGAATTCCAAAAAGTAAAAGAAGAAAAGGCCAGTGCAGAGGGGCAGAGCTCTTTGACTCAGAATACAGTTTCCTTTAAAGGAAAGCCGTCATTGTGTGTTTTCTTTTATTGCATTATGATGTAATTCTCTGTCATGTTTGTAAATGTTACTGTAGATTATGAATATCGCACTGAAGCTTGATTTGAAGAAAATCGTGAATCAAATCGAAATCGTAATTTCTGCCAGGAAAATCGCAGTTAGATCTTTTCCCAAAATCGTTCAGCCCTACTCTCCACCCCTTCCCCCCAACACTCCTCCGTCAGGGGAGCGTACTTGGCCCTTTTCCTCTCATGCGCCTCCATCCTCTCCTCCCAGGGGACTATCAACTCCAGCACCACCACCTGCTTGGTAGCCTCCGACATCAGGACCAAGACTTGCCTGAGTGTGGTCGTTGTTATGCAGGCTGGGAACTTCAGCTGTTTTCCAAGGTCGACAAGGAGCTGCCAGTCTCTTGCCGTAGAGAGGAGCCCCCCCTGGGCTTTTAGACAGGGCTGAGGCTTGTCCCCAGCGCGGACAAAGGAGATGGTGCCCATTGTGGGTTGGTGTAATTTGCTGGAGCTGATGCCATTGCTGATGGTATCTACCACTGCTCGCAGGACCTGGTCATGGTGCCAACGGTACCGCTCCTCTCCCAAGGCCCTGGAGGATGAGCTATAGAGAAGATGAATGAACTTAGAGATATTGCAGTGTTTCCTCCAGGATTTTTGTAAGGAGTGGTGGATTGGCAGCATAGCGCCCCGCGCGACACCTACAGTCGCAGACGACCACGGACGGGGCACATTTACATTACGGTGCAGATGTCCTGTTAAACTTCTGGCCTACAACAATAATCAATGTTGTTATTCTGTCACCTGAGTTAAATGATGCTGTGAGGAAAAACACGCTGTGGTCCATCAGCGAGGTGCAGACGACGTGTATAGAGTAGATACTGAGCAAGATAGTTATTTGTAGTTTACCTTCTCACGAGTACCAAACCCAGCACAGGACTCTGCTGTGAAGATGGAGACAGTGGTGGTGTATTTGCGACAATTAAAATAAAGCAGATATCAGTGGAATGTTTTTGTTAATATAAGTCCTAAATAGTCCTATTTTCCGTCAGCAATCACTTACATGGAGTGTTTCAGCCGTAACACGAGTCTCTCCTTCACTCTGCTCTGCTGTAACCGGAGGAGAAAATTTTTCTTGTGGGATACAAGTGTTATCCAATGAGGAGAGAGAACGGCATGAAGGGCTGTGTGTGCAGCCAAGGGGTGCGCGTGAATGTGGTGACGTAGCACGAGGACCAATAGATGCCTGACGAGGGCGGGGGCTGCTAACTCATGGTGCGTTCAAGGAAACTCGTACTTTGTGTTTTTCCTTCCTGTGAAGTAGGGATGTCACGATTATAGTTTTCCTTAGTACGATTATTGTGAGAGAATTTATCACGATATTACGATAATCACGATTATTACGCGTTGATTGATTTCACTACTCTATTCATATGTAAAATCACACAAACATTCCTTGAAGGTCTTAAAGTTTTCTTTATTGCTATCTCTTGATGCCAACATAAAGTGGCAATTTAACAAAACTCATCACTGCTCTAAAAAAAACAATGAAACCAAAAATGCTACATATTTCTCAGAGAAAACAGATGTGAAGAGCTACAGGAGTCAGGACATTTATCTTTATGTAAAAATCACACAAAACACTTCTTTTGAAACTGAGTAGAAAATTATGACACACATGGGAAATAAACTTGCTTTTTTTCTGATTTACAGCTTTCCTTTTTGACTTACAGCTGCCATTTGAAACATGAATAATATTCTAATTATATGAGGGTTAGTGTATTTGTATATTTAGTATCTCTTAATATAGGACCAGTCATGCGTCCCCCAGGAGAATTGTTTAAATTATTGCAGTCATCAATTGTCATCTATACCAGATGTTTGATTTTTAATCATGTTAATCATTTCTCTAATTTTATGCTGCCACATATAAAACTCCAGCCCACTACGAAGCTTGGTTTGTTACATCCGGCTCCCTGTGCGCGTTGAAAGTCAGGCTTGGTGCAGCAGGCGATCAGAACACCAGAACTAATGTAGGGCAGGCTATTCACGGCCGTAAGTGAAATTATTAACTTCACCAACTATCCATCTGATTATCTGTGCGGCTGCGAGCGGACAACTTCTTTCAGCGGTGACTAGTGAAACGATCTCCTGTCTGATCAACAGCTGTGCAGCGGATCCCCTCACGCAGCGGTAAATGAGTTGAATAGTGAAAGAGCCGCGCTTTTACAGCCGATTTTAGGATGAAACTCTAAACATAACCTAAGCCTAAATTACCATGGCGATCTAGCCGGGCCACATTTGTAGTAGCTACAGGAGAGCCTGGCTGTAGACTCTACCGCTAAGCTCGCTTCACAGTAGCTGCACACCTCCGTCTCCTTCTCTCTCTCTCTACGCTCTGCACGCGGGTGCGTTTACATTCAGCACCACGTGTGCCCGGAGGGAAGCTCCAATGAGCCCCGCCCCGGCGGGCACACAAACAGCATGGGACATGCCGCGCATCAACGTCATCATGCGGCCCGGCCCGGAGTTAAAATCAAACACACTCCTCCTGCTGCTGTCGAGTTGAACAGGGTTGAAAACACTGAACACTGAACTTCCATGCCGTTAGATTCCAGTGCGGCGGCTGAGAATTTCAGCGAGGCGGCCGTCAGAGCAGCATAGTACTTTCTGACGATATTCAGGAGACGTTACGATCAATTAATCGTAGCTCTTATTATCGCAATTAATTGTGAATTCGGGTAATCGTGACATCCCTACTGTGAAGTCATACCAGTTCGATCTGGTACGAGTTCACGGGTCGGAAGTTACGAGAGGCCGTTATAGTGGCTTTCACAGGCAACAGGACGGTAAAAACACGAGTTACGGGTTACCTGGAACGCTACAGAGTCGTACAGTAATTGTGACTTGAAGCTGTAACTTACGGTTTCAAAAGCCTGCCTTGAACGCAGCATTAGCCGAAACGGCCGTGTCGCTGATATCTGCTCAATAAAATTTCTAGAAAAAAAAATTCCTAAATGAATAAGTAGAGGAAACACTGTATTGGTGAATGAGGCTCATTGTTACAAAATGTAGGAAAAGGAAGTCAGTCACATTTGTAACCCTTAAAATAACTTTGCAGAGAATTCTTTTGAAAATCTAAAACTGTTAAACATGAGTTGTATAGATTATCTGTTTACCCCGAAAACAATGGTGCACTCTGTTCTGGCTTGCGATATCGGGAGTATTACAATATCGGACCATGCCCCAGTTTACCTAAAATTTATACATGGTGAGGCCCAGCTACGGTCAAAAAGATGGCGATTTAACACACACCTGTTAAATGATCCAGATTTCATCTCTTATTTCCAAAATGAGTTCCAGATGTTTTACACTAGCAATAATACATCAGAGATATCCCCATCTATATTATGGGAGACATGTAAGGCATACTTACGTGGCATAATTATTTCATATGAGAAAAGCAAAAAAAAGAAGTGTCTAGAGGAACAACGGAGGCTGGAACTACAACTTCACGAATGTGAACATGCATATAACCAGAACCCAACTGAGATCAATCTAAAACTAACCCTGGCCGCAAGGGCGACACTTAACTCATTGCTAACTCAAAAGGCAGAGCAAAATATAAGGTTTGCAAAGCAAAAACTGTACGAATTTGGTAACAAACCCAGTAAGTATTTGGCTCACCTGGTGAAGAAAAGGGCTGACTCTCAAAACATCTCCTTTGTTAAGGACTCCTCTGGCCACGTTCAGAGGGAGAGCAATAGTATTAATAAGGTCTTCACAGAATTTTATGAAAAACTATATTCAAGTGAACAGCCAGCCGAGGCCCGACAGTTGATGGAGAACTTTTTCTCTAACTTAACTCTTCCCAAGCCTAATGATGAACAAAAATCAGACCTGAATAAACCCATAACATTAGAAGAAGTGAACGAAGCAGTCCGCATTTTACAATCAGGAAAAGCCCCAGGCCCGGATGGCTTTAGTTCTGAATTTTTCAAACAATTCAGATTACTGATGGTGACGCCCCTGTTGAACATGTTTAACCATTCCCTTGAAACAGGAGCTCTTCCTAAAACACTTACGGAAGCAAATATTAGCTTGATTCTTAAAAAGGACAAACCAGGTGATGAATGTTCATCCTATCGGCCTATCAGCCTGCTAAACATGGACTTTAAGATCCTATCCCAAATTTTAGCTTTAAGGCTGGAAAAAACCCTCCCATATATCATTAACAATGACCAAACAGGGTTTATTATTGGAAGGAATTCATGCAATAATGTTAGGAGATTACTTAATATTATTCAACTGTGTCAACAAAAACATCTTAAGGGTATGGTCGTATCGCTGGATGCAGAGAAGGCGTTTGACCGCATAGAATGGGATTTTCTGTTTTTTACACTTAAAAAATTTGGTCTAGGTGAAAATTTTATTGATTGGATCAGATTGTTATACCATAATCCAATGGCAGCTGTCACCACAAATGGCAAGTGTTCTTCATACTTTGCACTGGGAAGAGGCACCCGGCAAGGTTGCCCCCTATCACCCTTACTGTTTGCAATTGCAATCGAGCCACTGGCGGAAGCCATTAGAACTCATCCCAATATTCATGGCATATCAATTAATCAAAGGCAGCATAGAATCTCGTTGTATGCGGATGACGTCTTATTGTTTATTGCAAGACCAGAAATATCTATTGTCTCAGTCCTTAATGTTATTAATCAGTTTAGTGAATTCTCTGGGTACAAAATAAATTTTAGTAAATCAGAGGCAATGCCATTGAGCCAAGTACATCACACTTTACCTCATGGGCTGTCACCCTTCAGATGGGTTACACAAGGCTTTGTATATCTGGGTATTTTTGTTACTCCTGTGCTTAAAAACATGTACAAAACCAATTTCAAACCTCTGCTTAAACGCATCCATGATGACTTAGAGAGATGGGCTTCCTTGCCGCTCTCTATGCTAGGAAGAATTTCTCTGATTAAGATGAACATTTTGCCTAGATTACTCTACAAATTTCAAATGATCCCAATCCTACTAAATAACAATACTATTAAGACAGTAAACAATTGGTTACGAACATTTATCTGGAATAAAAAGAGACCCCGGCTTAAATTTGTAAAGTTGCAATCACCATTACATCAGGGAGGGTTGGCAGTTCCTAACATTAAACTATATCAGCTAGCCTCCCAATTTCGGTACTTGGTAGATTGGATTCGGAATGATCCAGACTCTGTATGGCTAGATATTGAAGCATTCAATCTGGGCAGGCCACTAACACTGGCTAGTCTCCCTTTCATTCTGAATCGGAAGGATTCAGAAGTTTCAGATAGTAATTTAATTGTTAAATCCACTTTGAAGGTTTGGGATATGATTAAGAAATGGGAAAAGAGATCTAATGTGCTTTCGCCAATCACCCCAATACTAAGAAATACAGATTTCCCTCCAGGGATGACGGATAATGGGTTCTCTATATGGAAAAATGCAGGCATTGTGACTCTGAAGGACCTATTTGAGGGTGATACAGTAGTATGATGTCATTTGACCAGTTGAGAATGAAATATAATTTACCCCAAACACATTTTTTTAGGTTCCTGCAAGTTAGAAGTTTTGTTCAGAATCATGCCGGGCATACATTTAGTTTGGAAATGTCACCAACCGAGCATTTACTTAATAAAATACGCAGTAATAGGTTTATAGTAAGACGCTGCTATGAGGCCCTTTTTAAGTCCAGTAAAGCAAAGGATTCAGCACTACAAATGTGGGCCCATCTTGGAGTGGAGATAGATGAAGCTACAGAGATTGGTATATGGGAATGCGCCAGTAACATTTCTATATGTAATAGAGCAAAGGAACTGCAATTCAGGGTGCTACACCGTCTTCAGATATCATCCCAACTTCTACATAAAATGGACCCGAGAAAGTCAGATATGTGTGTTAAGTGCAAAAAGGAAGTTGGCAGCTATATACACACTATATGGAGCTGTGACCATATTCAGGATTTTTGGGCAAAAATAGTCTCGAAGCTGAATCTAGTTTTCAATAAAGAAATGGTTCTGGACCCTATATGCCTTCTTCTAGGAGCGCCACACCCACAAATCAAACAGACCAACAGAAGAAAACTGCTATTTATATTAACATATGCGGCACGCAAAAGCATACTGTTAAAATGGATCTCAAATAAACCACCAACACTCTCAGACTGGCATAAGATCATATTTAGTCTTCTACCCATGGAATACCTGACGTACTGGGCCAAAGGTAAAATTGGTGTTTTTTTTGACATATGGACTCCATTTTTTGATTATGTGGGACCTAGGATATCTAATATATTTTGGAAGACGTTTCCAAAACCACTGAATGGGGACTGAGCTTGTGAGGAGCTTTGGTTCTCTGTAACTCTTTTCCTTTTTTTTTCTCTCTCCTTTTGTTTCTTTTCTCCTCTTTTTTTATGAGAATGATATTAATGTGTAGATGTGCAGATTATGTGTACATGTGTGTATGCTTGTCTGTGTATGTACATGTATATGTATGTATTTGTAATCTTTCTGAATACCACTTATGAAAAGGACTGTGCTGTGGGATTTGTTCTGGAGTTCGTGTTTGTGTGGGGGGGGGGGGGGTTCAAAAATGAAAAAAAAAAAAAAAAAGACAGAAACTGTAATATGTGACATATGGATGTTCAAATATTAATAAAGATATGTTTAAAAAAAAAAAAAAAAAAAACATGAGTTGTGTTGTTGTTTCAGGATACAGCAGCAGAGACCAGACTCTCCTGAACCCAGTGGTCTGTCTTTAAAGAGCGACTGGTCAACGGACCGGTTCATTGACTTTAAAGGAGGACGTGGATCAGCTGATCAGATGTAAGCTGTAACTGACAGTCAGACTCAGGTTATTGTAGAAAAGAACCAGTTTGTACGACGTGTTGTTGGACCAGGTCTGAATCCAAAGTGTCTGTGTCTGTTGTGAACGTCCTCAGGGGACATATAAAGTCCATCTTGTATTATGTCTCTGTCCTGATGTTGACTTGACACTGATTCCTCCACAGAGTGGAGCAGGAGAGCTCAGAGGTTCAGTCCAGTGGTCAGTCTGCCCAGCAGCATCAAACACACCTGGACTCCATATTTATGGTGAGGACATGTCCAACAGCTGCTGTTCCATCTGTTGTGTTCACCATCATCTCCATGCTGCACTTTGACACCAGTGGATTGTCAGTCTGTCCAACATGGATCTGATGTTTGGCTCCATGCTTTTAGTTTGATGCTGTCACTCATAGAGTTTCTGTTCCAGCTGCTGGAGGATAACATGCTCACTTTTGTCAAGAAGGAGCTGAAGAAGATCCACAAGGCTCTGAGTCCAGATTACCCAGAATGCTCAGGGAGTCAGAGGGAGGATGAGGAGGATGAAGAGCAGAGGAGGAGCAGCAGAGAGGCATTAGTGAAGATCACAGTGAACTTCCTGAGGAGGATGAAGCAGGAGGAGCTGGCTGAGCGTCTGCAGAGCAGTAAGAGGATTTCTCTAAAGATTCAACATGATGGACAAATGAGACGTTCACTGACATCAACACATGGAGGGAAACATGTTCATATAGTCGTTACTTAGAGGAGTTAACATGTTATATATTCTTATTAATCTTATTTATTGTGTTTTCATTCAGAACATCTTCCTCCAGCTTGTGGACGTAAACTCAAATCTGTCCTGAAGAAGAAGTTCCAGTGTGTGTTTGAGGGGATCTCTAAAGCAGGAAACCCAACCCTTCTGAACCAGATCTACACAGAGCTCTACATCACAGAGGGAGGGGCTGGAGGGGTCAATGATGAACATGAGGTCAGACAGATTGAAACAGCGTCCAGGAAACCAGACAGACCAGAAACAACCATCAGACAAGAAGACATCTTTAAAGCCCCACCTGGAAGAGAGCGACCAATCAGAAGAGTGATGACAAAGGGAGTGGCTGGCATTGGGAAAACAGTCTTAACACAGAAGTTCACTCTGGACTGGGCTGAAGACAAAGACAACCAGGACATACACTTCACATTTCCCTTCACCTTCAGAGAGCTGAATGTGCTGAAAGAGAAAAAGTTCAGCTTGGTGGAACTTGTTCATCACTTCTTCTCTGAAACCAAAGCAGCAGGAATCTGCAGCTTTGATCAGTTCCAGGTGGTCTTCATCTTTGACGGTCTGGACGAGTGTCGACTTCCTCTGGACTTCCACAACACTGAGATCCTGACTGATGTGACAGAGTCCACCTCAGTCAACGTGCTGCTGACCAACCTCATCAGGGGGAACCTGCTTCCCTCTGCTCGCCTCTGGATAACCACACGACCTGCAGCAGCCAATCAGATCCCTCCTCAGTGTGTTGACATGGTGACAGAGGTCAGAGGGTTCACTGACCCACAGAAGGAGGAGTACTTCAAGAAGAGGTTCAGAGATGAGCAGCAGGCCAGAGAGATCATCTCCCACATCAAGACCTCACGAAGCCTCCACATCATGTGCCACATCCCAGTCTTCTGCTGGATCACTGCTACAGTTCTGGAGGAGCTGTTGAAGACCAGAGAGGGAGGAGAGCTGCCCAAGACCCTGACTGAGATGTACATCCACTTCCTGGTGGTTCATCTCAAACTGAAGAAGGTCAAGTATGATGGAGGAGCTGAGACAGATCCACACTGGAGTCCAGAGAGCAGGAAGATGATTGAGTCTCTGGGAAAACTGGCTTTTGAGCAGCTGCAGAAAGGAAACTTGATCTTCTATGAATCAGACCTGACAGAGTGTGGCATCGATATCACAGCAGCCTCAGTGTACTCAGGTGTGTTCACACAGATCTTTAAAGAGGAGAGAGGCCTGTACCAGGACAAGGTGTTCTGCTTCGTCCATCTGAGTGTTCAGGAGTTTCTGGCTGCTCTTCATGTCCATCTGACCTTCATCAACTCTGGACTCAACCTGATGTCACAACAACAAACAACCTCCAAGAAGACTGAAACAACAGGAGTCAAATCTGCAGAGACAAACTTCTACCAGAGCGCTGTGGACGAGGCCTTACAGAGTCCAAATGGACACCTGGACTTGTTCCTCCGCTTCCTCCTGGGTCTTTCACTGGAGACCAATCAGAATCTCCTACGAGGTCTGATGACAAAGACAGGAAGTGACTCACGGTCCAATCAGAAAACAGTCCGGTACATCAAGAAGAAGATTGAAGAGACTCCCTCTGCAGAGAAAAGCATCAACCTGTTCCACTGTCTGAATGAACTGAATGATCGTTCTCTAGTGGAGGAGATCCAATGGTCCCTGAGATCAGGACTTCTCTCCACAGATGAACTGTCTCCTGGTCAATGGTCGGCTCTGGTCTTCATCTTACTGTCATCAGAAGAAGATCTGGATGAGTTTGACCTGAAGAAATACTCTGCTTCAGAGGAGGCTCTTCTGAGGCTGCTGCCAGTGATCGAAGGCAAAGCCTCCAACAAAGCTCTGTAAGTGGAGAGAGAGTTGGATTTATTCATCATTACATAAAAACACTTGTGTCTTTTCAACAGGACAGATAATAAACTCCTTTCTCCTTTAATTCCTCATGATCATCTCTTCAGACTGAGCAGCTGTAACCTCTCAGAGAGAAGCTGTGAAGCTCTGTCCTCAGTCCTCAGCTCCCAGTCCTCTAGTCTGAGACACCTGGACCTGAGTAACAACAACCTGCAGGACTCAGGAGTGAAGCTGCTGTCTGCTGGACTGGAGAGTCCACACTGTAGACTGGAGACTCTCAGGTGAGGATCCATCCAGCTGTTTATCTGATGCCACTTGAACACAGCAGCAGGTGTTGACAGAGGGTTCCTGTGTGTTGTTGTGTGTGTTCAGTCTGTCAGGCTGTGCTTCATTGGACATGTTCATGATTTTAGTGAACGTTGAACTGAATGAATCAGTTTATAAATGATGAACCTGAGCAGCGTTCACTGTCACCAGAGTGAACACGGTTCAGGTTTTATGACAGTTCTACATCACGTCTCCATGGAGACGGCCCAGCATCACTAGTATGTTGTTGTGGTACAGACGGTACAGACACATCTACCAATGATGAAGACAGTTTGTGTGAGTGTTTGAAGCAGTTTGATGAACAAACAAGTCAAAACGCAGAAAAAGAAAAAAAAACCTGGATATTTCCTCACACAGTTTACTACCTTCACTACACCTGGTTTTTACCTTTCAGCATAATATGACTCATTAAGTCTCAACATTGTTTTTGTTTTTTAGTTCATTAATTCATATAGTTTGTTAGTGGCAGTGATTTGAGGCTGGTGATGGAGGTAGAAGGAGGTCCTACTGAAAAACAACAGCTGATTATTTATTTAGATAAACAAAACAAATGAACATGAATTAGTTGATTTTCATCTGTATGAACTGAACTTCTAAGGAGTTCCTTTTTAAGTGTGAACTGACACAAACACTGACTGAAGAAACTAAACAGCATGTGGTGGAGGCTCACTGAACATTAAAACACTGATTCCAGGAATCTGCTCCAATATTTTATTGTTTGGAGAAACCACTATACTAGATGATAGTTGGTGTAGGTAGTGGATGATTTGTTCTGTACAATGAAATAATAAAGGAGCATTACACATTATGACATGAAACTAATAATAATGATTAATGAAGTTATTTTTCTCTAACTTAACACATCCACAGTCTTGGTGATTCACTTTAATAATAATAATAATAATTTTATTTGTAGGGCACCTTTCAAAACAAAGTTACAAGGTGCTTAACAATAAAACAAATGGTGCAAATTTAAAATACACAACAACAAAGTGACATTAAAATACAGGAATACAAAATTAAAATTAAAACAACAATAGAACAAAAGAACAAAAGAACATCAGTTTAAGAAGGCCAAACGATAAAAGTGAGTTTTGAGAAGTGATTTAAAAGAGGACACTGAGTCTGCCTGCCTGAGATCCCCAGGCAGGGCATTCCAAAGCCGAAGGGCCCAGGCAGCGAAAGCCCGGTCCCCTCTAGTGATCAAGCGTGTTTTAGGAACATGCAGCAGGGCCCTAGAGGACCTAAGGCTAGGGGTCAGCATGTCTACAATATAGGCAGGAGCCAGCCCGTTTAAGGCCTTAAAAACAAGCAGTAAAATCTTAAAATCAATTCTAAAACTCACAGATAACCAATGAAGAGCAGCAAGGACTGGTGTGATGTGGTCGCTTCTTTTGGTACCTGTTAAAAACCTGGCTGCTGCATTTTGGACTGATTGTAGTCTTTGAATGTTGCGCTTGCTAATACCAGAATACAGGGCGTTACAATAATCTAATCTGGAAAAAATGAAGGCGTTGATGACCTTTTCTAGATCAGTATTAGAGATAAAGGGTTTGATTTTAGTTAATTGTCTCAACTGTGAGTAACAGGACTGCAGCACCTTGGTAACCTGAGTGTCAAATGAGAGCTCGGAATCAAAGATGACACCCAGGTTACGGGCCTCTTTGTGGACCCTGTTAGACAGAACACCCAGACTAGAAGAGAGAGATACAGTGTTCGTGCAGGGGCCAGCAGGGGCGATAATGAGCACTTCTGATTTTGTGTCATTCAGCTGCAAAAATTTGCTGGACATCCATTTTTTGATGTCAACGAGACAGGACGTAATGCTAGACATATCGGAACAGCCAGGTTTCAACGGGACATACAGCTGGGTGTCATCAGCATAACAATGAAAATTGACATCATACTTCTCAATAATTTTACCAAGGGGTAGGATGTAGATAGTAAATAGGAGGGGTCCTAAAATGGACCCCTGCGGGACCCCACAAATGAGAGGAGGCCTAGAGGAGGAGGAGTCCCCAAGCATGACAGAGAAGGACCTATTGGAAAGGTAAGAAGTAAGCCAATTGAGCGCCACATCACTAATCCCAACCAAAGTTTTCAGACGGCTGATCAAGACATCATGATCCACCTTGTCGAAAGCTGAGCTGAGGTCAAGGAGAATTAAAATCGAGTACTGACCTGAGTCACTTGTGAGCAGTAGGTCATTAGAAACCTTGACCAAGGCTGTCTCTGTACTATGTAGGGAGTGGAAGCCAGATTGGAATTTTTCAAAAAGCTGATTGTTGTTCATAAAAGAAATCAATTGTGTAAAAACAGTTTTTTCTAAAATCTTAGATAAGAAAGGGAGCTTTGAAATAGGTCAAAAATTACTTAAAACAGAAGGCTTCTTTAAAAGAGGGTGGACGATAGCATGTTTAAAATGTGATGGGAAGATGCCTGAGGTGAGAGACGAATTTATAATGGCTAAAATGTCCGGACCAACCGTCTGAAAGACTGATTTTAAAAACCAGGTAGGAATGAAGTCAGAGGAGCAAGTGGAGGATTTAGAAAGTGCAACAGTGCGCTCCAGAGTTGAGAGAGTGATTTCAGAGAAATGAGTGAGAGTCAAGGTTGGACAATAGACATCAGGAGACATCCTGGCATTGGAACTGAACTGTTGCCGGATCATGGATATTTTGTCACTGAAGTAGTTTAAAAATTGTTCACATTTCTCTGGAGAAGGATCATCTGGCTGGTTGGGAGGGGGGGCAATAACAGAGTTTATTGTTTTAAATAGAATTTTGGGGTTTCCTCTTAGTTCGGCAATAAGGTTGGAAAAGTAGTTGTTTCTTGCCATTTTGACTGAGTGCTGATATTCAGCCACAAGATGTTTTAGGAGGGCAAGGGAGGCCCCAAGCTTGTCTTTCTTCCATTTTCTCTCTGCTTTTCTGGATTGTCTCTTAAGCATCCAGCCTGAGCCGCCATACATACATACAAAAACGGGGGGGGGGGGTGCGTCAGGCCGCGGGCCGGGTTCGGACAGATAATTAATGAGCGTATGGATCATCCATACGTGGTCTGCCAAAGACGAGATAACTCGTTTTTGCGACGGACAGAGAGAGAGTGAGACCGCTACCTGCCGACCAGAGGAAGCTGGATCTGATCTAAAAAAAAAAAAAATGCGCCGTGTGTCGGCTACAAACACCTGTCGAACTGATCTGCACACGCACACACACGTAGGCTCCATGGAGGCACGCGCACACACACTAAAAGAAAGGAAAGAAAAAGTTGTAACTCAGAGAAAAGAAAGAAAAAAGGCTGGAGCCCACTGTGTGTCAGTAGCTAAATGTTGTGTCTTTTGTCATCAAAAGTCATTTGTCAGTGTTGATTTCGTTGTTGTTTACAAGAGAACAGCTGTACAGATGTTGAGGTGTCACTAAAGCAAAATATAATGGAGCCAGTTGTCCTGGTTCACCTGAAAATCACAGCCGCCACAAAAACCTCTTTTTCTCAAGATTTTGCTGCCAAAATGGCATTTTGGGCTAAACCCACCTATATTCAACCGCCAATTTCACAAGACTGGAACAAGATAGAAACAAACAGTTTTTTTGCTGGAAAGTAGAGACCCTCATCTTTCCTTTGATAGGCTGAATGTGTATTTATTAAAAGTAGGTAGGTACATGGTGGGTCTACGAAAATCAGTCAAAAAGCTGGAAAATGCCTGGCAAGCTGGAGGACGCTGCTCTGAGAATGGCTGGCAGTCAAAGAGTTAATAACCCGCGGGCCGGGTCGGTTCGGGTTGTAATTTTCAGGCCCGTTGAGAACTCTAGTGTGGACGTGCAATCTGGAGAACTGTACTGTATAAATAAGGCTTAAAACAGGGTAAAATCGAGTAAAAGAGTCAGTTTGACGGGAGCTCTTTCACGGGCGACGTGGACGCCAACGCATGCACTTTAAGGTCAAACTCAGGTCTCTAGTATGAGATAAAAATCAATATGATAACATTCAAACAACATGAGCAACTTAAATCAATAAACAAAGGAAGTGAGGTCAGGACAGTCACGTTGTCTTCAGGCAAATGTTTGGAGGGAAAGAGAGGGTCAAAGGTCAGAGGGCGGGGTTATATCACCTTAGGGGGTGTGGTTAGGTGTGACTGTGGTGATGCAGGCAGGTGGAGTCTGATTTTAACACTGACTGGATACAAATAACACAACAAATGTGAGAGATCATAGTTTATAATAAAATCTATCTAATCAATTTATACAAACTAGAACATGTTGAGTAAGAAACACTGTAAACTCTCAGGTTTGTGTTGAAATGTTGTGTATTTCTGATTCTAACCTGTTATTTCCTTCATATTGAGTATGTGAGTGTTTTTCCTTGAATTCCTCTTCAGACTGAGCAGCTGTAACCTCTCAGAGAGAAGCTGTGAAGCTCTGTCCTCAGTCCTCAGCTCCCAGTCCTCTAGTCTGAGACACCTGGACCTGAGTAACAACAACCTGCAGGACTCAGGAGTGAAGCTGCTGTCTGCTGGACTGGAGAGTCCACACTGTAGACTGGAGACTCTCAGGTGAGGATCCATCCAGCTGTTTATCTGATGCCACTTGAACACAGCAGCAGGTGTTGACAGAGGGTTCCTGTGTGTTGTTGTGTGTGTTCAGTCTGTCAGGATGTCTGGTCACAGAGGAAGGCTGTGCTTCTCTGGCCTCAGCTCTGAGCTCCAACCCCTCCCATCTGAGAGAGCTGGACCTGAGCTACAACCATCCAGGAGCCTCAGGAGTGGAGCTGCTGTCTGCTGGACTGGAGGATCCAGACTGGAGACTGGACTCTCTCAGGTATGGAGAGGCTGCTGCAGCCACACACACTGTCTGATAGAGGAGGAGGAGCTGGAACATTTTCTATGGCCCCGTTCACACCTGCTCACACCTGCTATTAACTCTTTCGCGACCGCACAAATTTCTCATCCCAGCCGCTCAGGACCGCATGTTTTTGGCTATTTATTAAGCTTTTTTCTTACGTCGCAGCAAACTCTGTACACCACCTAGAAACAAACGGTTTTCACATGGTTGAAGAGTGACTTTCCAACGTGTTCCTCGAAAAAACGGCGAGTTTTTCCGCTGTTTCGTTCGTGAGGACGAAGGAGGAGAAGAGAGCTGGGTTTCTCCAAAAACGGCGCTCCCGCTCTAGTTTCAGAGAAAAACGCACTTTTGTGTCAGGTGTCAATCTGCTCATTTTACCGTGACTCTGCCGTGTGGCATGTCTCCCAAATCATTTCTACAGCTAAATAAATATTTTTGGAGGTAAATCTGGGCGGATGGGGGTGGGAGGGCAGCGTGGAGTGCAGCGAAGCGGGTCTCTGGCCGCAGCGGAGACAGCGCCGTGACACTACTGGGTGACTGGCCGCCGCTGAGTGCTCTGGGGCGGGGGCGGGGGCGGCGGCTCACAGCGCCCGCTGTAGCGCCGGTGTCCCGGCTGCACGGTGGAAACAGCAGCGATAACGTGCTTTCAGGTCCGAATCTCCAAATCAGAAATGTTTGTAACAGCACCGGAGAAGTCACTAGATTTGTCGCTGGTCGCTTGACAAAAAAAGTTGCCAAGAGGGTTTAGTTATTTTGGAAAGCTGCCAGATTCAGCGAGGAAGTCTCAACACTGTAGCAGACGCCGTACAGCTGCTGCTGCTGCTGCACGCTGTCCACAGAGCAGCGTTCAAGGAGACCACAAACAAAACCAAGATCACACAGTTTAAAAAACATTATGTTTTGATTTTAGTTTAAAACAGTTTTTACATATCAGAGGACGACCATATTCACACACAGGGTACCTGAGAGTGTCTGTTATCATAATCCGTAAAAAAACGGTTGTGACGAGTTAACTCGTCAGTGGTCGTGAACGGCCGGCAGGCTGTGACGAGTTTACTCGTCAATGGTCGCGAAAGAGTTAACATCATGACATCAGATCCCATCAGTCAGACCATATCCAGAGGTGGTGTAGGCCACAGTCAAGCTCCGCCCACTCCACTGACGTCCTCTGTCTCAGTCTGACTCGTCCCAACACAGTTTATACTGAAGCCCAAATCTCAGAGTGTTTCCAACATGAGCTGTGCAGCTTTCATCGTCACGGTGATGAACTAGTGGGATCAGGAGTTTGTCCTCATCATGACTCACTGTGTCATATTCAGGAGAAGAGATGTCAGTGATGAAAGCAGCTGTTGGCAGCTGTGCTCTGAGTCTCTCCAGATGTTTGGATCAGGAAACATTTCAGCTGCAGCTGCTTGAACTGCTCCTGAACCAACAGAACAGTCCCAGAGACTGGAGACACCTGTTGAGTGTGGAGGACACACTAATAACAACACATGCAGCAACAAGAATCAAAGCATGTCCACTGCTCAGAGACATTGGTCTCCCAGCGTCTCCAACCAAGGAGGACAGAAGAGACAGAAATCAGGTCTCTGTCTGCTCAGATATTGATGATCAATAATCAGCTCAGTCTCTCTGAGATCCTGATCTTGTCCTGATGAGATGTCTTGTTGTGTTGAGGAGACATCCAGATGTCCTCACTGTCCTCACAGAGGCCTGGAGCTGTCCATCAGAAGAAAGGGAGTGTAGTGAACAGTGGAAGAATCAGTGTTTGTGGCTGAATGTGTGTGTGTGTGATCAAACAGCTGTTTTCACACTGTGTGTGTGTGTGTGTGTGTGTGCTGACTCCAGATCAGATGAAGACATAAAGTGTCTCCTTAATGAAAGTCTCCAACAGGATTCTTTGTCCAGGCCTCAGCGTCCAGCGCCTACAGAGCTGTTGAAAGCTTTGATGGAGGTGGCTACAAAAGAGAAGTGAAAAGAAGGAGAAGAGAGTGATTGATGATGAGATCCTGATCCGTCCTGTCACTGTGATCAGATGTTTCTATTAGAGCTCCTTCATCCACTCACTGCTGCTGTGGCTCCTGTGGAAACCTGCTCACAGCCTCATTCTTCAGCTTCAAACAAACATCACTGAACTCACTGTGTTTGACTGAGCTCTAACAAACCTTTCCTGGTGCATTGTGGGATATGTGGGCTGCTCAGCTCCACCTGTTGTGTCTTCATCTTCTTTGCTGTGACGTGTGTTTGTGCAGCTTGAGAGTCAGAGAGTGAAGTGACATGACATGGAGAAAAGACATGATGAAGTGTTTCCTCCTGGTCTCCTCCTGCTCTGTATCATCACTAGATAAAGACTCCAGCTCCTTCTTCTCTGTGCTCAGTCTTCATCCATACATCCCAGCCTCCATGTCAACACACTGATACAACAGTGTGTGTGTGTGTGTGTGTGTGTGTGTGTGTGTGTGTGTGTGTGTGTGTGTGTGTGTGTGTGTGTGTGTGTGTGTGTGTGTGTGTGTGTGTGTGTGTGTGTGTGTGTGTGTGTGTGTGTGTGTGTGTGTGTGAGAGAGAGAGAGCCATGTGTGCATGCTGACAGAGAAGCTGCTGCTCTGACCCCCCTCCTCCTTTCAGGGTGGAGCCTGCTGGAGTCCCATGGTTGACACCAGGTCTGAGGAAGTGTAAGTGTGTTTACATTCAACCATCTTCACACTGTCACATCACTGACCTCATGTGTCTTCATCAAACTGTCAAGAACTGATCACATGATCAATAACTGATCACAGCTGTGTCTTGTTCTCTCCATCAGATTCCTGTCCACTCACAATCGACACAAACACAGTCAACACAAACATCAAACTGTCTGACAACAACAGGAAGATGACACGTGTGAAGGAGGAGCATCAGTCATATCCTGATCATCCAGACAGATTTGACCTTGAACATCAGCTGCTGTGTTCAACTGGTCTGACTGGTCGCTGCTACTGGGAGGTCGAGTGGAGAGGAGACGTTCTTATATCAGTGACTTACAGAGGAATCAGAAGGAAAGGAGGCAGTGGAGACTGTGGGTTTGGAGAGAACGATCAGTCCTGGAGTCTGAACTGCTATGATGGTGGTTACAGAGTCTGGCACAATGACAGAGGGACACCTATCTCCTCCTCCTCCTCCTCCTCTGTCTCTAACAGAGTAGCAGTGTATGTGGACTGTCCTGCTGGCTCTCTGTCCTTCTACAGAGTCTCCTCTGACTCACTGATCCACCTCTACACCTTCAACACCACCTTCACTCAACCTCTCTATCCTGGGTTTGGATTCTGGTTCAGTCCTGGTTCCTCAGTGAGACTGTGTTGATGAAGCAGAGTCTCCTCCTGTCACTGTTGAACAGACACTTCAGTCTCTACATGTCTGTCTCGGTCTCTCACTCCCATTTTATCAGTTGACTTTTTCAACTCTTGTCAGAGATTCTTGTAAACGTGTTCCTCTTCCTTTAAAGATGGAAGCGTTGATTATTCCAGGACAAAAACCATGGTGACTTTGACTCAGCTGCTGATGAAGGACGAGGCCTAAAAGTCTCTGAGCCGCCAGCGTCACTGAGGACAAAAACACATTTGAAACACATTCACTGTTCATGTTCAACTTTACAGGTAAACACACACAACAACACACACAAGTGGAAACAAACATCATGTTGTGTGGACACTGAATAGAATGAATCACTTTTATATGTGATGTGCATTTCCTGCTGATGTAGAGCAGCACAAAAACCATCAGCTACTAATCCTACCAGACCATGATCTTTATGTTACCATGACGCTGACTTCATGACGTTTGTAGATTTAAATGTATCTTGACTTTGAGACTGATTATTATTAGTATATATTTATATCATTATTACCTAACTGCTGTTTCTTGGAAACTGGAGCCAATCAACACTCAGGACTTTATTTTCCTGACCATTGATTGGTTCATGGATTGTCTGGGATTGATTCAAAATAAAGATGAAGTCATGTTGAAGACCATGTTTCTTCTTTGTCTCATCTGACTGTAGCAGGTGACAGCAGCTACCAGACACAGTTGTTTTAGAGGCAAATGCAGCCGGAACTACATTCCAGACACGGCTGCTGGGCGGAGGGATTTCAAAAGCACAAGTAGTTCAGAGTATTTGCTCCATAATGTTACATAATGATTATTTCCTAGTGTGGTGAATGTGCAGGTCACAACTTGTCCACCAGAGCGTTGTGGAGTTGTTGGATTGTGTATTTGATGAGTTTGATGAGGGACAGGGCACCTGTACCGTTCACCTCCACTGTGTTCACTGAGCAGCTCACGTCTCTGCTCCGCCCATCTCAAAACAACATGCACTGATAATTAAAGGTGATGAACCTACTGCTATGACTACAGCGATTATGGTGATATGAGAATTTACCAAAATGTTGAGCTATCCCTTTAACACCTCATCACCCAGCCAGTTCCCAAAGCAGTGTGTGAGCTGCTGGCAGGAGGATCTGTCAGGCTGGATCAGGCTCCATTAAACCACACTTCACACGCTGCTTGACTTCCTGTCTGAGTCCTGACGTGACCTCTGCCAGCTTCTGGAGCTCAAGGATTCAAAGAGTACATCTTTGACTCAGTGATGTCTCTGTTTGGAAACGGCATGGAGAAGAACATTGTGGCTCTGATCACACACTCAGATGGAGTAACACCTGAAAACGCTCTTGGAGCTGTCGATGCTGCAGAAATGAAATGTGCCAGAAACCAGAAGAATCGACCTGTTCACTTCCTGTTTAACAACACACAGACGAAACAGAGAGCAGGAATGAAAAAGAAGTCTCTGAGAGCTCTAAAATACGCATGGGAAACTACACAAGATGGAATGGATGAGTTCACTGAGTTCCTGGAAGAAGCCACAACTCAAAAGCTGAAGATTACAGCTGAAGTGTTGAATTCCCGTATCAGACTGACGGCCTGTATCCAGAACCTGCAGGAGAGAATCCAACTGATTGAACTGAAGCAGACAGAGATCAGACAGATTGAAGAAGCTGTGAAGAAACATGATTTTAAGAAGATTGACAAGTTCACTGTAGAAGTTGATGAGCCCTACAAAGAGAGAGAGGAGATCCCTGGGGGTTGGCGGTGGTTTGGAGGTTATAAAGGAGCTGTTACCTGTAACGTCTGTAAAGAGAACTGTCACTACCCAGGATGCACCATGGCTTTACACGCTAGTCACTGTGAGGTGATGAGAGGAGGACGCTGCACATCATGTACCAACAAGTGTCCTGCATCAGCTCATGTGAAAGAAACATGGATCTATGTCACCAAGACAAGAAGAGGTAAGAGGGTCAATACTGCTCTCCTGGAGAATAAAGAGAAGGACATGGAAGAGCTGACGGCAATGAAGACTATGTTTCTTGAAGAGGCCTACCAACATGTTGTCAGACTGGATGAGATGGCCCTGAATGATAAGTCAGTGTCCACTCATGTCCACATGGACTTCCTGATTGAGAAGATGAAGGAGAAAGGAGATGAGGAGAAGATCCAGAAACTGGAGGAGATGGCACGTGGCATGGAGGGAGGAGTCATGGCAGGAGTGGAGGACTTATGTGTCTAAGAAACTAAGAGCCTTTGATAAAGCAGTCAGAGGAATGGTGTGTGATGTGATGATGACTCAGCAGCTGTGATGCTCCTGTGATAACAACAGTAAGTATCAATGTCATCACCTCTCTAACGTCTGATGACTGAGAAACTGCTGCTGTTTCTCAACCTTCTGCTGTCAATCATCAACCACTTTGGAACGTCACAGTAAAATCAGGAGAGATGAATGTCAGTTGTGTGAGTTGAACACAATCACATGTTTGAATATTTTCTTGTTTACTTTGAATAGATGTGTTCTAGAAAATCAACATGGAATCACGACGTTGAAGTTGTTGTCAAACTAAACAGAAAGTCGATACAAAGGAGTTTAGCCTCTCTTTTTGTTCTAGTGTTGAAAATATTTACTGTGGACTAGGGATGCACGATATATCGGCATTAATATCGGTATCGGCCGATGTTCGTCATTTTTTAACACATCGGTATCGGATGAGTAAAATTGGGCCAATATGCACAACCGATGTACATCCGTCTAGTTGCTGTTTCGGGAGAGGGAGGGGGAGGGGCATTTGGCCATGTGTAACTTGTAACCTTGTTATTTGGAAGTAAAATACATTCTGAAAATGAAAGAAGATATTCAAAAATTCAGTTTGCATGATTTTCAGTCTGTACAAAAATGTATCATCTCAGAAACTTAAAAAAAAAACAACAAAAAACACATCGATATCGGTAAATATGGATTATCGGCCATAACAGAAAAATTCCTATGGGATGTGGACGACAGCAGGATGTGAGGAGGGAGAAGAAGAAGAAGACTGAAGCTGATGTTGAGTCCTGTGTTAGTGACGTTGGTGTGTTCAGGTTGTGTAGAGCTGATGGAGAGGCGTCCTCTCCTCTGTGTAATGCTGATCACAACTCCTGATTCCATTCAATAAATATCTATCAGTGATGAACATTGTGTCTGTTGGTGTTTGACTCCCAGCTCTCATCTACACCACACCACAACTGATTCAATAGCTTCACAGCACTTTTGATTGAAGCTAAAGGTGTTTTATACCTCACTATGTGGATTCATTTGGTTTCAACAGAGTTCAGACCAGGGGCGGATCTAGGATTATGAGAGATCCGAGGCTTAGCCCAGAGGGAGAAAAGATGTACGCACAAAGTTATTTTTTTAACTTAATTTTTTATTGCTAATTCAGAAAACACATTACATACATACTTTATCTAGACAAAGGTGCTGTCCTGAAGGATCCACGAATAGTGTTTTGCATCCGCTGAAAAAAGAAAAGATAAAAAGGTGTTAAAAATGATCATAAGCATTACATTAATATCTTGCAGTGCATGTAATCCCGATTGACATCTCATAAACTTCAGAACTGAAAAACAAACAAACAAGAAGTTTGTTTTATTATCTTACATTAATGCTGCCTGGCACCTCTGCTGTCTTGCTCTGTTCTTCACTCCTCTCTTCTAAACTAATTTTTGCTTCTCTGTCCACTCCTTTCCTTTCCAGCATTTGTTTGATATCTTCAGTTTGACTCTGTCTATCTGTCTATCTCTTGCTTTGGGCCACTTTCTTTTGTCCCTAAATCAATAGGAGGCAGTACACCTGCTCTCTCTTGTTGCTGTGCTGTCCCTTGCTGCTCATCCCTGCATGTAGCTGACTTATCTGCGTAAAATAAAACAAAAAACCTTTTCACATGTCAAATTACAGTGAAAGGGACAAATTTAGCTAACCTCTAACTCACCACTAATTTCTTGAAATGGTTTTTACTTTTCATAGAGAGCAGCACTAGTCTAGAACCATTCAAATAGAAATACATAATTATTTATTTTACAAACCTGAAACAGCATCTGGAGGACTGGCTGATGCTGATGCAGCTGAAGTGGATGGCAGCTGATCTGAATGGCAAAATACACACGCACGCACACACACACACACACACACACACACACACACACACACACACACACACACACACACACACACACACACACACACACACACACAGTCAGTGACTCATGTGGTTATATTTTATCCACTTTACCCTTCAATTTAGATTTGTATCATGTAGCGTTTATGTTGTTGTATTCACTTTAATTGCGTGTGCTAACAGTTATGCTAACATAGTCATAGCAGCATCTTTTATCAGTAAAGTGTCACACACCGAGTGTTAATCTAAAAATTCACAGACCTGAAACATCTGTTCCGGCGTTGGCATTGCTGGTGGGTCGTTGCGCCGCCGCTGAGAAAAAATTCCTAATATCCATTATCTTCTACGTCCATCTGACAGATCGCGAACTCGGAATCAACACACAGGGAGGACACACTTCTTCTCGGCAGGGCAGGCTATGAACGCAGGTTACTTTCCCGCTGCTGCTGCCTCTCTGTTAGACTCCGGTACTGCAGGAAGGCTACACTTCAGGGGAGGGAGACTGACCGCATTGCACGTTAAGCTTTTTCCCCCGACTGTAAACATTCGGGGCTTTGGCAAAAACATCCGGGGCTTGAGCCCAAGTAGCCACCCCCTAACCCCGCCCCTGGTTCAGACTCTGATTCATAGACAAACACTTGTTTCCATTGAGAAGTCAGCAGAAAACACACCATAACACTTTTTATTTGATGTATTTATCTTTTATAAATGCTGCAGGGCTTTCAAAGTCTAATTAAAACTAAAGGTACAATTCAAATGATCAGTTCAGTGTCTGTGGATTCAGTTCAACTCAGTAAACTGTTCATGTTTGTGCTGCTGGAGGTGGACGTCACTCTGACACTCACATCCAACTTCCATAAAGCTCCATGAAGATTCCCATCATCTGTCATTTTCCCCCCAGAGCTGGTGTTCAGTCCCAGCTTCAGCAGCAACTCTCATCCAGTGTGTGTCTGCTGCTTTGTGTAGTGAGCACTAGGTGGAGCCAACACTACAGGACTGAAGGCTGACGCTGTGTGGACTGAGCTCACTCTACTGAACTCAGGTCAGCTTGGCTTTGTTCAGGAAACAGCTCTGCTCACACTCTCAGCTGCTTCAGCTACACACACATTCAACTTAGTCTCTACATCTACAGTCAACTTGATATCAGGAGCAGATTCAAACAGCTGGAGCTCTTCAAAGTGCTGTCTGTCAATCAAAATACAACAAATGTAAAGGAGAAGACTGACTTTAGAGATAATAAATGAAATGTCTTTGTCCACTTCTGGGACTCCATCCTTTTCTGACTCACCTCTCTCCTGAACTGGATCTTCTACACTCAGTGAACACAAGTGTCTTAGATCAAATATTAAAGCCAGTGTCAAAGCAAATCAAAGATGGTGAATGTTTCCTGTCCATCTGTCAGATACTGTTCACTGTTCTCCCTTTTGTAGGAGAATAAAAAACCTTGACACTAACTTTTCATTCTAGCAGCTTTAAACTGGATCAACCCTTCCAGTCCACGACGTCTCAGTCAAACACATCTGGATGTTCAGTAAACATCACACTGGAAAGAAATCTGTCACTCATGGAATCTTAACAATGATAATATCAATTGTAGCTGGCGCCCGAATGAGTTTTGAAATGGGCCGACATCGGCTAGTGAGAAAAATGTAGATTCATTGATAAAACTGTCGACACTCTTCAACATACATGTGATGCTCGTTTTTCTTTTATTTTTAGATATAATTAGGGAGTCCTGGAGCCTGATGAAATCCCTGACTGTGACCGAGGTCTGGGACTGGATCTCATGTGGCTGAAAAGAGTAGAAAAGAAGCATAAAGGGGTCGCTGCCACCTGCCAAATATGGGCGTGGTTGGAGATCTGAGGGTCTGAATGAGTCGGGACTAGTTGGTCTATCACCCAGCCCCCAGCGGTGGCCTTACTGCAGCAGATAAACACACACACACACACACGTATCAGAGGCAAACAGCTGTGAACATGTAGCATATGCTCACAACACAACATTTACAAGTTGTTTGATTGGCTGTAAGACAATGCACTGGGCTTTTATTTTGAAGTTCAGACACTTCCTGTCTGTCATCTGCGTTGATATTATTATCGAAAACGAAAAGAGAGACTTTGTAACAATTAAAATTAAAAATTGGCTGTTAGATAATTTTAGTCTCCTCGTTTTTGGTTTTAAAACCAAAAAACAGGAAAAAAACAAAAAACAGCCTGAATTGTTTTTTTTGGTTTTTTTGACAGTTCTAATTAAAGGAAAGATCAAATGGCCGCAAAGTACTCGGACTAATCAAGAGGTCTAATCAACACAGTTTAAATTACAAAAGGGTTTGAG
The DNA here is from genome assembly GCA_030347415.2 of Decapterus maruadsi. Classification (NCBI taxonomy): domain Eukaryota; kingdom Metazoa; phylum Chordata; class Actinopteri; order Carangiformes; family Carangidae; genus Decapterus; species Decapterus maruadsi. Next base: position 6,644,513 of record CM064885.1, on the reverse strand, counting down.
TATATCATGAGAAAAGTGTCTCTGAAACTTGAAATGCAATTCAAATACACCAATGGGTGGAAAACAAAAGGAGATGTAATACCTTGAGGGAAAGCAGGATGTGGAGACGTCTCAAGTGATTAAAACAAAGGAATATTCAAATGTACCATCACAACCTCTATCAAGGACGAGGCTTGACATGGTCCCATTAAGCTGGCCTGCTCTCCCCCCTCCCTCAAATCAAACAGCAGTCCAACCTTTCACTATGGTCATGAGATCCATCTGTGATCTTTCCCACATTAGAAACATGGAGATTGTGTGGAAGATAATGGATTAAGGAACTAAATGAAGTGATAAAGTTTGACTTCCTTTCTTGGGATGTATTGTGTTTCCTCATCAGGAGCTTCCTTCACTGTTGCTCTGGCTGCTGCAGACGGAGTCATGGAGTCTCTGGACTGGCTGGAAGTCATCAGGGAGGCAGCAGATCCTGTCTCTCATTGGTCAGTGCTGGCTCTGCTGTGGCCAACACTGATGCAGCTTTCTGTGCTCACTGATTCACACATGGACTGGTCTTGTTGTGTCTCTGGAAGGTGACAGGAAGTTTCACCTTTCTTCCTTACTCTACCTCTCTGAGAGCTCAGATCTGACTCTGTGCTTTATGTCTTCACTTCATCTCTTGCTGTGTGGATGTGGAGTTTCCATGGCTCACACATTCTCCTTCATCATGGTCTCCATGGTGACCAGAGCACGTTCAGGAGGTCATCATCTCTCTGAAACCTTGGAGATCAGTCAGACTTGGTTATTCCACTCCTGATGGATCTACTTGTATTAAAGCCCCTGCTGGACAATAAGTGACATCACAGCAGCATTCTAGCTGTTAGAGCACCAAGAACTGTTTACAATCATAATCATCACCTGATTCATTCAAAGTTCTCCACTGAGTGTTTGATGTCAGTGACAGATCATTGTCATAGTAACTGGTTCACTTCAGCTTTATGGGAATATATCATATAAATACTTTGGATTTTATTACATGGAGCAAAGTCCAGCAGAGCAGGTTAATGATTCCAGGTAAGAGGACAGAGTCACGTCCAACAGGTGAGACACAGTTGACCCAGCAGTTGTGTGTCAGTTTATTTCCTGGTGTGAAGGTAAGGTGAACAGTCTGAATGTTTTCCTCCTTAACACCTGTCGTTACCTGACTTCTCTGTCCTTCAACTTGTGCTTGTGTTGTTGTTGTGTTATTCTAATGTTCCTGGAGCTGAGTCAGAGCTGTAAGTGTAAAGTCTGGAGTCCTCCATGTTGTGTGGATGTTGTGGGTAGAAGGCAGCGCTGGAATAAGAGCAGAAGCAGAGTCAGTGGATGGTCAGTAGTTGAACACAGATGCAGCTCCACTTCCTGATGACTGGAGGCAGCTTTAGCTCCTGAATCAGCCTGTGGAGGAGGAGGTGGAGATGAGCTGTCTGACAGCCGCTGGAGAACAGCTGGGACTTTGTCTGTCATTAGATTTACACTACAGGACTGATGTGGGCTCAGTGTGGCGGGCTGAGGGGCTCACAGGGCTTTTAAGGCTCTATGATCAATAATAAATAATGAAACCCTATTGATTATTGGACACAAATCATCAATAATGTTGTAGCTGCAACATTAAATCAACATTAATTCTCCGTTTTCAGCCTCGAAAACTGAAGATTTCCTTGTTTTCTGTGTTTGATTTGACTGTAAACTGAATTGTTTTGTCTCTTTGATTGTTGCTGTGACAAAACGTGGTGTTTTCTACTGGACTCTGTCCACACAGAGACTGTGTCCCATCAACTGAGTGGATGTCAGTCCTTGTGTGTGTCAGTGGATGGAAACAGTGGTCCATGGATCATGTTGCTGCTGCTGCTGCTTCATGACACCATCTAGTGGACTGATAGTAGAAGTACAGCAGCTGATGGCAGCTTCCTCTTCCTCACTGCTGTGTGACTGCATTCAACTGACACTGATATGAAGCAGAGAAGAAGAGCCAATCAGTGGAGGGAGGAGCAGCCGGAGACATGATGGACATGATGAATGATGTGTGTTTCCTCTGCAGGTCAAGCTACAAAGTGTGTGTGAGCTCAGCAGCATGGATCAGTGTGAGGACAGAGAGGAGGGAGCCCCTCCCTCTAAAACCACTCAGAGCCAGACCACAGGTCAAAGGTCAGAATATTAAACAGTCAGAAAGACTTTTCTCTCTAAAAGTCACTTGTTGTGTTTATTAAAAGACTGAAGATATTTTTCATCAGTTTTTCTCCAACATGTACATTTATCAGTTGTGTTGTTGTTTCAGGATCCAGCAGCAGAGACCAGACTCTCCTGAACCCAGCTGTCTGTCTTTAAAGAGCAATGAGTCAAAGGACTTTCCCCTTGACTTCAAAGGAGGACATGTATCAGCTGATCAGATGTAAGACAACAACTACATTTCAGTGTTTTTGAGTCTCTGTTGAATGTTCTTCCTGAGGAGTCACATTTTAATGATTCTCATTAAAAACTGAGTTATGACTCAGAAACTCTTTTTATGTTTGGAGTCTGATGCTCTGTTTAGATATTTGTTTGAACATTTTAATGTTCTTTCTTAACTCACCTTCTCTGGTATTCTTGATTTAACAACACATTCATGAATCTGACGTAGAGTCTGCATGTTCTCCCCGTGGATGTGTGGTTTCTCTCCAGCTTCCTCCCACAGAACAAAGACATGCAGGTTAACTCATGACTCTAAATCGCCCATAGGTGTGAATGTGTGTGTGTATATGTTGCCCTGTAATAGACTGGTGTCCTGTCCAGGGTGAACCTCACCTCCAGCCCAGAGTCAGCTGAGAAAGGCTCCAGCTCACCCTCCATCCTAGTGAGGATGAGCTGTAGAGAAGATGAAGGAACTTAGAGATATTGGTGAATGAGGCCCATTGTTACAGAATGAAGGAAAAGGAAGTCATTCACATTTATAATAATTCATGTTTTGTTTTGTTTTGTTTGTTTTTTACAATCTGGACCTTATTTCTAGCATAAAATACGATCATTTCCTCACCCAGACAACTTTGGTGTCATTACAAGTCGTTCTGACGAAATGAGCTCCAGCCGAGAGCCGCATATATCTGTATAATGGAGTCTACAGGACAGTAGAATGCAGCCTCTAAATAACACATTATCTGCAGAGAAACTCCTTCATTTCACCAGTATTTTGTGATGATACACTAGTGCTGTTCCCCTCTGAGCCCGTGGTGGCATGTTGTTTCTGATTGGTCAGAACAAAATGAGCAGCTGGATGAAGTTCAGCTTCCACAGGCTTCCTCTCCTCAACCTGGACTCACTAAAGCTCTGAATAGTTGAGATAAAAGTGGAATGATTATTATGAGACATCATCCAGGTCAGAGGTCAGTAGGTCAACCTACAGACCACAGATGTTGATAACAGATAACCCCGGACTCAGAGGGGAATAGTACTAGTGTATCATAACTAAATATTGGTGAAATGAAGGAGTTTCACGGCAGTAAATGTGTTATTTAGAGGCTGCATTGCGCTGCCTCGTGTTCTCACATTATACAGATATACGCAGCTCTCGGCTGGAGCTCATTTCATCAGAACGACTTGTAATGACACCAAAGTTATCTGGGGGAGGAAATGATTGGATTTTCAAAAAAAAAGAAAAAAAAAGTAATTATCCTTTGAAATAACTTTAAATAAAATTCTTTTGAAAACCTAAAACTGAGTTGTGTTGTTTCAGGATCCAGCAGCAGAGACCAGACTCTCCTGAACCCAGCTGTCTGTCTTTAAAGAGCGACCAGTCAACAGGAAGGTTCATTACCTTTAAAGGAGGACGTGGATCAGCTGATCAGATGTAAGCTGTAACTGACAGTCAGACTCAGGTTATTGTAGAAAAGAACCAGTTTATACGACATGTTGTTGGACCAGGTCTGAATCCAAAGTGTCTGTGTCTGTTGTGAACGTCCTCAGGGGACATATAAAGTCCATCTTGTATTATGTCTCTGTCCTGATGTTGACTTGACACTGATTCCTCCACAGAGTGGAGCAGGAGAGCTCAGAGGTTCAGTCCAGTGGTCAGTCTGCCCAGCAGCATCAAACACACCTGGACTCCATATTTATGGTGAGGACATGTCCAACAGCTGCTGTTCCATCTGTTGTGTTCACCATCATCTCCATGCTGCACTTTGACACCAGTGGATTGTCAGTCTGTCCAACATGGATCTGATGTTTGGCTCCATGCTTTTAGTTTGATGCTGTCACTCATAGAGTTTCTGTTCCAGCTGCTGGAGGACAACATGCTCACTTTTGTCAAGAAGGAGCTGAAGAAGATCCACAAGGCTCTGAGTCCAGATTACCCAGAATGCTCAGGGAGTCAGAGGGAGGATGAGGAGGATGAAGAGCAGAGGAGGAGCAGCAGAGAGGCATTAGTGAAGATCACAGTGAACTTCCTGAGGAGGATGAAGCAGGAGGAGCTGGCTGAGCGTCTGCAGAGCAGTAAGAGGATTTCTCTAAAGATTCAACATGATGGACAAATGAGCCGTTCATCAACACATGGAGGGAAACATGTTCATATAGTTGTTACTTAGACGAGTTAAAATGTTTTCTTGTTGGTCTGATTTCTTGTGTTTTCATTCAGAACATGTTGCTGCAGTTTGTGGACGTAAACTCAAATCTGTCCTGAAGCAGAAGTTCCAGTGTGTGTTTGAGGGGATCTCTAAAGCAGGAAACTCAACCCTTCTGAACCAGATCTACACAGAGCTCTACATCACAGAGGGAGGGGCTGGAGGGGTCAATGATGAACATGAGGTCAGACAGATTGAAACAGCGTCCAGGAAACCAGACAGACCAGAAACAACCATCAGACAAGAAGACATCTTTAAAGCCCCACCTGGAAGAGAGCGACCAATCAGAAGAGTGATGACAAAGGGAGTGGCTGGCATTGGGAAAACAGTCTTAACACAGAAGTTCACTCTGGACTGGGCTGAAGACAAAACCAACCAGGACATACACTTCACATTTCCCTTCACCTTCAGAGAGCTGAATGTGCTGAAAGAGAAAAAGTTCAGCTTGGTGGAACTTGTTCATCACTTCTTCTCTGAAACCAAAGCAGCAGGAATCTGCAGCTTTGATCAGTTCCAGGTGGTCTTCATCTTTGACGGTCTGGACGAGTGTCGACTTCCTCTGGACTTCCACAACACTGAGATCCTGACTGATGTGACAGAGTCCACCTCAGTCAACGTGCTGCTGACCAACCTCATCAGGGGGAACCTGCTTCCCTCTGCTCGCCTCTGGATAACCACACGACCTGCAGCGGCCAATCAGATCCCTCCTCAGTGTGTTGACATGGTGACAGAGGTCAGAGGGTTCACTGACCCACAGAAGGAGGAGTACTTCAGGAAGAAGTTCAGAGATGAGGAGCAGGCCAGAGAGATCATCTCCCACATCAAGACCTCACGAAGCCTCCACATCATGTGCCACATCCCAGTCTTCTGCTGGATCACTGCTACAGTTCTGGAGGAGCTGTTGAAGACCAGAGAGGGAGGAGAGCTGCCCAAGACCCTGACTGAGATGTACATCCACTTCCTGGTGGTTCATCTAAAACTGAAGAAGGTCAAGTATGATGGAGGAGCTGAGACAGATCCACACTGGAGTCCAGAGAGCAGGAAGATGATTGAGTCTCTGGGAAAACTGTCTTTTGAGCAGCTGCAGAAAGGGAACCTGATCTTCTATGAATCAGACCTGACAGAGTGTGGCATCGATATCAGAGCAGCCTCAGTGTACTCAGGAGTGTTCACACAGATCTTTAAAGAGGAGAGAGGCCTGTACCAGGACAAGGTGTTCTGCTTCGTCCATCTGAGTGTTCAGGAGTTTCTGGCTGCTCTTCATGTCCATCTGACCTTCATCAACTCTGGACTCAACCTGATGTCACAACAACAAACAACCTCCAAGAAGACTGAAACAACAGGAGTCAAATCTGCAGAGACAAACTTCTACCAGAGCGCTGTGGACGAGGCCTTACAGAGTCCAAATGGACACCTGGACTTGTTCCTCCGCTTCCTCCTGGGTCTTTCACTGGAGACCAATCAGAATCTCCTACGAGGTCTGACGACACAGACAGGAAGTGACTCACGGTCCAATCAGAAAACAGTCCAGTACATCAAGAAGAAGATTGAAGAGACTCCCTCTGCAGAGAAAAGCATCAACCTGTTCCACTGTCTGAATGAACTGAATGATGGTTCTCTAGTGGAGAGGATCCAACGGTCCCTGACATACAGATGTCTCTCCACAGATGAACTGTCTCCTGGTCAATGGTCGGCTCTGGTCTTCATCTTACTGTCATCAGAAGAAGATCTGGATGAGTTTGACCTGAAGAAATTCTCTGCTTCAGAGGCGGCTCTTCTGAGGCTGCTGCCAGTGGTCAAAGCCTCCAACAAAGCTCTGTAAGTGGAGAGAGAGTTGGATTTATTCATCATTACATTAAAACACTTCTGTCTTTTCAACAGGACAGATAATAAACTCCTTTCTCCTTTAATTCCTCATGATCATCTCTTCAGACTGAGTGGCTGTGACCTCTCAGAGAGAAGCTGTGAAGCTCTGTCCTCAGTCCTCAGCTCCCAGTCCTCTAGTCTGAGACACCTGGACCTGAGTAACAACAACCTGCAGGACTCAGGAGTGAAGCTGCTGTCTGCTGGACTGGAGAGTCCACACTGTAGACTGGAGACTCTGGACCTGAGTAACAACAACCTGCAGGACTCAGGAGTGAAGCTGCTGTCTGCTGGACTGGAGAGTCCACACTGTAGACTGGAGACTCTCAGGTGAGGATCCATCCAGCTGTTTATCTGATGCCACTTGAACACAGCAGCAGGTGTTGACAGAGGGTTCCTGTGTGTTGTTGTGTGTGTTCAGTCTGTCAGGATGTCTGGTCACAGAGGAAGGCTGTGCTTCTCTGGCCTCAGCTCTGAGCTCCAACCCCTCCCATCTGAGAGAGCTGGACCTGAGCTACAACCATCCAGGAGCCTCAGGAGTGAAGCTGCTGTCTGCTGGACTGGAGGATCCAGACTGGAGACTGGACTCTCTCAGGTATGGAGAGGCTGCTGCAGCCACACACACTGTCTGATAGAGGAGGAGGAGCTGGAACATTTTCTATGGCCCCGTTCACACCTGCTCACACCTGCTATTAACATCATGACATCAGATCCCATCAGTCAGACCATATCCAGAGGTGGTGTAGGCCACAGTCAAGCTCCGCCCACTCCACTGACGTCCTCTGTCTCAGTCTGACTCGTCCCAACACAGTTTATACTGAAGCCAAAATCTCAGAGTGTTTCCAACATGAGCTGTGCAGCTTTCATCGTCACGGTGATGAACTAGTGGGATCAGGAGTTTGTCCTCATCATGACTCACTGTGTCATATTCAGGAGAAGAGATGTCAGTGATGAAAGCAGCTGTTGGCAGCTGTGCTCTGAGTCTCTCCAGATGTTTGGATCAGGAAACATTTCAGCTGCAGCTGCTTGAACTGCTCCTGAACCAACAGAACAGTCCCAGAGACTGGAGACACCTGTTGAGTGTGGAGGACACACTAATAACAACACATGCAGCAACAAGAATCAAAGCATGTCCACTGCTCAGAGACATTGGTCTCCCAGCGTCTCCAACCAAGGAGGACAGAAGAGACAGAAATCAGGTCTCTGTCTGCTCAGATATTGATGATCAATAATCAGCTCAGTCTCTCTGAGATCCTGATCTTGTCCTGATGAGATGTCTTGTTGTGTTGAGGAGACATCCAGATGTCCTCACTGTCCTCACAGAGGCCTGGAGCTGTCCATCAGAAGAAAGGGAGTGTAGTGAACAGTGGAAGAATCAGTGTTTGTGGCTGAATGTGTGTGTGATCAAACAGCTGTTTTCACACTGTGTGTGTGTGTGTGTGTGTGTGTGTGTGTGTGTGTGTGTGTGTGTGTGTGTGTGTGTGTGTGTGTGTGTGTGATCAAACAGCTGTTTTCACACTGTGTGTGTGTGTGTGTGTGTGTGTGTGTGTGTGTGTGTGTGTGTGTGTGTATGCCGGCACAATCGTGTCATATTACGTGCGCATATGTCAACTGAACGTGTCACACCCGCGTGCTTTGACGCCTGTGCAGGAGCCAGCGTCTGACATGTAATGTAGTTTCCTCATTGACTTATAATGGCCCCCCGTTCACGCGCACGTTCACGTGTGATGACTGCTGCACGCCGGTAATCACACTACGCGTAGTGGTCACGCGTAATCATTCATGCGTTTTGTAGCAAACGCACGCATTAACGCTCGCATGACGCTGATTGAACATTTATGAGCATTTTTGTCAGGCGCTCACGCGTACGCGGAAACGACGTGCGCAACCTCTGTCACACGTGACAAGAAGCTGCGCACGTATGAAGCGGCGTGTGCACGTCTGACAGTCACTGTTTGACAAATTATGTTACGCGTTCACACACACGTGCGGTCGCAGACTGTTGCTGCGCAGCAGGAAGTGGATTTGCAGCGCGTGCAACACTGCGCGTCACTTGACGTGTAATGTAGTTGGACTTTTTGTTGGAAACTTCGCTCCACCGCGGCCAGCTCCCCGGAGCCACACTCTCCACACCCTGTGCTTGCGTCCGCTGAGCGGCTGTGGACCGTGGTCTATGCCATCCCTCCACCAGAGTTCCCCGGGTCACGCTGCTGCTCCGCCCCGCCAAGGAGGCAGCTCACAGGAGGCCTGTCCAGATAGAGGCTGGAGGAGGAGGCCGCTGTGAGCTGCCTGCTCCGGGGAGCAGGCAGCTCACAGCGGATCGCTCCGTCCCGGACCGGCGAGCGACGTCGCCGCAGCCGCTACTGCCGCTGTGAGTCCCACAACCCTCTTTCTTTTTTTCTTTTTTTTTTTTTTTTTACAGCTGCGATACCCTCTCTACAGCTGCGATACCCTCTCTCTTTTTTTTCTTTTCAGCATGCCTGTCACCAGGGAGTGATGTTCTTAATCTCAACAATTAAACTGTCACACACAAAACTGCCATGATAAACAAACAGAACTATGTTGCAGTTTGTTTGTCAAGTTACCTGTCACCTTCAGCACCACGGACAGCGCCGCGGATGAGCCGCGGAGCAGCAGCAGCTGTCTCTCTCTCGCACACACACACCGCTGTCCGTGGTGCTGTGACACTCGGTCCCTGGACCGTCGACTAGGCTACATGACGATGGGACTTTACGTTGTCATTATCCATAAACACTCGTTAATTAACAGCACATACGACGCGCGGACCCGGAGCAGCGGACCGGGGAGACTGGCAGGGCTGCGGGACCCCCCCAGAGCCTGGAGGTCTGGACCCGGGTCAGGGCTGCCCAGGTCCGGGGAGACTGGCAGGATTGTGGGACTCACAGCGGCAGTAGCGGCTGCGGCGACGCTCACAGCGGCCTCCTCGGCCTGTCCAGATGGAGGCTGGAGGAGACCGCTGTGAGCTGCCTGCGCCCGGAGCAGGCAGCTCATAGCGGATCGCTCCGTCCCGGACCGGGGAGCGACGTCGCCGCAGCCGCTACTGCCGCTGTGAGTCCCACAATCCTGCCAGTCTCCCCGGACCTGGGTCCGGGGGAGTCCCATCGTCATGTAGTCGACGGTCCAGGGACCGAGTGTCACAGCACCACGGACAGCGGTGTGTGTGTGCGAGAGAGAGACAGCTGCTGCTGCTCCGCGGCTCACCCGCGGCGCTGTCCGTGGTGCTGAAGGTGACAGGTAACTTGACAAACAAACTGCAACATAGTTCTGTTTGTTTATCATGGCAGTTTTGTGTGTGACTTAGTAGTTTAATTGTTGAGATTAAGAACATCACTCCCTGGTGACAGGCATGCTGAAAAGAAAAAAAAGAGAGAGGGTATCGCAGCTGTAAAAAAAAAAGAGAAAAAAAGAAAGAGGGTTGTGGGACCCCCCCAGAGCCTGGAGGTCTGGACCCGGGTCAGGGCTGCCCAGGACCGGGGAGACTGGCAGGGTTGCGGGACCCCCCCAGAGCCTGGAGGTCTGGACCCGGGTCAGGGCTGCCCAGGTCCGGGGAAACTGGCAGGGTTGTGGGACTCACAGCCGCAGTAGCGGCTGCGGCGACGTCGCTCCCCGGTCCGGGACGGAGCGATCCGCTGTGAGCTGCCTGCCTCCTCCTCCAGCCTCCATCTGGACAGGCCGCTGGCCGCTGTGAGCTGCCTCCTCGGCGGGGCGGAGCAGCAGCGTGACCCGGGGAACTCTGGTGGAGTGATGGCATAGACCACGGTCCACAGCGGCTCAGCGGACGCAAGCGGGGGGGGGTGGAGAGTGTGGCTCCGGGGAGCTGGCCGCGGTGGAGCGAAGTTTCCAACAAATGAAAAGTCCAACTACATTACACGTCAAGTGACGCGCAGTGTTGCACGCGCTGCAAATCCACTTCCTGCTGCGCAGCAACAGAGTCTGCGACCGCACGTGTGTGTGAACGCGTAACATAATTTGTCAAACAGTGACTGTCAGACGTGCACACACACGTTCATACGTACCCAGCTTGTTGTCACGTGTGAAATACAACCTGCGCGTAACAACGCACGCACGCACGCACGCCTAACAATTTAACCATGCGTGCACACACACATAGCTGCGCGTCCTTACAGTTGTTTTGACACGATTGTTCCGCCATAGTGTGTGTGTGTGTGTGTGTGTGTGTGTGTGTGTGTGTGTGTGTGTGTGTGTGTATGTGTGCTGACTCCAGATCAGATGAAGACACAAAGTGTCTCCTTAATGAAAGTCTCCAACAGGATTCTTTGTCCAGGCCTCAGCGTCCAGCGCCTACAGAGCTGTTGAAAGCTTTGATGGAGGTGGCTACAAAAGAGAAGTGAAAAGAAGGAGAAGAGAGTGATTGATGATGAGATCCTGATCCGTCCTGTCACTGTGATCAGATGTTTCTATTAGAGCTCCTTCATCCACTCACTGCTGCTGTGGCTCCTGTGGAAACCTGCTCACAGCCTCATTCTTCAGCTTCAAACAAACACAACTTGTGTTCACACTCAGTCTTTCTCACTAAACTCACTGGCTCTCATTCATGAAACCTTAGTAAATCTGTGTCATGCACATAAAGCTCATGCTACTAAAACTCTACTCCAGATTCATGAACGGTGCAGGAAACTCAGATTTGATCCTAAGCAGGTGTGTAGGATCATGAATGATCAGCCATCGTAAATGAACAGCATGCCCCGCTGATCAGCAATTAGCACAGATCTCCACTCATGAATAGCCATATAAGGAGATCCTGACCACCATATAAGGACTTAGGTGCATCCTGTTCACCTGCGACCATGACGCAAACAAGGAAAGAGGGAGAGAAAAAAAAAAAGAACGTCTCTCTCTCCAAATATTTGAATCCTTTGTCATGTTTAAATGACCTGTTTCAAAGGCATCCAAGTATTTGGAACATGAGAGTAATGCTCATTAAAATAGTCATTTGCAGCAGTGACGTATTCTATATTTCTGTGCATTTCTACATTGACCAGAAATCCAGGTCAATTTCTGCTGCTCACGTTTCATGAATGAGAGACACTGTGTGTTTGACTGAGCTCTAACAAACCTTTCCTGGTGCATTGTGGGATATGTGGGCTGCTCAGCTCCACCTGTTGTGTCTTCATCTTCTTTGCTGTGACGTGTGTTTGTGCAGCTTGAGAGTCAGAGAGTGAAGTGACATGACATGGAGAAAAGACATGATGAAGTGTTTCCTCCTGGTCTCCTCCTGCTCTGTATCATCACTACATAAAGACTCCAGCTCCTTCTTCTCTGTGCTCAGTCTTCATCCATACATCCCAGCCTCCATGTCAACACACTGGTACAACAGTGTGTGTGTGTGTGTGTGTGTGTGTGTGTGTGTGTGTGTGTGTGTGTGTGTGTGTGTGTGTGTGTGTGTGTATGGCGGAACAATCGTGTCAAAACAACTGTAAGGACGCGCAGCTATGTGTGTGTGCACGCATGGTTAAATTGTTAGGCGTGCGTGCGTGCGTGCGTTGTTACGCGCAGGTTGTATTTCACACGTGACAACAAGCTGGGTACGTATGAACGTGTGTGTGCACGTCTGACAGTCACTGTTTGACAAATTATGTTACGCGTTCACACACACGTGCGGTCGCAGACTCTGTTGCTGCGCAGCAGGAAGTGGATTTGCAGCGCGTGCAACACTGCGCGTCACTTGACGTGTAATGTAGTTGGACTTTTCATTTTTTGGAAACTTCGCTCCACCGCGGCCAGCTCCCCCGGAGCCACACTGGCCTGTCCAGATGGAGGCTGGAGGAGGAGGCAGGCAGCTCACAGCGGATCGCTCCGTCCCGGACCGGGGAGCGACGTCGCCGCAGCCGCTACTGCGGCTGTGAGTCCCACAACCCTGCCAGTTTCCCCGGACCTGGGCAGCCCTGACCCGGGTCCAGACCTCCAGGCTCTGGGGGGGTCCCGCAACCCTGCCAGTCTCCCCGGTCCTGGGCAGCCCTGACCCGGGTCCAGACCTCCACAACCCTCTTTCTTTTTTTCTCTTTTTTTTTTTTTACAGCTGCGATACCCTCTCTACAGCTGCGATACCCTCTCTCTTTTTTTTCTTTTCAGCATGCCTGTCACCAGGGAGTGATGTTCTTAATCTCAACAATTAAACTACTAAGTCACACACAAAACTGCCATGATAAACAAACAGAACTATGTTGCAGTTTGTTTGTCGAGTTACCTGTCACCTTCAGCACCACGGACAGCGCCGCGGATGAGCCGCGGAGCAGCAGCAGCTGTCTCTCTCTCGCACACACACACCGCTGTCCGTGGTGCTGTGACACTCGGTCCCTGGACCGTCGACTACATGACGATGGGACTCCCCCGGACCCAGGTCCGGGGAGACTGGCAGGATTGTGGGACTCACAGAGGCAGTAGCGGCTGCGGCGACGTCGCTCCCCGGTCCGGGACGGAGCGATCCGCTATGAGCTGCCTGCTCCGGGCGCAGGAAGCTCATAGCGGCCTCCTCCAGCCTCCATCTGGACAGGCCGAGGAGGCCGCTGTGAGCGTCGCCGCAGCCGCTACTGCCGCTTTGAGTCCCACAATCCTGCCAGTCTCCCCGGACCTGGGCAGCCCTGACCCGGGTCCAGACCTCCAGGCTCTGGAGGGGTCCCGCAGCCCTGCCAGTCTCCCCGGTCCTGGGCAGCGCTGCTCCGGGTCCGCGCGTCGTATGTGCTGTTAATTAACGAGTGTTTATGGATAATGAAAACGTAAAGTCCCATCATCATGTAGTCGACGGTCCAGGGACCGAGTGTCACAGCACCACGGACAGCGGTGTGTGTGTGCGAGAGAGAGACAGCTGCTGCTGCTCCGCGGCTCATCCGCGGCGCTGTCCGTGGTGCTGAAGGTGACAGGTAACTTGACAAACAAACTGCAACATAGTTCTGTTTGTTTATCATGGCAGTTTTGTGTGTGACTTAGTAGTTTAATTGTTGAGATTAAGAACATCACTCCCTGGTGACAGGCATGCTGAAAAGAAAAAAAAGAGAGAGGGTATCGCAGCTGTAGAGAGGGTATCGCAGCTGTAAAAAAAAAAAAAAAAAGAGAAAAAAAGAAAGAGGGTTGTGGGACTCACAGCGGCAGTAGCGGCTGCGGCGACGTCGCTCCCCGGTCCGGGACGGAGCGATCCGCTGTGATCACAGCGGCCTCCTCCTCCAGCCTCCATCTGGACAGGCCGCTGGCCGCTGTGAGCTGCCTCCTTGGCGGGGCGGAGCAGCAGCGTGACCCGGGGAACTCTGGTGGAGGGATGGCATAGACCACGGTCCACAGCGGCTCAGCGGACGCAAGCACAGGGTGTGGAGAGTGTGGCTCCGGGGAGCTGGCCGCGGTGGAGCGAAGTTTCCAACAAATGAAAAGTCCAACTACATTACACGTCAAGTGACGCGCAGTGTTGCACGCGCTGCAAATCCACTTCCTGCTGCGCAGCAACAGAGTCTGCGACCGCACGTGTGTGTGAACGCGTAACATAATTTGTCAAACAGTGACTGTCAGACGTGCACAGGCCGCTTCATACGTGCGCAGCTTCTTGTCACGTGTGACAGAGGTTGCGCACGTCGTTTCCGCGTATGCGTGAGCGCCTGACAAAAATGCTCATAAATGTTCAATCAGCTTCATGCGAGCGTTAATGCGTGCGTTTGCTACAAAACGCATGAATGATTACGCGTGACCACTACGCGTAGTGTGATTACCGGCGTGCAGCAGTCATCACACGTGAACGTGCGCGTGAACGGGGGGCCATTATAAGTCAATGAGGAAACTACATTACATGTCAGACGCTGGCTCCTGCACAGGCGTCAAAGCACGCGGGTGTGACACGTTCAGTTGACATATGCGCACGTAATATGACACGATTGTGCCGGCATAGTGTGTGTGTGTGTGTGTGTGTGTGTGTGTGTGTGCGTGTGTGTCTGTGTGTGTGTGTGTGTGTGTGTGTGTGTGTGTGTGTGTGTGTGTGTGTGTGTGTGTGTGTGTGTGAGAGAGAGAGAGAGCCATGTGTGCATGCTGACAGAGAAGCTGCTGCTCTGACCCCCCTCCTCCTTTCAGGGTGGAGCCTGCTGGAGTCCCATGGTTGACACCAGGTCTGAGGAAGTGTAAGTGTGTTTACATTCAACCATCTTCACACTGTCACATCACTGACCTCATGAGTCTTCATCAAACTGTCAAGAACTGATCACATGATCAATAACTGATCACAGCTGTGTCTTGTTCTCTCCATCAGATTCCTGTCCACTCACAATCGACACAAACACAGTCAACACAAAGATCAAACTGTCTGACAACAACAGGAAGATGACACATGTGGAGGAGGATCAGTCATATCCTGATCATCCAGACAGATTTGACTACTGGCCTCAGCTGCTGTGTTCAACTGGTCTGACTGGTCGCTGCTACTGGGAGGTCGAGAGGAGAGGAATGGTTTTTATATCAGTGAGTTACAGAGGAATCAGAAGGAAAGGACGCAGTGAAGACTGTAGGTTTGGAGGAAACGATCAGTCCTGGAGTCTGATCTGCTCTGATGGTGGTTACAGCGTCTGGCACAATGACAGATTAACACCTATCTCCTCCTCCTCCTCCTCCTCCTCCTCTGTCTCTAACAGAGTAGCAGTGTATGTGGACTGTCCTGCTGGCTCTCTGTCCTTCTACAGAGTCTCCTCTGACTCACTGATCCACCTCTACACCTTCAACACCACCTTCACTCAACCTCTCTATCCTGGGTTCAGATTCATCTGGACCAGGTCTGGTTCCTCAGTGAGTGTGTGTTGATGAAGCAGAGTCTCCTCCTGTCACTGTTGAACAGACACTTCAGTCTCTACATGTCTGTCTCTGTCTCTCACTCCCATTTTATCAGTTGACTTTTTCAACTCTTGTCAGTGATTCTTGTAAACGTGTTCCTCTTCCTTTAAAGATGGAAGCGTTGATTATTCCAGGACAAAAACCATGGTGACTTTGACTCAGCTGCTGATGAAGGACGAGGCCTAAAAGTCTCTGAGCCGCCAGCGTCACTGAGGACAAAAACACATTTGAAACACATTCACTGTTCATGTTCAACTTTACAGGGAAACACACACAACAACACACACAAGTGGAAACAAACATCATGTTGTGTGGACGCTGAATAGAATGAATGACATGTGATTTCTTTTTCTTTGTCTTTTCACTGAATCACTTTTATATGTGATGTGCATTTCCTGCTGATGTAGAGCAGCACAAAAACCATCAGCTACTAATCCTACCAGACCATGATCTTTATGTTACCATGACGCTGAGTTTATGACGTTTGTAGATTTAAATGGATCTTGACTTTGAGACTGATTATTATTAGTATATATTTATATCATTATTACCTAAATGCTGTTTCTTGGAAACTGGAGCCAATCAACACTCAGGACTTTATTTTCCTGACCATTGATTGGTTCATGGATTGTCTGGGATTGATTCAAAATAAAGATGAAGTCATGTTGAAGACCATGTTTCTTCTTTGTCTCATCTGACTGTAGCAGGTGACAGCAGGTACCAAATGCAGCCGGAACTACATTCCAGACACGGCTGCTGGGCGGAGGGATTTCAAAAGCACAAGTAGTTCAGAGTATTTGCTCCATAATGTTACATGGAATGTCACTTCGCTGGGGGGGAAAGAGCCTGAGCTGGTGCAGGAGGTTGAGAGGTATCGGCTAGAGATAGTCGGGCTCACCTCCACGCACAGCCTGGGCTCTGGAACCCAACTCCTTGAGAGGGGTTGGACTCTTTTCCACGCTGGAGTCGCCCAAGGTGAGAGGCGGCGGGCTGGCGTGGGCTTGCTTATAGCCCCCCAGCTCAGCCGCCATGTGTTGGAGTTCTCCCCGCTTAACGAGAGGGTCCTTTCCCTGCGCCTTCGGGTCGGGGATAGGTCTCTCACTGTTGTGTCGGCCTACGGGCCAAACGGCAGTGCAGAGTACCCGGCCTTCTTGGAGTCCCTGGAAGGGGTGCTGGAAAGCACTCCAACTGGGGACTCCATTGTTCTGCTGGGAGACTTCAACGCTCACGTGGGCAACGACAGTGATACCTGGAGAGGTGTGATTGGGAGGAACGGCCTCCCCGATCTGAACCCGAATGGTGCTCTGTTATTGGACTTCTGTGCTAGTCACAGTTTGTCCATAACAAACACCATGTTCAAGCATAAGGGTGTCCACCAGTGCACGTGGCACCAGGACACCTTAGGTCGGAGGTCGATGATCGACTTTGTAGTCGTATCAGCTGACCTCCGACCGTATGTCTTGGACACCCGGGTGAAGAGAGGGGCTGAGCTGTCAACTGATCACCACCTGGTGGTGAGTTGGATCCGCTGGCGGGGGAGGAAGCCGGTCAGACCTGGAAGACCCAAGCGTATCGTGAGGGTCTGCTGGGAACGTCTGGCAGAATCCCCTGTCAGGGAGGTCTTCAACTCCCACCTCCGGGAGAGCTTTGTCCGGATTCCGAGGGAGGTTGGAGACATTGAGTCCGAATGGACCATGTTCTCCACCTCCATTGTTGACGCGGCCAACCGGAGCTGTGGCCGTAGGGTCACCGGCGCCTGTCGCGGCGGCAATCCCCGAACCCGGTGGTGGACGCCGGAAGTAAGGGATGCTGTCAAGCTGAAGAAGGAGTCCTATCGAGCTTTCTTAGCTCATAGGACTCCCGAGGCAGCTGACGGGTACCGGCAGGCCAAACGAGCGGCAGCCCAGGCGGTCGCGGAAGCAAAAACTCGGGTCTGGGAAAAGTTCGGGGAGGCTATGGAGGAGGACTACCGGGCGGCCCCGAGGAAATTCTGGCAAACCATCCGACGCCTCAGGAGGGGGAAGCAGTGCTCCGCCAACACTGTTTACAGTGGAGGGGGGGAGCTGTTGACCTCGACAGGGGATATCGTCGGGCGGTGGAAGGAATACTTCGAGGATCTCCTCAATCCCACTGACACACCTTCCACTGAGGAAGCAGAGGCTGAGGACCCAGAGGTTGATGCATCCATTACCCAAGCTGAGGTCACCGAGGTAGTTAGGAAACTCCTCGGCGGCAAGGCAGCGGGGGTGGATGAGATCCGCCCTGAGTACCTCAAGTCTCTGGATGTTGTGGGGCTGTCGTGGCTGACACGCCTCTGCAACATCGTGTGGAAGTTGGGGACAGTGCCTCTGGATTGGCAGACCGGGGTGGTGGTTCCCCTCTTCAAAAAGGGGGACCGGAGGGTGTGTTCCAACTATCGGGGGATCACACTACTCAGCCTCCCGGGGAAAGTCTATTCCAGGGTACTGGAGAGGAGAATTCGGCCGATAGTCGAACCCCGGATCCAAGAGGAACAATGCGGTTTTCGTCCCGGCCGTGGAACACTGGACCAGCTCTATACCCTCCGCAGGGTGCTCGAGGGTTCATGGGAGTTTGCCCAACCAGTCCACATGTGTTTTGTGGATTTGGAGAAGGCATTCGACCGTGTCCCACGTGGCATCCTGTGGGGGGTGCTCCGGGAGTATGGGATCGGAGGCCCTCTGCTGAGGGCTGTATGGTCCCTGTATGACCGGAGCAGGAGCTTGGTTCGCATTGCCGGCAATAAGTCAGACCTGTTCCCGGTGCATGTTGGACTCCGGCAGGGCTGCCCTTTGTCACCGGTTCTGTTCATCATCTTCATGGACAGAATTTCTAGGCGCAGCCAAGGGCTGGAGGGGGTACGGTTCGGGAGTCACTTGATTTCATCTCTGCTTTTTGCGGATGATGTTGTCTTGCTGGCTCCCTCGAGCCAGGACCTGCAGCGTGCACTAGGGCGGTTTGCAGCCGAGTGTGAAGCAGCTGGGATGAGAATCAGCACCTCTAAATCCGAGGCCATGGTTCTCGACCGGAAAAAGGTGGCATGCACCCTTCAGGTCGGGGGAGAGATCCTGCCTCAGGTGGAGGAGTTCAAGTATCTCGGGGTCCTGTTCACGAGTGAGGGAAGGATGGAGCGCGAGATCGACAGGCGGATCGGTGCAGCGGCTGCAGTTATGCGGTCACTGTATCGGTCCGTTGTGGTGAAGAGGGAGCTAAGTCGAAAGGCGAAGCTCTCAATTTACCGGTCGGTCTACGTTCCTACCCTCACCTATGGTCATGAAATCTGGGTAGTGACCGAAAGAGCAGGGTCGCGATTACAAGCGGCCGAAATGAGCTTCCTTCGCAGGGTGGCGGGGCGCTCCCTTAGAGATAGGGTGAGGAGCTCAGTCACCCGGGAGGAGTTCGGAATAGAACCGTTGCTCCTCCACATCAAGAGGAGCCAGCTGAGGTGGCTCGGGCACCTCTATCAGATGCCCCTGGACGCCCCCCTCGTGAGGTGTTCCGGGCATGTCCCACCGGGAGGAGGCCCCGAGGAAGACCCAGGACACGCTGGAGTGACTACGTTGCTCGGCTGGCCTGGGAACGGCTCGGGGTGCCCCCGGAAGAGCTGGAGGAAGTGTCAGCGGAGAGGGAAGTTTGGGGATCCCTGCTCCGACTGCTGCCCCCGCGACCCGGCCCCGGAAGAAGCGGAAGATAATGGATGGATGGATGGATGGATGTTACATAATGATTATTTCCTAGTATGGTGAATGTGCAGGTCACAACTTGTCCACCAGAGCATTGTGGAGTTGTTGGATTGTGTATTTGATGAGTTTGATGAGGGACAGGGGACCTGTACCGTTCACCTCCACTGTGTTCACTGAGCAGCTCACGTCTCTGCTCCGCCCATCTCAAAACAACATGCACTGATAATTAAAGGTGATGAACCTACTGCTATGACTACAGGGATTATGGTGATATAGGAGAATTGACCAAAATGTTGAACTATCCCTTTAACACCTCATCACCCAGCCAGTTCCCAAAGCAGTGTGTGAGCTGCTGGCAGGAGGATCTGTCAGGCTGGATCCGGCTCCATTAAACCACACTTCACACGCTGCTTGACTTCCTGTCTGAGTCCTGACGTGACCTCTGCCAGCTTCTGGAGCTCAAGGATTCAAAGAGTACATCTTTGACTCAGTGATGTCTCTGTTTGGAAACGGCATGGAGAAGAACATTGTGGCTCTGATCACACACTCAGATGGAGTAACACCTGAAAACGCTCTTGGAGCTGTCGATGCTGCAGAAATGAAATGTGCCAGAAACCAGAAGAATCGATCTGTTCACTTCCTGTTTAACAACCAACAGACGAAACAGAGAACAGAGATGGATAAGAAGTCTCTGAGAGCTCTAAAATACGCATGGGAAACTACACAAGATGGAATGGATGAGTTCACTGAGTTCCTGGAAGAAGCCACAACTCAAAAGCTGAAGATTACAGCTGAAGTGTTGAATTCCCGTATCAGACTGACGGCCTGTGTCCAGAACCTGAAGGAGAGAATCCAACTGATTGAACTGAAGCAGACAGAGATCAGACAGATTGAAGAAGCTGTGAAGAAACATGATTTTAAGAAGATTGACAAGTTCACTGTAGAAGTTGATGAGCCCTACAAAGAGAGAGAGGAGATCCCTGGGGGTTGGCAGTGGTTTGGAGGTTATAAAGGAGCTGTTACCTGTAACGTCTGTAAAGAGAACTGTCACTACCCAGGATGCACCATGGCTTTACACGCTAGTCACTGTGAGGTGATGAGAGGAGGACGCTGCACATCATGTACCAGAGGTGTGGACTTGGACTTGAGACTTGAGACTTGACTTGGACTCGAGTCCCGATTTTGATGACTTACGACTCGCTTGATCAAATCAAAAAAAGACTTGGACTCTACTTGGACTTGAGAGCAAAGACTTGAGACTCTACTTGGACTTGAGAGCAAAGACTTGAGACTCTACTTGGACTTAACCCTCTTGACTTGAGTCAAGTCACATGCAGCAAGCAAGCACAAATATTAAAATATTTTTAAAAGTGTCACATCAATGTTATACTGAAGCAGCCAGCCAGAAATCCCGGCCGTCAGTGACATAAAGTAGTAGCGCTGCCTGTACTCCACGTCGCCACGTCCCTACGTCACGTCCGTACGTCACGTACCTTACGCACAGGCAGCTAACAGACGACGAGACCACTTAAGCTAAAATGTCCATTCCAACAATAATTTCGTTCGCTTTCAAGCAGTATGAGGTGGACAGCAAGGGGCGGAAAGCCGTGTGCAAGGTGTGTGGTGCCAAAATTGCAGATGGGATTAAAACAACATCGAATTTCAATCGCCATTTGGAGAGGGGACACAAAGAAATGTAAGTAACATGCATGCACTGATGATTAGCAACTCGAATCGAAAGAGAGCATTTCCACCGGCCACAGCACGTCTCGGTGGACGGCAGCTGCTTCATTATTATGCAGGCACTGCAGCTGTGCAGCCGGTTTTATTTTGAACAGGTCATTACCGTTCGAGTGTGAACTTTTCACCCCACGTTCAAACAAATATTCAAATATTGAATAATAGGTGACAGCCCAGAGTCTACTGTGTGGATATTTAGCGTAGTAAGTTAGCTGCAAACTAGGGAGAGATAAGCATGTGTCAACATTGCTGTAATCATAACGTGAGGGTGTAGCCAGTAGGTTAACATTATTGTAATAAGCAGGGGTCATCGCCATACTGGCTTGGCTTGTAGTGGACATTTGTCAAAATTCTATTTTTGCAGTGGACATTAAAATGAGTAGTATAGGTATAGGTCCATAAGTTAGCCCTGTTTGGTTATATTTGAACACTCCGAGTTATGGAGGTGAAAATAAAAGATCTGAGGACCGCTGTCTTAATGGAATCATATTGTACCATACAGAGTGAGTGTCATACATATTCTGGAGAAAACCTGGAGACTGACACTCAATAATTGGGTCCTATAGTTGAATTTAATTCAATTTTATTTAAGTGTGAAATCACAAGTTGTCTCAAGACACTATACATAAAGCAGAGGCCCATCAGTCCCTTCCTGAGCAAGTGATCAAAATAAGAACATTATAATGATTGCGTAAAAAAAAAATCTATCTAATTTGCCACGGATCAGGCCAAGTCATATTGATGACCCCTGCCTATAGTTAACATTGTAAATGGGATGAGAGATAGAGGCGGTGGACTGGAAGGGAGGGGGGATTAAATTAATATTAGAAAGTTAATTTACAATTACTAATATTGTAATGCTCCAAGGCATATGACATCTGTTTTTTGTGCTATTTTACAGATATGCAGCCTACAAGCTGAGTAAATCCATGCCCAGCACATCACAACAGACTCCAATCTCCCAGTTCATGGACAGCGGTGTACAACATTACAGCTCTACTCATCCCCAGCAGAAAGCCATCACAAATGCAATACTGTCCGATTTAGTGATTGACTGCAATTTGCCCTTGTCAATTGTAGAACACGACAGTTTTCAGCACTTTATGAGGGTAGTTGACGGCAAATACAACCCAGTATGCCGCAGGACACTAACAGCAAAAACAGAGAACCTAGCAGCAGAGAGACGCTCAAAATTGAAAACTGAGTTGAGCAACACAGAACATGTGTCAGTCACCGTGGACATTTGGTCAGACCGCAAAATGAGAGGGTTCCTTGGTGTCACCGTGCACTATATAGAGAAAGATGAAGATAGCCTACGGCTGAAGTCCAACCTCTTGTCCTTTGACCGCTTCAAAGGCTCTCACACAGCCGAGAGAATCTGCGAGCAGTTTGAGGCTGCATGTGATGAGTTTGACATTAAAGACAAGGTAGACTACATTATTAGTGATAATGCTGCCAATATGCGGAAAGCATTCACGGTGTGCTTCCCCACTGAACACAAAGAGGAAGTATATGACACTGATCATATTGACGATCCAGAGCTCTGGCATGAGCTTACATTTGAAGATCAAAAAACAGTGGATGCTGCGATGGCGCAAAAGCAGCGCTTACAGTGTTTTGCGCACACGCTTCAGCTGGTGGTGGGAGATGGTCTAAAGGAAACGAAAGTGTCATCTCCTGCTCTCTCAAAGTTATCCAAGTTGAGCTCACTGCTGCACACGAGCACATCATTCAAAGATGTCTTTGATGCTGAATTCGGAGAACACAGAGGCATCCCTGCTGCTGTCACTACAAGGTGGAACTCCACACTTCGGCAAGTAAAGGCAGTTCTCCATTTTGACCATTTAAAGCTCTCTCGTGTAGTAGAAAGGGCTGGACACAGGGAGTTGTTGTTTACAACACGTGAGTGGAACCTGCTGAAGGAGTTATTGGAGATATTGAAGCCATTTGGAGAGGCTACAGATCTAACGCAGGGGGAGAAGATTGTCACAATAAGCTCCGTTGTTCCCTCTGTCCTGTCCCTGAATCATCACCTTGAAAAGCTTAAGTCCAACGTCCGTTTCCAGAGCGGTCTGCTAAGAAGTCTCCAGGCATCCCTAAAGAAGAGATTTCTTGGAATCTTCATTAATGTTAAAATGGCCAGAGCACAGGATGGAATCACTGCTCCCTTTGAAGATCCAATCTACCTTGAAGCAGCTGTATTAGATCCAGCATTTTCCCTCATGTGGGTGGAGCACCATGTGCTGTGCAGTCCAGAAGTCAAGGCAGAGGTGGAACAACAGGTGAAAGGTATATAATACTGTAACTAATTTCTTACAATTTGATGTAATTGACTGCAACAATAATATTTGCTCAGTTCAACCCACTGCATCATCATCAACAATAATACTTAGTAATTAAGGGCTCTTTTCTCTGTTGGCAGATCTCATCCTGCAACATGCTGCAAAGGTTGAGCAGCCAGTGTCTCCTGCAGAGGAAGAAGAACAAGATGACCTTGAAGAGAGGGAAGGTCTCTTTGCTGCATACCAAAAGAGACGGAAGAAAGATGCTGTGACCTCTCCATCACTACAGCTGCGCCACTACTTGGACATACAGTATGTGAAGGGCAGAAAGTACTCTCATTCTGGGCAACGCACATGAAAGGTCTTCCTTCATTGTTCAGAGTTGCAACCAGAGTATTGTCAGTGCCAGGCTCCAGTGCTCCGGTGGAACGCGTGTTCAGCCACGGTGGAATCATACTGCGGCCCCACCGGGCACAAATGACAGACACCCTGCTGGCTAATCTGGTCTTTTGCAAGTGCAATGCCTCATAGGGCCTTGAGAAAACACACTCACACTCACTCTCTCTCTCTCTCTCTCTCTCTCTCTCTCTCTCTCTCTCTCTCTCTCTCTCTCTCTCTCTCTCCTCTTCTCTATTATTCTACTATTCTACTACTCTACTATTTCCTACATAAATATCGGATGCTTGACCCAAAAATCTTCTTTAAGTCTTTAATCATTGACCAATGGTGGAAAAAGTTGTGTTTGTGAAAACTTTTGAGAGAAGCTCCACTCAAAGTGTCTCCTAACTGAATGTAGTTGTTCAAAATGTTTGACAGCAGCTCTTTGTGTTTATCTGTTATAGTTATTTCTAGTGTTACATTGAATGCACACCTGTCTGAAGAGTTTTTGTCACATTTTTGTGACTCGGCTCAGCTGGTCACATCAGCAAACTGCAACACATAGGCTTGATGTTCCTGGTGTTAATCACTCATTTGACATTTGTCACTAAGAGGAACCAGAGCCGTGACCAATGCTTCGACCTGGTCACGTCTGGGTGCAGCTGGTTTTGAAGTTTTTATGTGCAAGTTTCAAATTGAACTGGTTTTGACGTGTGTTTCCATCACGGTGACAGTCGGGCGGCCTCAGTCAGCTGGTCAGAGAGTCCACGGGGAGGAAGGTGGACAATCCGGCTGGTCCTATGTCCAGGGTGGGGAGGACTTTCTGGTCAGTCTGGGTGAGTGTCTGTGTTGGAAACCACGTTGTCCGATAGCAATACAGCAAGTTTGTGTAGAAATAAAAAGAGAAATACCTTCCAAAGTCTATTGTCTATTGATTTACAGATACACTCCTGTTATCAGTCTTGGCTGTATAATTAATGCCAATACACTAAAAAAAAGATACTAAAGATATCTCTAAATTTTTTTCAATTTTAAATAGCTTTATTGGCATGAGAATGCAGTGCTTATATTGACAAAGCATATCACAATACAATATTAATAAAATATAAACAACTTAACAATTGAGACTATTATAATAAATTTGTGTGGGACTCGAAATAAAAATCTTAGGACTTGGTTGGGACTCGAAATAAAAATCTTAGGACTTGGTTGGGACTCGAAATAAAACTCTTAGGACTTGGTTGGGACTCGAAACAAAAATCTTAGGACTTGGACTTGACTTGGGACTTGAGAGCAAAGACTTGAGACTCTACTTGGACTTGAGAGCAAAGACTTGAGACTCTACTTGGACTTGCAACATAGGGACTTTCTCCCACCTCTGTCATGTACCAACAAGTGTCCTGCATCAGCTCATGTGAAAGAAACATGGATCTATGTCACCAAGACAAGAAGAGGTAAGAGGGTCAATACTGCTCTCCTGGAGAATAAAGAGAAGGACATGGAAGAGCTGACGGCAATGAAGACTATGTTTCTTGAAGAGGCCTACCAACATGTTGTCAGACTGGATGAGATGGCCCTGAATGATAAGTCAGTGTCCACTCATGTCCACATGGACTTCCTGATTGAGAAGATGAAGGAGACAGGAGATGAGGAGAAGATCCAGAAACTGGAGGAGATGGCACGTGGCATGGAGGGAGGACTCATGGCAGTGTGACTGATGTTGTTCGGTTCGGACTTGCCCTGAGTGAGGATCGAACCCACGACCCTCCGCACCGGAGGCGACGATGCTAACCGCTTCGCCAAGAGGTTGACAACCACTTGGCAGGTTGGTTAGCACGTCTTTTAAGGGTGAGTGAGTTTACTTCCGGTACCGCTACCGCCACAACCCGTCACTTCACCTCACTGGTCCCTCGTGACTGTGGCACACCCGCGGACCTCCGTTACAGCAGGAGTGGAGGACTTATGTGTCTAAGAAACTAAGAGCCTTTGATAAAGCAGTCAGAGGAATGGTGTGTGATGTGATGATGACCCAGCAGCTGTGATGCTCCTGTGATAACAACAGTAACAAGTATCAATGTCATCACCTCTCTAACGTCTGATGACTGAGAACCTGCTGCTGTTTCTCAACCTTCTGCTGTCAATCATCAACCACTTTGGAACGTCACAGTAAAATCAGGAGAGATGAATGTCAGTTGTGTGAGTTGAACACAATCACATGTTTTAATATTTTCTTGTTTACTTTGAATAGATGTGTTCTAGAAAATCAACATGGAATCACGACATTGAAGTTGTTGTGAAACTAAACAGAAAGTCGATACAAAGGAGTTTAGCCTCTCTTTTTCTTCTAGTGTTGAAAATATTTACTGTGGACTAGGGATGCACGATATATCTGCATTAATATCGGTATCGGCCGATGTTCGTCATTTTTTAACATATCAGAATCGGATGAGTAAAATTGGGCCGATATGCTCAACCGATGTACATCCGTCTAGTTGCTGTTTCGGGAGGGGGAGGGGGAGGGGGAGGGGCATTTGGCCATGTGTAACCTGTGACCTTGTTATTTGGAAGTAAAATACATTCTGAAAATAAAGGAAGACATTCAAAAATTCAGTTTGCATGATTTTCAGTCTGTACAAAAATGTATCATCTCAGAAAAAAAACACATATCGATATCGGTAAATATGGATTATCGCCCATAACAGAAAAATTCCTATGGGATGTGGACGACAGCAGGATGTGAGGAGGGAGAAGAAGAAGAAGACTGAAGCTGATGTTGAGTCCTGTGTTAGTGACGTTGGTGTGTTCAGGTTGTGTAGAGCTGATGGAGAGGCGTCCTCTCCTCTGTGTAATGCTGATCACAACTCCTGATTCCATTCAATAAATATCTATCAGTGATGAACATTGTGTCTGATCATTGGTGTTTGACTCCCAGCTCTCATCTACACCACACCACAACTGATTCAATAGCTTCACAGCACTTTTGATTGAAGCTAAAGGTGTTTTATACCTCACTATGTTGATTCATTTGGTTTCAACAGAGTTCAGACTCTGATTCATAGACAAACACTTGTTTCCATTGAGAAGTCAGCAGAAAACACACCATAACACTTTTTATTTGATGTATTTATCTTTTATAAATGCTGCAGGGCTTTCAAAGTCTAATTAAAACTAAAGGTACAATTCAAATGATCAGTTCAGTGTCTGTGGATTCAGTTCAACTCAGTAAACTGTTCATGTTTGTGCTGCTGGAGGTGGACGTCACTCTGACACTCACATCCAACTTCCATAAAGCTCCATGAAGATTCCCATCATCTGTCATTTTCCCCCCAGAGCTGGTGTTCAGTCCCAGCTTCAGCAGCAACTCTCATCCAGTGTGTGTCTGCTGCTTTGTGTAGTGAGCACTAGGTGGAGCCAACACTACAGGACTGAAGGCTGACGCTGTGTGGACTGAGCTCACTCTACTGAACTCAGGTCAGCTTGGCTTTGTTCAGGAAACAGCTCTGCTCACACTCTCAGCTGCTTCAGCTACACACACATTCAACTTAGTCTCTACATCTACAGTCAACTTGATATCAGGAGCAGATTCAAACAGCTGGAGCTCTTCAAAGTGCTGTCTGTCAATCAAAATACAACAAATGTGAAGGAGAAGACTGACTTTAGAGATAATAAATGAAATGTCTTTGTCCACTTCTGGGACTCCATCCTTTTCTGACTCACCTCTCTCCTGAACTGGATCTTCTACACTCAGTGAACACAAGTGTCTTAGATCAAATATTAAAGCCAGTGTCAAAGCAAATCAAAGATGGTGAATGTTTCCTGTCCATCTGTCAGATACTGTTCACTGTTCTCCCTTTTGTAGGAGAATGAAACACCTTGACACTAACTTTTCATTCTAGCAGCTTTAAACTGGATCAACCCTTCCAGTCCACGACGTCTCAGTCAAACACATCTGGATGTTCAGTAAACATCACACTGGAAAGAAATCTGTCACTCATGGAATCTTAACATGATAATATCAATTGTAGCTGGCGCCCGAATGAGTTTTGAAATGGGCCGACATCGGCTAGTGAGAAAACTGTAGATTCATTGATAAAACTGTCGACACACACAAAGCCAGTGATAATATCCTACACTCTCTTCAACATACATGTGATGCTCGTTTTTCTTTTATTTTTAGATATAATTATTAGTAATTTCCTCTCCATATTGATCCATGAATGGACGAAGACGTCCTGAAGCAGCTTTCATATCAATGAGCCGCCTGCTCCACATGTCTGTATACGGCTGTGTGTATAGGCTCCACCAACCATGTCACTGGACAAACATGCAAGAAGTCCTGCAGTTTATTATGTTTCACCGGAGAGGAGCTGTCATTACGCGACTATTACACACAGCGGAGGTGATTCCATTGGGGGGGCAAGGGAGTCCTGGAGCCTGATGAAGTCCCTGACTGTAACCGAGGTCTGGGACTGGATCTCATGTGGCTGAAAAGAGTAGAAAAGAAGCATAAAGGGGTCGCTGCCACCTGCCAAATATGGGCGTGGTTGGAGATCTGAGGGTCTGAATGAGTCGGGACTAGTTGGTCTATCACCCAGCCCCCAGCGGTGGCCTTACTGCAGCAGATAAACACACACACACACACGTATCAGAGGCAAACAGCTGTGAACATGTAGCATATGCTCAACACGACATTTACAAGTTGTTTGATTGGCTGTAAGACAATGCACTGGGCTTTTATTTTGAAGTTCAGACACTTCCTGTCTGTCATCTGCGTTGATATTGTTATCGAAAACGAAAAGAGAGATTTTGTAACAATCAAAATTAAAAATTGGCTGTCAGTTGTTGTTTTTTTTTGGTTTGAAACGGAAAACCAAATGAGCTACCAGCTTACTTTCGTTTTTTGACAGTTCTAATTAAAGGAAAGATCAAATGGTCGCAAAGTACTCGGACTAATCAAGAGGTCTAATCAACACAATTTAAATTACAAAAGGGTTTGAGTATATCATGAGAAAAGTGTCTCTGAAACTTGAAATGCAATTCAAATACACCAATGGGTGGTAAACAAAAGGAGATCTAATACCTTGAGGGAAAGCAGGATGTGGAGACGTCTCAAGTGATTAAAACAAAGGAATATTCAAATGTACCATCACAACCTCTATCAAGGACGAGGCTTGACATGGTCCCATTAAGCTGGCCTGCTCTCCCCCCTCCCTCAAACCAAACAGCAGTCCAACCTTTCACTATGGTCATGAGATCCATCTGTGATCTTTCCCACATTAGAAACATGGAGATTGTGTTGAAGATAATGGATGAAGGAACTAAATGAAGTGATAAAGTTTTACTTCCTTTCTTGGGATGTATTGTGTTTCCTCATCAGGAGCTTCCTTCACTGTTGCTCTGGCTGCTGCAGACGGAGTCATGGAGTCTCTGGACTGGCTGGAAGTCATCAGGGAGGCAGCAGATCCTGTCTCTCATTGGTCAGTGCTGGCTCTGCTGTGGCCAACACTGATGCAGCTTTCTGTGCTCACTGATTCACACATGGACTGGTCTTGTTGTGTCTCTGGAAGGTGACAGGAAGTTTCACCTTTCTTCCTTACTCTACCTCTCTGAGAGCTCAGATCTGACTCTGTGCTTTATGTCTTCACTTCATCTCTTGCTGTGTGTATGTGGAGTTTCCATGGCTCACACATTCTCCTTCATCATGGTCTCCATGGTGACCAGAGCACGTTCAGGAGGTCATCATCTCTCTGAAACCTTGGAGATCAGTCAGACTTGGTTATTCCACTCCTGATGGATCTACTTGTATTAAAGCCCCTGCTGGACAATAAGTGACATCACAGCAGCATTCTAGCTGTTAGAGCACCAAGAACTGTTTACAATCATAATCATCACCTGATTCATTCAAGTTCTCCACTGAGTGTTTGATGTCAGTGACAGATCATTGTCGTAGTAACTGGTTCACTTCAGCTTTATGGGATTATTGTGTGTGATAAATGATCTTTATCACTTTGTATTTTATTACATGGAGCAAAGTCCAGCAGAGCAGGTTAATGATTCCAGGTAAGAGGACAGAGTCACGTCCAACAGGTGAGACACAGTTCAAAGTGCAGTTGTGTGTCAGTTGTGCAGTTGTGTGTCAGTTTATTTCGTGATGTGAAGGTAAGGTGAACAGTCTGAATGTTTTCCTCCTTAACACCTGTCGTTACCTGACTTCTCTGTCGTTCAACTTGTGCTTGTGTTGTTGTTGTGTTATTCTAATGTTCCTGGAGCTGAGTCAGAGCTGTAAGTGTAAAGTCTGGAGTCCTCCATGTTGTGTGGATGTTGTGTGTAGAAGGCAGCGCTGGAATAAGAGCAGAAGCAGAGTCAGTGGATGGTCAGTAGTTGAACACAGATGCAGCTCCACTTCCTGATGACTGGAGGCAGCTTTAGCTCCTGAATCAGCCTGTGGAGGAGGAGGTGGAGATGAGCTGTCTGACAGCCGCTGGAGAACAGCTGGGACTTTGTCTGTCATTAGATTTACACTACAGGACTGATGTGGGCTCAGTGTGGCGGGCTGAAAACTGAAGATTTCCTTGTTTGTGTTTGATTTGACTGTAAACTGAATTGTTTTGTCTCTTTGATTGTTGCTGTGACAAAACGTGGCGCTTTCTACTGGACGCTGTCCACACAGAGACTGTGTCCCATCAACTGAGTGGATCTCAGTCCTTGTGTGTGTCAGTGGATGGAAACAGTGGTCCATGGATCATGTTGCTGCTGCTGCTGCAGCTTCATGACGCCATCTAGTGGACTGATAGTAGAAGTACAGCAGCTGATGGCAGCTTCCTCTTCCTCACTGCTGTGTGACTGCATTCAACTGACACTGATATGAAGCAGAGAAGAAGAGCCAATCAGTGGAGGGAGGAGCAGCTGGAGACATGATGGACATGATGAATGATGTGTGTTTCCTCTGCAGGTCAAGCTACAAAGTGTGTGTGAGCTCAGCAGCATGGATCAGTGTGAGGACAGAGAGGAGGGAGCCCCTCCCTCTAAAACCACTCAGAACCAGACCACAGGTCAAAGGTCAGATGAGCTTCTCTAACTGTCCATGACTCAGATCACTGCTCCATCGTTATTCACACTCAAAGCTCTGTGTGTTGTGTTCAAGGCCAGAGCAGCAGCACAAGCTACAGTCTGCTGGACCTGGACCTGGACCTGGACCTGGACCTGGATCTGGATCTGGACCTGGACCTGGACCTGGATCCAACATTGAGTCCATTGGTCATCAGCAGTTTAACAAGAGGCGATCTTTCTTTGAAAGGTCAGAATAGAAAACAGTCAGAAAGACTTTTCTCTCTGACAGTCACTTGTTGTGTTTATTAAAAGACTGAAGATATTTTTCATCAGTTTTTCTCCAACATGTACATTTATCAGTTGTGTTGTTGTTTCAGGATCCAGCAGCAGAGACCAGACTCTCCTGAACCCAGCTGTCTGTCTTTAAAGAGCGACCGGTCAACAGGAAGGTTCATTAACTTTAAAGGAGGACGTGGATCAGCTGATCAGATGTAAGACAACAACTACATTTCAAAGCTTTTGAGTCTGTGTTGAATGTTCTTCCAGTTACAGTCACATTTGATGATGATGATGATTCTCCATAAAATCAGATTTATAACTCAGACACACATCGTCCAGCTGCAGTAAAGAGTCCCTGTCTGAACATCCACATAAAGGACAAGTGCTGTTATTTACAACCTGGACCTTATTTCTGGCATGAAAAACAGTTGTTTACTCATCCATGTAACTGGTGTCACTAGGAGTCCTTTGGATGATGTTTAGATCCATTGAGAGTTGTTTATATCCATACTGAGGGAGTGATTGGAGAACAGGAAATGCTAGCAGTATTCCAGGTAAACAAGCCGACTGTCACAGAGTTGAATTGCTTGATTTAAAATTATATACAGAACAGTATTATTCAGCCAGGCGTATTATAGTCATAAAAGTGATTTACACACAACTTAATTTGTATAGCCAATTTTTAAAAACAGTTTGTCTCAAAGGACTTTACACGTGTGGCAAGGTGAAGAGGGCTCAGGCGGGGATTGAACCCACACCTCCCGGGTAAGAGTCATGCGCGCTTGCCAGTCGGCCAAAGGGACATCTACTTGGCCAAGCAGCCAGGGAACATGATCAATTGGAGGCATAGTGACAGGAACCTCAACTGTCACACGTGGCATCACAACAACATCCTCTGTCCTTACGCGTGTTCCCACCAAACGCGATAACGCGTGGTCGTGCGTCGAGATTACATGTAAAGTCAATGCAGAGACGCGATTAGACGCGTCATCGCGCTGGGCGATGCGATGGACGTGTTGGCTGTGAAAAATTGCTCGAGTTGAAATAATTGAACTTTTGCGGCAAACTGTGAGCCGGCCACCCCGTCCCCAAGCACTCAGAAGCCGTCAGTCACACACACAGTAGTGTCACAGAGCTGTCTCCGCTGTGGCCAAAGACACACACCGCTGTTGCTGTTCCTGTCCCATAGACAGGGATAGGAACAGTGAAGCGACGGTGGTTCTCTCAGCCATGGTCGACGAGAGAATGAAATAGTGGAAGAAATGTTATTTTCGGGCGGGCTCATCGCGCAACGCGCTGCTGGGACGAGGCGTTTTTTACATATTGGACCAGCGTCAAAACTGGAGCGTCGAGCACGAAGCGATTTCATTTGACGTGCGTTTAAATCACGTTCATCACATTTGGTGGGAACACAGCGTTAGACCAGTGGCGTCATTTGGGGAATGGCGGTGTATGGCACTCGCCATACCTTGACTTTGAAAGAAAATGTTCGGAGTACTGGCACATATAGATTTTAACCCCTGGCGTACCAGGACTACGGTGTACAGTGGCCTGTTGTAATTCTCTCTGACCGATTCGCGATAGTGTTGCCTCTTTCTCACTGAACACCATGCTGTCGCTCCTGCTCCTCTCTCTCACTGAGGGGCGGGGCTGCCTCGCGCCGTGCGCTCTCACAGACAGCGCGTGTACGAGTGCACGCCGCTGCATCGTAGACTAGATGTATAACCTCATAGATGTATAACTCCATGTACTACAGACGTGAATGTGAATTCAGTCATATTTCTGTAGCCTACTTGTTTGGCTAAGTTAGCTACTTATAGTAGGAGTAAAATGAAAGCTCTTTGAGAAACACTGTGAAGCTGCTGCTAATGACAGCAGTCTGTGGAGCGTGGAGGCTGTTTATCTGGTCACAAATCACAAAAAAATTCTAATTGAGACAACTAAGTCCCAAACCCCTGTCTACCTACCTAAATGTAGTGAATCACAGCAGCAACAGGAGGAATCACTCATTCAACTTAGTTGTGAAATTTTTAATTTGTTTCCAGATTTAATTTATTCTGACTTTGCTGTTAAACTTTGCTGTTCTCACTGTAGAGACATGTACTGTAGATTAGCAGTGAATAAACTCATGTTGGCAATAATTTGTTGACACAGAAGAAATGGCAATTAAGACAGGATACACATTTTACGGAGTGGATAAACTTCAAATAGCCTATTAATTTGTCTTCAGAGATTAGCAATTTACAAATGGATTTTAGTAGGGCTGTTTTCGACTAAGGATTTTCATAGTCGAATCTGATTCGTCAGATTTTGCCGTAGTCGACTAATAGTCGGACCTTTACTTATTTATTTATTTTTACATAGCAGCAAGATCGTATTTGCAACTTTTTCCCGTTTCACAGATAAACCGGGTAAAACCAATACATCCATGGGTAAAACAAAACAAACTGAGGTCACAAGGACTCAACAATCCGTAGCCTACATTACATTGTGTGTTTTAATCTTAATCAATATACACTGTGACCGCGACACCGGCAGAGAGACAGACAGGCTGCAGAGGGACGAGATCACAGCTGCGCTAATGGTGCGTTCATGATAACTCGGAAGTCGCAAAAAACGAGATCCTCTTCTGAAAAACTCTTGACATGTCAAACTTTAGGATGTGTTAGATAACTAATTATTCTGTCTAAACATCAGAACTGCGACACATGAAACGGTAAACACAGCTGATCGATCGAAAAAACAAGTACAGCTCGAGATTTCCAATTTCCGTGGTTGAAAGCAGGATCTTGAATGCAACCTCGTCAAAGTCCGCATTCTCCGTATGTAACCTGCAGCTGTGGGCTCGGAGAAAATTGCCTTGATTATACTTGATTTTAAACTTTGGCGGCTCTGCCTCTCCTCGTTTTGCCGCTCAGTGAGCGTCTGCAGTGACTTCACCGTGACGGTGACGGTCCTGTGTGCAGAGCAGAGCGGTATCGCTCTGCCTGCGCGCTGCTCACCTCCGCGCATTTGATTACAACTGCAGTGGGTGATTTATTAACACATAATAAGAAGCTAAAACTACCGTTTAAACGCACATTTCATTTTGAATGCTTTAGTAACAGAAAGTAGTCGGATTTTGTATCAAAATAGGCTTTTTATAATGAAAAAAAAAAACACATTCTGTGAAACAATTAATGCTCAGCAGCCGTGGGCACCCCCATATAGTCAGAATGGTATGATTCGACTACGAGGTTCATAGTCGAATCAGACCTCTCCGAATCGAATCGTCGAATCAGCGACTATTGGAGGTCAGCCCTAGATTTTAGCAAGAAAATACTTGTTAAAAAAACCTGGAAAATGGTTATCCAGTCATGGAAAATGAGAAAAAGTGTCAAATGTCCTGGGGAAGCTTGAGTTGTCCAGGGTTAGGGTTAGAGCTCTGGGACACAGCTCCAGAGTCACAAACCAGCCTACCAGAGCTCTGTTTGACTTTTTCAGACCCCACAAATGATTTATTTTCCAAAGATAAATAAGTTATATTGTGAACCCTTGTGTGGGGTATTGTGAGTATCATCCAATCCATAGCATTGAGAAAGCTTTGTGATTTTGCTCTCAAATCACACCAGATTGCTGCATTTCAATTTAGAATGCACACAAATTTTCGGGCAGGGGGTGACACCCCCCGCACCTCCCGGGTAGTGGTTGGCCCTTGCCATACCTTGTCTACAACTGAAATGACGCCACTGCGTTAGACCCTCACATCCAAAGAGGAAAAACTCCATAGAAAACCCTTTTAATATGGGAAAAACAGAGAAACCTCAGGGTGAGCAACAGAGGAGGGATCCCTCCCCCAGGACAGACAGACGTGCAATAGACGTAAGAAGAAGAAGAAGAAGAGGAAGAAGAAGAAGAAGAAGAAGAAGAAGAAGAAGAAGAAGAAGAAGAAGAAGAAGAAGACAGTTTACAATAGTAGGTCAACCTACAGACCCCAGATGTCAATAAAGGGCAACTCCAGACTCAGAGGGGACTAGCACTAGTGAATCATAACAAACACTGGTGAAATGAACGAGTTTTGCAGCAGATAATGTGTTATTTAGAGGCTACATAGTTCCCTGATCACTCCCACTATATGGATATACACGGCTCTCGAATGGATCTGAATATCATCTGAAGGACTGCTAATGACACCAAAGTTATATTGGTGAGTAAACAACCTATTTCATACCAGAAATAAAGTCCAGGTTGTAGAAAACAACACTTGTCCTTTAATATTCAGAGATGCTCACAGTGCAGCAGTAGCAATAGGAAATGTGTCAGAATTATCGACTTTAAATAGTTAAAAGTCAGTTCTTGTGTTTATTAAAAGATTGAAATTTTTTTCATCAGTTTTTACAACATGCAAATTTATCAGTTGTGTTGTTTCAGGATCCAGCAGCAGAGACCAGACTCTCCTGAACCCAGCTGTCTGTCTTTAAAGAGCGAGAGGTCAAATGACCGGTTCATTGACTTTAAAGGAGGACGTGGATCAGCTGATCAGATGTAAGCTGTAACTGACAGTCAGACTCAGGTTATTGTAGAAAAGAACCAGTTTATACGACGTGTTGTTGGACCAGGTCTGAAACCAAAGTGTCTGTGTCTGTTGTGAACGTCCTCAGGGGACATATAAAGTCCATCTTGTATTATGTCTCTGTCCTGATGTTGACTTGACACTGATTCCTCCACAGAGTGGAGCAGGAGAGCTCAGAGGTTCAGTCCAGTGGTCAGTCTGCCCAGCAGCATCAAACACACCTGGACTCCATATTTATGGTGAGGACATGTCCAACAGCTGCTGTTCCATCTGTTGTGTTCACCATCATCTCCATGCTGCACTTTGACACCAGTGGATTGTCAGTCTGTCCAACATGGATCTGATGTTTGGCTCCATGCTTTTAGTTTGATGCTGTCACTCATAGAGTTTCTGTTCCAGCTGCTGGAGGACAACATGCTCACTTTTGTCAAGAAGGAGCTGAAGAAGATCCACAAGGCTCTGAGTCCAGATTACCCAGAATGCTCAGGGAGTCAGAGGGAGGATGAGGAGGATGAAGAGCAGAGGAGGAGCAGCAGAGAGGCATTAGTGAAGATCACAGTGAACTTCCTGAGGAGGATGAAGCAGGAGGAGCTGGCTGAGCGTCTGCAGAGCAGTAAGAGGATTTCTCTAAAGATTCAACATGATGGACAAATGAGACGTTCACTGACATCAACACATGGAGGGAAACTTGTTCTTATAGTCGTTACTTAGACGAGTTAACATGTTATATATTCTTATTAATCTTATTTATTGTGTTTTCATTCAGAACATCTTGCTCCAGTTTGTGGACGTAAACTCAAATCTGTCCTGAAGAAGAAGTTCCAGTGTGTGTTTGAGGGGATCTCTAAAGCAGGAAACCCAACCCTTCTGAACCAGATCTACACAGAGCTCTACATCACTGAGGGAGGGGCTGGAGGGGTCAATGATGAACATGAGGTCAGACAGATTGAAACAGCGTCCAGGAAACCAGACAGACCAGAAACAACCATCAGACAAGAAGACATCTTTAAAGCCCCACCTGGAAGAGAGCGACCAATCAGAAGAGTGATGACAAAGGGAGTGGCTGGCATTGGGAAAACAGTCTTAACACAGAAGTTCACTCTGGACTGGGCTGAAGACAAAGACAACCAGGACATACACTTCACATTTCCCTTCACCTTCAGAGAGCTGAATGTGCTGAAAGAGAAAAAGTTCAGCTTGGTGGAACTTGTTCATCACTTCTTCTCTGAAACCAAAGCAGCAGGAATCTGCAGCTTTGATCAGTTCCAGGTGGTCTTCATCTTTGACGGTCTGGACGAGTGTCGACTTCCTCTGGACTTCCACAACACTGAGATCCTGACTGATGTGACAGAGTCCACCTCAGTCAACGTGCTGCTGACCAACCTCATCAGGGGGAACCTGCTTCCCTCTGCTCGCCTCTGGATAACCACACGACCTGCAGCAGCCAATCACATCCCTCCTTACTGTGTTGACATGGTGACAGAGGTCAGAGGGTTCACTGACCCACAGAAGGAGGAGTACTTCAGGAAGAGGTTCAGAGATGAGCAGCAGGCCAGAGAGATCATCTCCCACATCAAGACCTCACGAAGCCTCCACATCATGTGCCACATCCCAGTCTTCTGCTGGATCACGGCTACAGTTCTGGAGGAGCTGTTGAAGACCAGAGAGGGAGGAGAGCTGCCCAAGACCCTGACTGAGATGTACATCCACTTCCTGGTGGTTCATCTCAAACTGAAGAAGGTCAAGTATGATGGAGGAGCTGAGACAGATCCACACTGGAGTCCAGAGAACAGGAAGATGATTGAGTCTCTGGGAAAAGTGGCTTTTGAGCAGCTGCAGAAAGGAAACCTGATCTTCTATGAATCAGACCTGACAGAGTGTGGCATCGATATCAGAGCAGCCTCAGTGTACTCAGGAGTGTTCACACAGATCTTTAAAGAGGAGAGAGGCCTGTACCAGGACAAGGTGTTCTGCTTCGTCCATCTGAGTGTTCAGGAGTTTCTGGCTGCTCTTCATGTCCATCTGACCTTCATCAACTCTGGACTCAACCTGATGTCACAACAACAAACAACCTCCAAGAAGACTGAAACAACAGGAGTCAAATCTGCAGAGACAAACTTCTACCAGAGCGCTGTGGACGAGGCCTTACAGAGTCCAAATGGACACCTGGACTTGTTCCTCCGCTTCCTCCTGGGTCTTTCAATGGAGACCAATCAGAATCTCCTACGAGGTCTGATGACTCAGACAGGAAGTGACTCACGGTCCAATCAGGAAACAGTCCAGTACATCAAGAAGAAGATTGAAGAGACTCCCTCTGCAGAGAAAAGCATCAACCTGTTCCACTGTCTGAATGAACTGAATGATGGTTCTCTAGTGGAGGAGATCCAAGAGTCTCTGACATCAGGACGTCTCTCCACAGATAAACTATCTCCTGGTCAATGGTCGGCTCTGGTCTTCATCTTACTGTCATCAGAAGAAGATCTGGATGAGTTTGACCTGAAGAAATACTCTGCTTCAGAGAAGGCTCTTCTGAGGCTGCTGCCAGTGGTCAAAGCCTCCAACAAAGCTCTGTAAGTGGAGAGAGAGTTGGATTTATTCATCATTACATAAAAACACTTCTGTCTTTTCAACAGGACAGATAATAAACTCCTTTCTCCTTTAATTCCTCATGATCATCTCTTCAGACTGAGCAGCTGTAACCTCTCAGAGAGAAGCTGTGAAGCTCTGTCCTCAGTCCTCAGCTCCCAGTCCTCTAGTCTGAGACACCTGGACCTGAGTAACAACAACCTGCAGGACTCAGGAGTGAAGCTGCTGTCTGCTGGACTGGAGAGTCCACACTGTAGACTGGAGACTCTGGACCTGAGTAACAACAACCTGCAGGACTCAGGAGTGAAGCTGCTGTCTGCTGGACTGGAGAGTCCACACTGTAGACTGGAGACTCTCAGGTTAGGATCCATCCAGCTGTTTATCTGATGCCACTTGAACACAGCAGCAGGTGTTGACAGAGGGTTCCTGTGTGTTGTTGTGTGTGTTCAGTCTGTCAGGCTGTGCTTCATTGGACATGTTCATGATTTTAGTGAACGTTGAACTGAATGAATCAGTTTATAAATGATGAACCTGAGCAGCGTTCACTGTCACCAGAGTAAACAAGGTTCAGGTTTTATGACAGTTCCACATCACGTCTCCATGGAGACGGCTCAGCAACCCCCCCCCTCCTCCCCCTCATATCGTTTGTTAGTGGCAGTGATTTGAGGCTGGTGGTGGAGGTAGAAGGAGGTTCTACTGAAAAACAACAGCAGATTATTTATTGAAAGAAACAAAACAAATGAACATGAATTAGTTGATTTTCATCAGTATGAAATGAACTTCTAAGGAGTTCCTTTTTAAGTGTGAACTGACACAAACACTGACTGAAGAAACTAAACAGCATGTGGTGGAGGCTCACTGAACATTAAAACACTGATTCCAGGAATCTGGTCCAATATTTTATTGTTTGTAGAAAACACTATACTAGATGATAGTTGGTGTAGGTAGTGGATGATTTGTTCTGTACAATGAAATAATAAAGGAGCATTACACTACATTTGGACATCAAACAAATGATAAAGATAAATGAAGTTATTTTTTTAATTAACACATCCACAGTCTTGGTGATTCACTTTAAGGTCAAACTCAGGTCTCTAGTATGAGATAAAAATCAATATGATAACATTCAAACAACACCAGCAACTTAAATCAATAAACAAAGGAAGTGAGGTCAGTACAGTCATGTTGTCTTCAGGCAAATGTTTGGAGGGAAAGAGAGGGTCAAAGGTCAGAGGGCGGGGTTATATCACCTTAGGGGGTGTGGTTAGGTGTGACTGTGGTGATGCAGGCAGGTGGAGTCTGTGATTTTAACACTGACTGGATACAAACAACAATACAAATGTGAGAGATCATAGTTTATGATCAAATCTATCTATAAATCTACATTTACAAATTAGAACATGTTGAGTAAGAAACACTGTAAACTCTCAGGTTTGTGTTGAAATGTTGTGTATTTCTGATTCTAACCTGTTATTTCCTTCATATTGAGTATGTGAGTGTTTTTCCTTGAATTCCTCTTCAGACTGAGCAGCTGTAACCTCTCAGAGAGAAGCTGTGAAGCTCTGTCCTCAGTCCTCAGCTCCCAGTCCTCTAGTCTGAGACACCTGGACCTGAGTAACAACAACCTGCAGGACTCAGGAGTGAAGCTGCTGTCTGCTGGACTGGAGAGTCCACACTGTAGACTGGAGACTCTGGACCTGAGTAACAACAACCTGCAGGACTCAGGAGTGAAGCTGCTGTCTGCTGGACTGGAGAGTCCACACTGTAGACTGGAGACTCTCAGGTTAGGATCCATCCAGCTGTTTATCTGATGCCACTTGAACACAGCAGCAGGTGTTGACAGAGGGTTCCTGTGTGTTGTTGTGTGTGTTCAGTCTGTCAGGCTGTGCTTCATTGGACATGTTCATGATTTTAGTGAACGTTGAACTGAATGAATCAGTTTATAAATGATGAACCTGAGCAGCGTTCACTGTCACCAGAGTAAACAAGGTTCAGGTTTTATGACAGTTCCACATCACGTCTCCATGGAGACGGCTCAGCAACCCCCCTCCTCCCCCTCATATCGTTTGTTAGTGGCAGTGATTTGAGGCTGGTGGTGGAGGTAGAAGGAGGTTCTACTGAAAAACAACAGCAGATTATTTATTGAAAGAAACAAAACAAATGAACATGAATTAGTTGATTTTCATCAGTATGAAATGAACTTCTAAGGAGTTCCTTTTTAAGTGTGAACTGACACAAACACTGACTGAAGAAACTAAACAGCATGTGGTGGAGGCTCACTGAACATTAAAACACTGATTCCAGGAATCTGGTCCAATATTTTATTGTTTGTAGAAAACACTATACTAGATGATAGTTGGTGTAGGTAGTGGATGATTTGTTCTGTACAATGAAATAATAAAGGAGCATTACACTACATTTGGACATCAAACAAATGATAAAGATAAATGAAGTTATTTTTTTAATTAACACATCCACAGTCTTGGTGATTCACTTTAAGGTCAAACTCAGGTCTCTAGTATGAGATAAAAATCAATATGATAACATTCAAACAACACCAGCAACTTAAATCAATAAACAAAGGAAGTGAGGTCAGTACAGTCATGTTGTCTTCAGGCAAATGTTTGGAGGGAAAGAGAGGGTCAAAGGTCAGAGGGCGGGGTTATATCACCTTAGGGGGTGTGGTTAGGTGTGACTGTGGTGATGCAGGCAGGTGGAGTCTGTGATTTTAACACTGACTGGATACAAACAACAACACAAATGTGAGAGATCATAGTTTATGATCAAATCTATCTATAAATCTACATTTACAAATTAGAACATGTTGAGTAAGAAACACTGTAAACTCTCAGGTTTGTGTTGAAATGTTGTGTATTTCTGATTCTAACCTGTTATTTCCTTCATATTGAGTATGTGAGTGTTTTTCCTTGAATTCCTCTTCAGACTGAGCAGCTGTAACCTCTCAGAGAGAAGCTGTGAAGCTCTGTCCTCAGTCCTCAGCTCCCAGTCCTCTAGTCTGAGACACCTGGACCTGAGTAACAACAATCTGCAGGACTCAGGAGTGAAGCTGCTGTCTGCTGGACTGGAGAGTCCACACTGTAGACTGGAGACTCTCAGGTGAGGATCCATCCAGCTGTTTATCTGATGCCACTTGAACACAGCAGCAGGTGTTGACAGAGGGTTCCTGTGTGTTGTTGTGTGTGTTCAGTCTGTCAGGCTGTCTGGTCACAGAGGAAGGCTGTGCTTCTCTGGCCTCAGCTCTGAGCTCCAACCCCTCCCATCTGAGAGAGCTGGACCTGAGCTACAACCATCCAGGAGCCTCAGGAGTGAAGCTGCTGTCTGCTGGACTGGAGGATC
Source organism: Decapterus maruadsi (assembly GCA_030347415.2). Lineage (NCBI taxonomy): Eukaryota > Metazoa > Chordata > Actinopteri > Carangiformes > Carangidae > Decapterus > Decapterus maruadsi. The sequence continues at coordinate 6,603,277 of CM064885.1, read as the reverse complement.
CAGACTGGAGACTGGACTCTCTCAGGTATGGAGAGGCTGCTGCAGCCACACACACTGTCTGATAGAGGAGGAGGAGCTGGAACATTTTCTATGGCCCCGTTCACACCTGCTCACACCTGCTATTAACATCATGACATCAGATCCCATCAGTCAGACCATATCCAGAGGTGGTGTAGGCCACAGTCAAGCTCCGCCCACTCCACTGACGTCCTCTGTCTCAGTCTGACTCGTCCCAACACAGTTTATACTGAAGCCCAAATCTCAGAGTGTTTCCAACATGAGCTGTGCAGCTTTCATCGTCACGGTGATGAACTAGTGGGATCAGGAGTTTGTCCTCATCATGACTCACTGTGTCATATTCAGGAGAAGAGATGTCAGTGATGAAAGCAGCTGTTGGCAGCTGTGCTCTGAGTCTCTCCAGATGTTTGGATCAGGAAACATTTCAGCTGCAGCTGCTTGAACTGCTCCTGAACCAACAGAACAGTCCCAGAGACTGGAGACACCTGTTGAGTGTGGAGGACACACTAATAACAACACATGCAGCAACAAGAATCAAAGCATGTCCACTGCTCAGAGACATTGGTCTCCCAGCGTCTCCAACCAAGGAGGACAGAAGAGACAGAAATCAGGTCTCTGTCTGCTCAGATATTGATGATCAATAATCAGCTCAGTCTCTCTGAGATCCTGATCTTGTCCTGATGAGATGTCTTGTTGTGTTGAGGAGACATCCAGATGTCCTCACTGTCCTCACAGAGGCCTGGAGCTGTCCATCAGAAGAAAGGGAGTGTAGTGAACAGTGGAAGAATCAGTGTTTGTGGCTGAATGTGTGTGTGATCAAACAGCTGTTTTCACACTGTGTGTGTGTGTGTGTGTGTGTGTGTGTGTGTGTGTGTGTGTGTGTGTGTGTGTGTGTGTGTGTGTGTGTGTGTGTGTGTCTGTGTGTGTCTGTGTGTGTGTGTGTGCTGACTCCAGATCAGATGAAGACACAAAGTGTCTCCTTAATGAAAGTCTCCAACAGGATTCTTTGTCCAGGCCTCAGCGTCCAGCGCCTACAGAGCTGTTGAAAGCTTTGATGGAGGTGGCTACAAAAGAGAAGTGAAAAGAAGGAGAAGAGAGTGATTGATGATGAGATCCTGATCCGTCCTGTCACTGTGATCAGATGTTTCTATTAGAGCTCCTTCATCCACTCACTGCTGCTGTGGCTCCTGTGGAAACCTGCTCACAGCCTCATTCTTCAGCTTCAAACAAACACAACTTGTGTTCACACTCAGTCTTTCTCACTAAACTCACTGGCTCTCATTCATGAAACCTTATAATAATAATAATAATTCATTTTATTTTGTATAGCGCTTTTTCAATGACGCTTTCCATGGACAAAGAGAATACAAAAAAGAACAAAACGGACAAAAAGAACAAATTGAGGGGTAGGGGAGGTTAAATGCATGGGTGAAGAGGAAGGTTTTAAGTCGGGATTTGAAGAGAGGGAGTGATGGGGAGTCTCTGATGGGCTGGGGGAGGGAATTCCAGAGGCGGGGGGCAGTCCGGGAGAAGGCACGATCACCATATGTTTTTAGCTTGGATTGTGGTATGAGGAGGGAGGAGGTAGTGGAGGAACGGAGGGTTCGAGTGGGGCGATGGTAGGTGAGGATGTCAGATAGATACGGGGGGGCCAGGAAGTGGAGGGCTTTGTACGTGAGGAGGAGGATTTTGAAGGTGATGCAGTCTTTGACAGGGAGCCAGTGGAGAGAGCGAAGAACAGGGGTGATGTGATCACGGGACCGAGTGTGTGTGAGTAGGCGGGCAGCAGAGTTCTGGACCATCTGGAGTCTATGGAGGGAGTGAGCGGTGATACCAGTGAGGAGGGAGTTGCAATAATCAAGACGGGAGGAGATGAAGGCATGGATGAGGGATTCAGCAGCTGGGGGAGAAAGACAGTTTTTGATTTTGGCGATGTTGCGGAGGTGCAGGTATGAAGTTTTAATGACTGAGTTGACATGAGGATCGAATGACAGGGTGGGGTCCAGGATGAGTCCAGATGTACGGAGGGTGGATTTGGTGCCGATGAGGAGGAGTTCAGTTTTGTCGGCATTGAGTTTTAGGAAGTTGTGAGTTAGCCATGATTTTATTGCAGAGGTGCAGGATTCAATGTGGGCAAGAGGTGGGTTATGGGTGGGGTTTGTGGAATTGGTGCAGAGATAGATTTGGATGTCGGCAGCATAGAAATGGAAGTCGAGTTTGAAGTTGCGGATGATGGAGCCAAGGACGGAGCCTTGGGGGACACCATGTGTGACAGGGGAGAGGGGTGAGGTGTGTCCGGAGACGGAGATGAAATGATGTCTGTCGGTGAGATATGAGGTGAGCCAGTCCAGTGCAGTGTGCACCTTAGTAAATCTGTGTCATGCACATAAAGCTCATGCTACTAAAACTCTACTCCAGATTCATGAACGTCTTCTGTTAGTGGTGCTGTGACTGGGACAGGTCATCAAAGGCTGGAGGGAAGCAACAGATGGAGTGAATGTAAAGCCAGAAGATGAAATAAAAGAATGAAATAAAAGTAAAAAGAGGTCAGTACAGAGCTGCAGCAGCCACCAGAGGAAGAGGCTCTTCACAGCCTCATGCATCAAGTTCTAGAGCAGCTTCTATTCTTCCAGATGCAGCAGCCGTCTCTCACAGCTCCATCCAAACTGCTGACAACTGTCCACCCAGCTTGGAGCAACGTGGAGCGTCACACACTCTGCATCGCACATCAGCTGCTGTACATTGATGGAAGAAAAGTTGTTGTGCTTTTATATCCCATTATTTGATCATTAGATGGAGCCTTGACTGTTGCTGTGTCCCATCCCAAACGTCTCTCTCTCCAAATATTTGAATCCTTTGTCATGTTTAAATGACCTGTTTCAAAGGCATCCAAGTATTTGGAACATGAGAGTAATGCTCATTCAAATAGTCATTTGCAGCAGTGACGTATTCTATATTTCTGTGCATTTCTACATTGACCAGAAATCCAGGTCAATTTCTGCTGCTCACGTTAATGAATGAGAGACACTGTGTTTGACTGAGCTCTAACAAACCTTTCCTGGTGCATTGTGGGATATGTGGGCTGCTCAGCTCCACCTGTTGTGTCTTCATCTTCTTTGCTGTGACGTGTGTTTGTGCAGCTTGAGAGTCAGAGAGTGAAGTGACATGACATGGAGAAAAGACATGATGAAGTGTTTCCTCCTGGTCTCCTCCTGCTCTGTATCATCACTAGATAAAGACTCCAGCTCCTTCTTCTCTGTGCTCAGTCTTCATCCATACATCCCAGCCTCCATGTCAACACACTGATACAACAGTGTGTGTGTGTGTGTGTGAGAGAGAGAGAGAGAGAGAGCCATGTGTGCATGCTGACAGAGAAGCTGCTGCTCTGACCCCCCTCCTCCTTTCAGGGTGGAGCCTGCTGGAGTCCCATGGTTGACACCAGGTCTGAGGAAGTGTAAGTGTGTTTACATTCAACCATCTTCACACTGTCACATCACTGACCTCATGAGTCTTCATCAAACTGTCAAGAACTGATCACATGATCAATAACTGATCACAGCTGTGTCTTGTTCTCTCCATCAGATTCCTGTCCACTCACAATCGACACAAACACAGTCAACACAAAGATCAAACTGTCTGACAACAACAGGAAGATGACACTTGTGGAGGAGCATCAGTCATATCCTGATCATCCAGACAGATTTGACTACTGGCGTCAGCTGCTGTGTTCAACTGGTCTGACTGGTCGCTGCTACTGGGAGGTGGAGTGGAGAGGAGAGGTTTTTATATCAGTGAGTTACAGAGGAATCAGAAGGAAAGGAGACGGTGGAGACTGTTGGTTTGGAAGGAACGATCAGTCCTGGAGTCTGAGCTGCTATGATGATGGTTACTACGTCAGGCACAATGACAGAGGGACAACTATCACCTCCTCCTCCTCCTCCTCCTCCTCCTCCTCCTCCTCCTCCTCCTCTGTCTCTAACAGAGTAGCAGTGTATGTGGACTGTCCTGCTGGCTCTCTGTCCTTCTACAGAGTCTCCTCTGACTCACTGATCCACCTCTACACCTTCAACACCACCTTCACTCAACCTCTCTATCCTGGGTTTACACTCTCCTGGACCAGGTCTGGTTCCTCAGTGAGACTGTGTTGATGAAGCAGAGTCTCCTCCTGTCACTGTTGAACAGACACTTCATGTCTGTCTCTGTCTCTCACTCCCATTTGATCAGTTGACTTTTTCAACTCTTGTCAGTGATTCTTGTAAACGTGTTCCTCTTCCTTTAAAGATGGAAGCGTTGATTATTCCAGGACAAAAACCATGGTGACTTTGACTCAGCTGCTGATGAAGGACGAGGCCTAAAAGTCTCTGAGCCGCCAGCGTCACTGAGGACAAAAACACATTTGAAACACATTCACTGTTCATGTTCAACTTTACAGGGAAACACACACAACAACACACACAAGTGGAAACATGATGAACATTTCATTATGTGGGTACTGGGGGTGGGACTAGATCAGCTTTCCCTTTTGGTCATGTGTATTGTATTATTGAACTAAGATGTTTCTTCAGTTGCTTGTACTTTTGTTTGTGCTCCATACCACTTGGGTGGTCGTGAGAAAATAAATGATGATGATGATGATGATGATGATGATGATGATGATGATGATGATGATGATGATGATGAAGAAATATTGGACAGTGTGGGGGACATGGATAAGAATGAATGTACGCTTCATGTACACAACAGTGGTAACATACACAGAACTAAAACAAACGTCAATACTGGACGAGGGAGTGGAGTTTTATTATCAAGACTTGTGTGTTGGTCCTGATGAATGTCCATAAACCAAAAGAGAAAAATAGTGACTTGTTCAAAAGAGGCAGATGAGCATAATGCAGATAGTGTATGGACAGTAAACATGATTCATGAAATGAAAATGGCATTTCTTTAGAAGCAAAGATGTCTCACTCCCTCACATTAGTGAGTCCTTTTTTCTTCTTGCATTGATCCAGTTAGCTGATGTTTTTCTTGTCAACATTTCAACTATTACTGTAAATAGGTGGGTCTTGGGTCTGCTTTTAAAAATATTAACATTCTCTGCGGCCCTCAGGTCCTCCAGCAAACTATTCCACAGGCGGGGGCCGTAGTGCTGGAAAGACTCCGGTGTATTTATATCTGTGCTGATGTCATTAGTGCGCAATGTCCTTTTTTAAATAAATATATAAATAATAAAGTCAGTTTGACACGATGAAGGTTTCAGGAGAATGTGGGACTTCTTCTCCACCTCCCACCAGCTCATGGGTCACGTTTCAAGAACAGACGAGGTGAAAACACAGACACTGAAGAAAAGAGAGGAGGAGTGTGAGTGTGTCCTCGTCTCTGTGGCCTCACCTGAAGCAGAGGAGTGTCTGCGCGGGACGGCCAGGTGGGGGGACACTGGGACACCTTGGCCAGGTCCAGCAGCACCTCCTCATGGTGCAGGGTGTCCTGAGGCGTCCCGGGCTCCTGCAGGACGATGACCATGGATTAATCAGCTTTTACCAAAACATAAGGCTTCTTTACTTCATGTTTCAAAGTTTGTTTGTTTTTTTAAAGTATATTTTTTGGATTTTTATGCCTTTTATGTCAAGGTCACAAAGTTTACAATTGTTTCTTACCACATTCAATCTTTGTCTAAGAGATTCATTCCAAAGTTAAATAGATCATTAAATGACTTTCTTTAGTTTGTGGTGGGAGGGAGAAGTATTTGGTTCTGATCCGGACTATGACTTCATCAGGGTCTTTGAACACATATTTATATCTATTGTATAATATTGTCCTGAAAAGAGAGAAAACACTGGACACACCTGTAAACTGTGTAGAGACAGAGGAGCTGCAGGTCAGTGAAGCAGCCACCACACACACACACACACAGACACAGCACAGGAAGTGTGTTGTCAGCGTCCCTCTCATTGGGATGTATTGTGTTTCCTCATCAGGAGCTTCCTTCACTGTTGCTCTGGCTGCTGCAGACGGAGTCATGGAGTCTCTGGACTGGCTGGAAGTCATCAGGGAGGCAGCAGATCCTGTCTCTCATTGGTCAGTGCTGGCTCTGCTGTGGCCAACACTGATGCAGCTTTCTGTGCTCACTGATTCACACATGGACTGGTCTTGTTGTGTCTCTGGAAGGTGACAGGAAGTTTCACCTTTCTTCCTTACTCTACCTCTCTGAGAGCTCAGATCTGACTCTGTGCTTTATGTCTTCACTTCATCTCTTGCTGTGTGTATGTGGAGTTTCCATGGCTCACACATTCTCCTTCATCATGGTCTCCGTGGTGACCAGAGCACGTTCAGGAGGTCATCATCTGTGTTTTGTACTTGGATTGTGAAGTGTGTGTCAGCAGCGTCTCATCCTGACTGAAGTTCACCACCTGTTCATCAGTTCACAACAAACACATTGATTCATTTAAGGTGTTAAACTGTCTCAGTGGTCCAATTCAAGTGTCCTTCAGTCCACATACATGTTAAATACAGGAGGAGCAGCTCATTAGTTTGGCTGTTACAGACCACATGTGGTTGAGTTTAGCAGAAATCACTTACACTGATTCTACTTTAAAGCAACATTACAGAGTTGTTCGGCCTTAAAATAATGTTTCCAGACTCATTGCGATGGTATAAAAATGGTTAATAGGATGAATGGTGCTGCCGCTGCAGCCTGAGCCGGGTCGCGTCGCTGAAACTGCACTAGTAACTTCCCTGCACGGGTACGAACACCGCGATGGAAAATCCATGCTTCAAAGTCTCATTCCTCATCCATTTCATCCACTAGCAGAGCATTCATCAACACGCAGCATCAAATCCACAACGCCGTGGGCTCGGCCCAGAGGCATGATGGGAGTTCCACATAACACGGAGGTCACCCCGCCCGACAGTGGGAAGCTTTTTCAGCTCTGATAGTTGTTGTAATCTCTGACCTGGACGCTGCTCTTCTCTTCAACACACTCTACTGTGATCATTAATAGTAGTGAATAGTGAACTCACCTCTCTCTGCTGCTCTGTTGGCTCCGCCGTGTGGCTCGCTGACAATGGCACTTCTCTGACGTCCTGTCCTGTCGTCACGGCGATATATGATACTAGTTGTCATAGTGTTTGATTGAAGATGATTGGCTGGCTCCTACCTTAACCCATAGCTTCTCCTGTAACTCCTGTAGCTACTCATGTAGTGTGTATGGTTGTTCACCAGTGACTGACTGTGTTCCCAGTCATGTTGCTCAGACTAGAGGCAGAAAGCAGTCAACTGTGAAACACAGTGAAGTCAGCCTGCAGTCCAGCTGCTCATGTCACCTTCTACCTCAACACACCACTTTCATATGAGTCTTCATTCATCTTCATGCCCTGAGCCCTTGTGGTTGTTGCTGCTACTGCCTTACATTGATCAGAATATCAACAGGTGAGTGTTAAATGTTCACTGTTTCAGGTCTGAGTCTCATCACATCGTCCATCATTTATTATCATTTAAAAACACAAGTCTGTGATTTACTTTAAAGGGATAGTTCAACATTTTGGCAAATTGGCCCATTGCCATAATCGCTATAGTCATAGCAGTAGGTTCGTTACCTTTAATTGTCGGTGTGAGATATTTTCAGTACGGCGGAGCGCAGCAGCAGGCTGCTCAGAGCTATGCTATGGAGGCTAATTTCTTGGTTTCCCTCATCAAACTCATCAAATACAAAATCCCAAAACTCCACAGCGCTTTTGTAGACATGTTGTGAGCTGCACATTCACCACGCTATGAGATAATAACGGAACGATACGAAACGGAGCCGTTTTCGAGGTAAATTCATGCAAAACCGCTGATGCGCGTTGCGTTCAGGGACAGTTTTTCAGCAAGCAGTCTCCATATTTACCCTGTATTTACCTCGAAAACGGCTCCGTTTCGTATCGTTCCGTTATTATCTCATAGCGTGGTGGTTGTGCAGGTCACAACTTGTCCACAAAAGCGCTTTGGAGTTTTGGGATTTTGTATTTGATGAGTTTAATGAGGGAAACCAAGAAATTCCCTTAGCCTCCATAGCATAGCCCTGAGCAGTCCACCGTACTGAAAATATCTCACACCGACAATTAAAGGTAACGAACCTACTGTTATGACTACAGCGATTATGGCAATAGGCCAATTTGCCAAAATGTTGAACTATCCCTTTAAAACCAAAAGAGTATAAGAGATTTTTGGTGCCACAGTCAAGAAATGATTAAATAATTTAATTTAATTTTAAATAATTAAATGATGCCTCCTTTTTTAATCATTATTTACTTTAAATCCAGAAATCTAATGAATCTGGATTCATCTGATTTGTAATTCTAAACCAAAGACTAGAAACAAAATCATTTGATCAACTTTTGTTTCTTATGAGCGTAACTAATTCTTTAAAAAAAAATCCAGTTTTGAGTTTTGTTTTGCTACTTAATCCTTTAATCTCTCTTTTGGCAGAGAGAGTAGCTCGGTTCACAGACAAGTGTGAAAAAGTCCAAATAAAAGAAACTGACCAAAAAAGCAGCGTTTTCTATTTAAAACAGCGGATTTATGGATTCTTTGCTTTGGAAAATAGAATGATTGATCATGTGATGATACCTAGACCTTCAGTAACTCATCAGCTGTGTAGCCGACCATCTTGGCAGCTTAATAAACTTGATATGAATAGATGAATACTCAGGGTTGTGTATCAGTGCTGGTGGATGTGACTGTCTCTGACCTTTGTGTAGAGTCTGTGTGAACGCTGCCTGAATCCCTGTAGATCAGCTGGGACACATGGGAAGATGAATCCAGGTGGACAGCATGTGATGGAGCAGCAGCAGCTGTGATGAGCCTCTGTCATGAGCCTTCATGGAGCTCACAGGTCGTCAGCATCCATGAAGGAGCAGCTGTTGGTGAAGAAAACTCCAGTCAGACCACGGTGAAGCTGCACACTGATGTTTCCACAAGCTCACCTCCTGCTTTCAACAGGGATTGACTTGACTTTTCTTTAAACACTGTAAAAGCTACAGGACAGATGGTTGAAATAAAATGAGCTTTAACAGTCAATACATAATCAATACATTTACTGATATTGTACAAGTCTGGCAGCTTCTCCTCTGTGTTGCTGCTAACCCTTCTCCTCCACCTGGTCATGTGCATTTGTTTTCAATGAAGCCGACCAGAAGACGATCCATGGAGCGGTGGAGAACATTATTTATCATATATGTGTATATTTGTGTAGAACGATGTGTCATAAAGCAGAGATGATGGGTTATGTGTGGTGGTGCTGCTGGGACCAGAGCTGGGACACTTCCTGTTTAACATGAGCACATGAGGAGCTAGAGAGTTGACATCACTGTGACGCAGCCTGGATCAACAGCAGTCTGCTGCTTTTTATGAAAAGGGTCGAGTTTAAAGAACGTTTAAAAAACCCGTGTCGACCCGCTAATTTCAGTGGGAAAACGGCTTATGACTGAATAGCTGTTTGTTTAACCCTTCCTTGCTCACCTGTTTGCCTGCATAACCATGCTTGTGTATTGTCTTTGTGGTCATCCTGCAACTGTAGTTGTGTTTTCTGCCACTGCTTTTAACCACTACTTTTTTTCACACTCCCCCCCCCCCCCCCCTCTCCCCTCAAGAAGCTTGTGCTTTTTGTCAGGCCATCATTGCAAATAAGAACTTGTTCTTCATGATTTTTGCCTGGTTAAATAAAAATAAAAAAAATCAGGATTGAATAATTTGGTGTTGATTGCAACTGTAATGCTGTTAAATTACTTACTTCTTTTTTTGGATACACTTGTTAATTATTGGATAATTATTTCTTCCTATGACTCTGATTGCAACTGTAATACTGTTTAATCATCTATTTATTTTTATTTTGAGCGACATTGTTGGGATACTTGTTTCTTCCTCTGACTCTGAAATCATGAAGAGCTCTAATGGATATAATGGAAAATTGAATGAAAGGGTAGGTAGGCATCTATAAGCTAGATAGCTTCAGCCTACAGCTTTCCATCTATTTATGAACTAGTTGAAGGAATGCTATGATGGAAGGTTGACTGACTGGGATTGACTACTACTACTGCTACTAAAGCACAGTGAGTTGCCTTGGTATGAAATGTGCCATATAAATAAAGATGCCTTGCTTTAATGGAGCACATATTATTATTATTGCATGAGACATAAAACAAGCCAGTGAGTGGACTATGAATCTCTGAGCTCAGTGACACCTACCAGTTGTTAGAGTTGATGGCAGTGGAGCTTCAGTTTCTCATGCCTGGTGTAGTTTCACAGAGGAAAGGACAGTCACTGTCAGACTCCCATCACACTTTATTTACATCTGCTAATGAAAAGAGGAGAAATCATCTCTGCATCAGGATAACACACACACACACACACACACACACACACACACACACACACACACACACACACACACACACTGGAACAAAACAAACTTGACAACGCTCTGTGCCTGTTAAACAGTCACGCTGCTAGCATTAGCCACAAGCTAACATGAAGCTATCGAAGTGAGTGAAAAGCTTTTCCGTATCAATGAACTTGTCATGTATCTCACTCAGCATCATCACAGAACATCAGCAGTTGTTGTCTGGAGCACATCTTCACATGTATCATCAATAAAGTCACCTTTAACCCTCAAATAGAAAGTTATTAACGGAGCTCAGTACAAGTCAACCTACCACAATACTCCCACAGCAGACTGTTGCCTAGAAACGGGGCCAACCCGCGAAGTCTGCAGGGGCTCGTTAGTGTGGCGTTTCAAAATAAGAGCTTCTAACTCATAGATCATAATAAATAGTGAACGACTTCATATTGTAACAGGCAGATGAATAATAATAAATTAAGTGTAGTACTCCTTCCACAGAATTACAGTTAGTGGAATTATTAACTCCTTAACTCTGTTACAAAGCATCAATCAATCAATCAATCAATCAATCAATCAATCAATCAATCAATCAATCAATCAATCAATCAATCAATCAATCAATCAATCAATCAATCAGACTTTATTTATAGTGCACTTTTCATACAAAAGATATGTAGCAAAATGTACAGTAACTGTAGGTCATGTTCATGTTTCTGTGGGGACGATAAGAGCTTTCTGCTGCCTACAATACATGAATGTTGAGGTCAACAAACAATATTATTCTATTATATATTCATCTAATTAGAGCCAATCATCATGGGTTAGAGTAAGATTAAAAAGGACAACATGGATGATGTGGCTCACAGCTTTAATCAATGTTTTGTAAGTGTTGGAGGAAAACGTGGCAGAGAAACTCCCTGATCCATTTCCATGTGAGGACTGCAATGATCACTGATAGGAAGCCCAGCTCCATGTTCCTCACAGCAGCTGAAGAAAATAAAATAGTGGAGATTTTTGACTATAGTTTGTCAAAATGTGCTGTGACTCAGTAAAGCAGTGAAACGTCTCTGAAGAATGACACTCCAGCTCATTTTCTTCTTCTTTACAGAGTTCTTCTCACTCTTTACCTCAAAGCAAATCCTCTGTTGACGTGACCATTACCCAGAATCCTGTGCCTTAATTTCCTCCTTTGCTCTGTGCTGCAGGTGCAGATTTACGCCAGTAGGGGGCACTGAGGTCACATTAGGCAGAATCTCAGCTGAACCTGTTGAACTACACGACACAACACTGTGACCTCACCTGCTCATTCATAGTGAGTGTTAGCAGGTGTGGCAGATCATTGTTGTTGTTGTTGAACTAATACTCCAGACAGCGACAGCCTGGGAAGTTCAGCCAGAGGATGTTCAGGAGTAAAAGTCAGCTGAGGCAGAGACAGAGGTTGAAATGACTCATGGGTCGTATCAACATGTTAAAATGTGCTAAAAGCATCTGACGGGGCGAAGGGAAAGCAGTCAGGGCTGAGGAGGTGAAGCTCTCTCCAAGGCAGAGCAGCAGTGATTCTAGGGGACGCTGCAGCCATCACAGCGCTGCTATTAGCCACTGGAACAGTGCTGTGTTACACTGTTAAAGGGATAGTTCAACATTTTGGAAAACTGGCCCATTCCATAATCCCTATAGTTTTAGCAGTAGGTCTTTTACCTTTATTTGTCAGTGCAAGCTATTTTTAGAATGGTGGAGCAGAGTGGCGAGCTGCTCAGAGCTATACTGTGGAATTTCTTGGTTTCCCTCAACAAACTCATCAACTACACAATCCAAAAACGCCCAAACGCTGTGGTGGACAAGTTGTGAGCTGCACATTCACCACACTATGAGATATATATAACGGAGCGTTACGAGACGCGGTTGTTTTTGAAGTAAATTCATGCAAAACTGCTGATGCACATTGCCTTCAGTCAGGGACAGTTGTTCAGCAAGCAGACTCTGTATTTACCTCGAAAACGACTCCGACTTGTAACGTTGTTATTATCTCATAGCGTGGTGAATGTGCAGGTCACAACTTGTCCACCAGAGCGTTTTGGAGTGTTGGGGTTGTGTGTTTGATGAGGAAAACCAAGAAATTCCATGAGCCTCCGTAGCGTAGCTCTGAGCAGCTTGCCGCTACGCAGCTTCCTCTTCCTCACTGCTGCCTCACACATAGGCTGTATGAACATATCACAATACAAAGTGAATGGTTTTGAGGCTTTTACAGCTGATTTGAACAGAAAGCTGTGTCAACACCTGCACTCCCTCCACCAACTTGTGTGTTTTTGAAGCAATGAAAAGGATTTTATTTTGCCCACAACGTGCTTTTAGACTAAAACAGGACACAAGAAAACAGCAGTGACTTAAATCACAGCAAAAACATGAGTCAGCTCATTACTGCTGCTGAGCCTTTAATGCAGCCGTCTGCTACAACATAGAAACATCAGACTTCACCCTAACCCTGCTGCAGTGGATCAGTGTCGCCCCCTGCTGACGCTCCTGACAACATGACAACAACACACAGGGGAAATACACACATGTTCTTCTGACGAGCTGCGGACTGAGATCCATCATTTCATGAATATTTCAACCTTTATGGTTGAGTGTAGAAATAAAGAGCAGTAGAAACACCAGTCTGTCCACTCAGACCATGTCCCCCTCCCCTCTACGTCCTCCCCCTCCCCCACTTCCTGTTGAAACTTTACTTTCACTTTTGAACACGCGGTTGTGTGTCAGTTTATTTCCTCATGTGAAGGTAAGGTGAAGACTTTGAATGTTTTCCTCCTTAACACCTGTCGTTACCTGACTTCTCTGTCCTTCAACGTGTGCTTGTGTTGTTGTTGTGTTATTCTAATGTTCCTGGAGCTGAGTCAGAGCTGTAAGTGTAAAGTCTGTGTCCTCCATGTTGTGTGGATGTTGTGTGTAGAAGAGCAGCAGCAGAGTGAGTCTTCAGTCACTAGTTGAACACATTGTTCTTTATGTGCAGCTGTAGCTGGCTCAATGTTTACTTTGTTTTATTTCTCTCATCATTCATTATTGTCATTATTGATTTATTTTTCTCATTGATTATTGTGAATATTCTCAAAACCTGGTCAATGCTAACAGTATCTAAAGAAGTTTGAATTTCCTGAACTGTTTTCTATCAGTTTTATTTCACCTGTAGCAAGGGGGGGTGATATTGGGGCAACACACAAGGGGGGACGTAGTGACGTCACAACTATGGCTGCTCTTGTTGTGGTCAGACGCCTTTTAGTGATGTGTTACCGTGTTTTCAGTTGTGTGTTACCGTGTAAACGCGGCTGTAGTCTCGGTTTAACGTGACGTCTCCCCGTGTGTGTGTGTGTGTGTGTGTGTGTTCTATGGCCTGTCATTTCATGTGATTATTTCGTTTCTACTCAGAAGAGTATTTTTTATTCTTTTTTTCTTCTTTCTTTTGACATACAAGCCAGTAAAAAGAGCAGAGCTGTGGCTGCTCTTGTTGTGGAGGCAGACTGTTCCTACCTGCATCTGTGTGTTTCCTGCCTTTTCACAAGAAATGAACCAACTCAGATCCATGGTGTTGTCGTCCTTCAGCCTTTAAGCAACCATTTGACAACTGCTACACAGCTCCACTCAGAGCTAAAGACATGAGTCAACTAAACACCTGCTTAGAGCCTCACAGTCACTCTGGGCCCAGAAAAGCAAGACACTTTTCAAATCAGTGGTGTGTAACTTCTGTCAACCCCGAGAGAAAAAACCCTCATTGTTGTCGTTGCACTTCAAGTTGTTGTTGCACATTGTTGTTGGAGTTGATTTAAAACCAAAAACAAACAAACAGATGACGAGTTTACAGCAAATGCATTGTCTCTTGGTTTATTGTGTTACTTTTAGTCGGCCCAGATGACATTCAGTATCCCAGTGAGGAGGCTGCTATATTAAACCCCAGACTGCACCTTTAACTGAATTTGGCTCCATGTCAGATGAGAAACCACAGATGGGTAAAAACGGAAAAAAGGAAATAGGTTTCTAGTAGGTGAGTAAATGATCAATAATTAGTATTATTGGCCCCAATATCAACATGAGCTAAGGCCCCATGGAGGCTGGGGCTGCTCTGGTTATTGATGACTGACTGATGACCATGGATCATGCTGCTGCTGCTGCTGCTGCTGCAGCTTCATGACGCCATCTAGTGGACTGATAGTAGAAGTACAGCAGCTGATGGCAGCTTCCTCTTCCTCACTGCTGTGTGACTGCATTCAACTGACACTGATATGAAGCAGAGAAGAAGAGCCAATCAGTGGAGGGAGGAGCAGCTGGAGACATGATGGACATGATGAATGATGTGTGTTTCCTCTGCAGGTCAAGCTACAAAGTGTGTGTGAGCTCAGCAGCATGGATCAGTGTGAGGACAGAGAGGAGGGAGCCCCTCCCTCTAAAACCACTCAGAGCCAGACCACAGGTCAAAGGTCAGAATAGAAAACAGTCTGAAAGACTTTTCTCTCTAAAATTCACTTGTTGTGTTTATTAAAAGACTGAAGATATTTTTCATCAGTTTTTCTCCAACATGTACATTTATCAGTTGTGTTGTTGTTTCAGGATCCAGCAGCAGAGACCAGACTCTCCTGAACCCAGCTGTTTGTCTTTAAAGAGCAATGAGTCAAAGGACTGGCCCATTAACTTTAAAGGAGGACGTGGATCAGATGATCAGATGTAAGACAACAACTACAGTTCAAAGCTTTTGAGTTTCTGTTGAACTTTTTTACTGTGGAGTCACATTTCAATGATTCTCCATAAAATCACAGACACACGTTGTCCAGCTGCAGTGAAGAGTCCCTGCCTGAACATCCACATTTTAATATTCAGTGATGCTCACAGTGCAGCCCAGTAGCAACAGGAAATATGTCAGCAGCAGCTTCTACTTCCAACAGGAAGTAACCACTGGGTTAAAATCATCTTTTCATTTGCTCTAAATGTTGATGGTCTTGTTTCCAGCTGCTAGAAGGAACATGGTGATGTTGCTGCATCAAGTCGCCTCCTGGTGGCAGCTTTGAGCTGTGCAACAGGGCGAGGGGCCGCTCAGTGGTTTGTAGTGAGTTCAGAGTGATGTCAGACACAGAGAGCAGAGACAGAGATCAGAATCTCAGCCAGCAAAACTCAGGGAAAGATAGAAACTTCAACTCATCTACAGCAGTGCTTCTCAAACTGTTTTACATCAAGGACCCTGAAACTGACACAAAATAGACCACGGACCCCCATTGGACAACATTTTGAAGCACCAGAAATACACAAATATTTGTTATGGGACTCAAGAACCTTTTTTAGTCTAGGTATGTTCAAATTAGGGCTAATGGTATTAAAATAAAAAAAGTAAAAAAAAAATTCTAGTAAAAACAAAAGAAAAGAAAATTGGTAAAAAAAAAAAAATAAAATAAAAAAATCCCTCTTAAAAAAAGTTAAAAATTCTAGAAAAGAATGTTCTACAATTTCATGAAAAAGTTGGGGACTCCCTTAAATGATTTTCTGAGGTGAAAAAAAATCCTTCATCATTGTTTACAACTTTTATTTACAGGAATAAGGATACAAATCAAGCATTGTTGTTTCTTTTTTATTACGGTTCATGTTTTTGTTGTGTTCATTTTTTTTAAATGTAAAACTTTTTAACATGAGTTGTGTTGTTGTTTCAGGATCCAGCAGCAGAGACCAGACTCTCCTGAACCCAGGTGTCTGTCTTTAAAGAGCAATGAGTCAAAGGACTTTCTCATTAACTTTACAGGAGGACGTGGATCAGCTGATCAGATGTAAGCTGTAACTGACAGTCAGACTCAGGTTATTGTAGAAAAGAACCAGTTTGTATGACGTGTTGTTGGACCAGGTCTGAATCCAAAGTGTCTGTGTCTGTTGTGAACGTCCTCAGGGGACATATAAAGTCCATCTTGTATTATCTCTCTGTCCTGATGTTGACTTGACACTGATTCCTCCACAGAGTGGAGCAGGAGAGCTCAGAGGTTCAGTCCAGTGGTCAGTCTGCCCAGCAGCATCAAACACACCTGGACTCCATATTTATGGTGAGGACATGTCCAACAGCTGCTGTTCCATCTGTTGTGTTCACCATCATCTCCATGCTGCACTTTGACACCAGTGGATTGTCAGTCTGTCCAACATGGATCTGATGTTTGGCTCCATGCTTTTAGTTTGATGCTGTCACTCATAGAGTTTCTGTTCCAGCTGCTGGAGGACAACATGCTCACTTTTGTCAAGAAGGAGCTGAAGAAGATCCACAAGGCTCTGAGTCCAGATTACCCAGAATGCTCAGGGAGTCAGAGGGAGGATGAGGAGGATGAAGAGCAGAGGAGGAGCAGCAGAGAGGCATTAGTGAAGATCACAGTGAACTTCCTGAGGAGGATGAAGCAGGAGGAGCTGGCTGAGCGTCTGCAGAACAGTAAGAGGATTTCTCTAAAGATTCAACATGATGGACAAATGAGACGTTCACTGACATCAACACATGGAGGGAAACATGTTCATATAGTCGTTATTTAGAGGAGTTAACATGTTATATATTCTTATTAATCTTATTTCTTGTGTTTTCATTCAGAACATGTTGCTCCAGTTTGTGGACGTAAACTCAAATCTGTCCTGAAGAAGAAGTTCCAGTGTGTGTTTGAGGGGATCTCTAAAGCAGGAAACCCAACCCTTCTGAACCAGATCTACACAGAGCTCTACATCACAGAGGGAGGGGCTGGAGGGGTCAATGATGAACATGAGGTCAGACAGATTGAAACAGCGTCCAGGAAACCAGACAGACCAGAAACAACCATCAGACAAGAAGACATCTTTAAAGCCCCACCTGGAAGAGAGCGACCAATCAGAAGAGTGATGACAAAGGGAGTGGCTGGCATTGGGAAAACAGTCTTAACACAGAAGTTCACTCTGGACTGGGCTGAAGACAAAGACAACCAGGACATACACTTCACATTTCCCTTCACCTTCAGAGAGCTGAATGTGCTGAAAGAGAAAAAGTTCAGCTTGGTGGAACTTGTTCATCACTTCTTCTCTGAAACCAAAGCAGCAGGAATCTGCAGCTTTGATCAGTTCCAGGTCGTCTTCATCTTTGACGGTCTGGACGAGTGTCGACTTCCTCTGGACTTCCACAACACTGAGATCCTGACTGATGTGACAGAGTCCACCTCAGTCAACGTGCTGCTGACCAACCTCATCAGGGGGAACCTGCTTCCCTCTGCTCGCCTCTGGATAACCACACGACCTGCAGCAGCCAATCAGATCCCTCCTTACTGTGTTGACATGGTGACAGAGGTCAGAGGGTTCACTGACCCACAGAAGGAGGAGTACTTCAGGAAGAGGTTCAGAGATGAGGAGCAGGCCAGAGAGATCATCTCCCACATCAAGACCTCACGAAGCCTCCACATCATGTGCCACATCCCAGTCTTCTGCTGGATCACTGCTACAGTACTGGAGGAGCTGTTGAAGACCAGAGAGGGAGGAGAGCTGCCCAAGACCCTGACTGAGATGTACATCCACTTCCTGGTGGTTCATCTCAAACTGAAGAAGGTCAAGTATGATGGAGGAGCTGAGACAGATCCACACTGGAGTCCAGAGAGCAGGAAGATGATTGAGTCTCTGGGAAAACTGGCTTTTGAGCAGCTGCAGAAAGGAAACCTGATCTTCTATGAATCAGACCTGACAGAGTGTGGCATCGATATCACAGCAGCCTCAGTGTACTCAGGAGTGTTCACACAGATCTTTAAAGAGGAGAGAGGCCTGTACCAGGACAAGGTGTTCTGCTTCGTCCATCTGAGTGTTCAGGAGTTTCTGGCTGCTCTTCATGTCCATCTGACCTTCATCAACTCTAAAGTCAATCTGATGTCACAACAACAAACAACCTCCAAGAAGACTGAAACAACAGGAGTCAAATCTGCAGAGACAAACTTCTACCAGAGCGCTGTGGACGAGGCCTTACAGAGTCCAAATGGACACCTGGACTTGTTCCTCCGCTTCCTCCTGGGTCTTTCACTGAAGACCAATCAGAATTCCCTACGAGGTCTGATGACTGAGACAGGAAGTGACTCACAGTCCAATCAGAAAACAGTCCAGTACATCAAGGAGAAGATAGAAGAGGCTCCCTCTGCAGAGAAAAGCATCAACCTGTTCCACTGTCTGAATGAACTGAATGATGGTTCTCTAGTGGAGGACATCCAACAGTCCCTGAGATCAGGACTTCTCTACAAATATAAACTGTCTCCTGGTCAATGGTCGGCTCTGGTCTTCATCTTACTGTCATCAGAAGAAGATCTGGATGAGTTTGACCTGAAGAAATACTCTGCTTCAGAGGAGGCTCTTCTGAGGCTGCTGCCAGTGGTCAAAGCCTCCAACAAAGCTCTGTAAGTGGAGAGAGAGTTGGATTTATTCATCATTACATTAAAACCCTTCTGTCTTTTCAACAGGACAGATAATAAACTCCTTTCTCCTTTAATTCCTCATGATCATCTCTTCAGACTGAGCAGCTGTAACCTCTCAGAGAGAAGCTGTGAAGCTCTGTCCTCAGTCCTCAGCTCCCAGTCCTCTAGTCTGAGACACCTGGACCTGAGTAACAACAACCTGCAGGACTCAGGAGTGAAGCTGCTGTCTGCTGGACTGGAGAGTCCACACTGTAGACTGGAGACTCTCAGGTGAGGATCCATCCAGGGCCGGCCCCTGGCATAAACACTCTATGCGGTTGTTTAGGGCCACAGCCGTTAGGTGGGGGCCACATGATCAGAAAGGTACTTTGAATTCCCTACTACATCGTGGTGAATAAATATTTTAAGAAAACCAAACGAAAGGGACCCTTGGAAAGCAGGAAATCACACAATTCAGATACAGTTTACAGATTGTTTCTATCATAAACGGTTCAGAAGTTGTTTAATGTTTTGTAAAACACTGGTCTTTAGGGTTAAAACAGCAATGTTCTAGTTAAAGCCATTTTTCTCACTTTGAAGTTTTTTTGTCATAATAGATTAAAATGCCCATAACTGAGAGGGCTATCTCAGTTACAGTATTCAAACAGTTATGACAGGCTGAAAACTTCTAGCTTATGGAAATACAGTAGGCTACTAAAAAAATAAAATGTCAAAAATCCCACCATGTGAAGGGTTTTCCCAGGCCACCACAATTTGATGAAAATAGAATGGTAGAATGACAACAAAATTTTCATTTTAGACTTGTTTTCTACACTTAGCCTATCTAATGCTATATTCATATCCTATTTCAAGCACCAAAACACTTCATTCTCATGACTGAAGGTGTGTTTTCACAAGGGATTTGTTTTCAGAAAGCAGACCTGAAATTTCCAACATGTGGCCTAAATTATTTCTTTATATAGCCTAGTGTATACGTAAATCTAATATTATACAGTTTTTGGACAAATTGGCCTCAGTGTGCTTACAGCGTACATTAAACACTTTATTGTTACATGGCATTATCTTAAAAGGATAAATTGAAGAAAATATGTAAAAGTCGAGAAAATGGCCTCAAACCTCAGAGGGCATAAACATGTCTGTATTCAGTTTTAACCAGTGATTTGGTGTTTGCGCTTAGAGTGGGCCACAAACAAAAATCTTGTTTAGGGCCACCAAAATCCTAGGGCCGGCCCTGGATCCATCCAGCTGTTTATCTGATGTCACTTGAACACAGCAGCAGGTGTTGACAGAGGGTTCCTGTGTGTTGTTGTGTGTGTTCAGTCTGTCAGGCTGTGCTTCATTGGACATGTTCATGATTTTAGTGAACGTTGAACTGAATGAATCAGTTTATAAATGATGAACCTGAGCAGCGTTCACTGTCACCAGAGTCTCCATGGAGACGGCCCAGCATCACTAGTATGTTGTCGTGGTACAGACGGTACAGACACATCTACTAATGATGAAGACAGTTTGTGTGAGTGTTTGAAGCAGTTTGATGAACAAACAAGTCAAAACGCAGACAAAGAAAAAAAAAGGATATTTCCACACACAGTTTACTACCTTCACTACACCTGGTTTTTACCTTTCAGCATAATATGACTCATTAAGTGGTAAAATATTTTCTCAGTCTCAACATTGTTTTTGTTTTTTAGGTCATTAATTCATATAGTTTGTTAGTGGCAGTGATTTGAGGCTGGTGGTGGAGGTAGAAGGAGGTTCTACTGAAAAACAACAGCAGATTATTTATTTAGATAAACAAAAGAAATGAACATGAATTAGTTGATTTTCATCAGTATGAACTGAACTTCTAAGGAGTTCCTTTTTAAGTGTGAACTGACACAAACACTGACTGAAGAAACTAAACAGCATATGGTGGAGGCTCACTGAACATTAAAACACTGATTCCAGGAATCTGGTCCAATATTTTATTGTTTGGAGAAAACACTACTAGATGATAGTTGGTGTAGGTAGTGGATGATTTGTTCTGTACAATGAAATAATAAAGGAGCATTACACATTATGACATGAAACTAATAATAATGATTAATGAAGTTATTTTGCTTCAACTTAATTAACACATCCACAGTTTTGGTGATTCACTTTAAGGTCAAACTCAGGTCTCTAGTATGAGATAAAAATCACTATGATAAATTTCAAACAACACGAGCAACTTAAATCAATAAACAAAGGAAGTGAGATCAGGACAGTCACGTTGTCTTCAGGCAAATGTTTGGAGGGAAAGAGAGGGTCAAAGGTCAGAGGGCGGGGTTATATCACCTTAGGGGGTGTGGTTAGGTGTGACTGTGGTGATGCAGGCAGGTGGAGTCTGTGATTTTAACACTGACTGGATACAAACAACAACACAAATGTGAGCGATCATAGTTTATAATCAAATCTATCGATGAATCTACATTTACAAACTAGAACATGTTGAGTAAGAAACACTGTAAACTCTCAGGTTTATGTTGAAATGTTGTGTATTTCTGATTCTAACCTGTTACTTCCTTCATATTGAGTATGTGAGTGTTTTTCCTTGAATTCCTCTTCAGACTGAGCAGCTGTAACCTCTCAGAGAGAAGCTGTGAAGCTCTGTCCTCAGTCCTCAGCTCCCAGTCCTCTAGTCTGAGACACCTGGACCTGAGTAACAACAACCTGCAGGACTCAGGAGTGAAGCTGCTGTCTGCTGGACTGGAGAGTCCACACTGTAGACTGGAGACTCTCAGGTGAGGATCCATCCAGCTGTTTATCTGATGCCACTTGAACACAGCAGCAGGTGTTGACAGAGGGTTCCTGTGTGTTGTTGTGTGTGTTCAGTCTGTCAGGATGTCTGGTCACAGAGGAAGGCTGTGCTTCTCTGGCCTCAGCTCTGAGCTCCAACCCCTCCCATCTGAGAGAGCTGGACCTGAGCTCCAACCATCCAGGAGCCTCAGGAGTGAAGCTGCTGTCTGCTGGACTGGAGGATCCAGACTGGAGACTGGACTCTCTCAGGTATGGAGAGGCTGCTGCAGCCACACACACTGTCTGATAGAGGAGGAGGAGCTGGAACATTTTCTATGGCCCCGTTCACACCTGCTCACACCTGCTATTAACATCATGACATCAGATCCCATCAGTCAGACCATATCCAGAGGTGGTGTAGGCCACAGTCAAGCTCCGCCCACTCCACTGACGTCCTCTGTCTCAGTCTGACTCGTCCCAACACAGTTTATACTGAAGCCAAAATCTCAGAGTGTTTCCAACATGAGCTGTGCAGCTTTCATCGTCACGGTGATGAACTAGTGGGATCAGGAGTTTGTCCTCATCATGACTCACTGTGTCATATTCAGGAGAAGAGATGTCAGTGATGAAAGCAGCTGTTGGCAGCTGTGCTCTGAGTCTCTCCAGATGTTTGGATCAGGAAACATTTCAGCTGCAGCTGCTTGAACTGCTCCTGAACCAACAGAACAGTCCCAGAGACTGGAGACACCTGTTGAGTGTGGAGGACACACTAATAACAACACATGCAGCAACAAGAATCAAAGCATGTCCACTGCTCAGAGACATTGGTCTCCCAGCGTCTCCAACCAAGGAGGACAGAAGAGACAGAAATCAGGTCTCTGTCTGCTCAGATATTGATGATCAATAATCAGCTCAGTCTCTCTGAGATCCTGATCTTGTCCTGATGAGATGTCTTGTTGTGTTGAGGAGACATCCAGATGTCCTCACTGTCCTCACAGAGGCCTGGAGCTGTCCATCAGAAGAAAGGGAGTGTAGTGAACAGTGGAAGAATCAGTGTTTGTGGCTGAATGTGTGTGTGATCAAACAGCTGTTTTCACACTGTGTGTGTGTGTGTGCTGACTCCAGATCAGATGAAGACACAAAGTGTCTCCTTAATGAAAGTCTCCAACAGGATTCTTTGTCCAGGCCTCAGCGTCCAGCGCCTACAGAGCTGTTGAAAGCTTTGATGGAGGTGGCTACAAAAGAGAAGTGAAAAGAAGGAGAAGAGAGTGATTGATGATGAGATCCTGATCCGTCCTGTCACTGTGATCAGATGTTTCTATTAGAGCTCCTTCATCCACTCACTGCTGCTGTGGCTCCTGTGGAAACCTGCTCACAGCCTCATTCTTCAGCTTCAAACAAACACAACTTGTGTTCACACTCAGTCTTTCTCACTAAACTTACTGGCTCTCATTCATGAAACCTTAGTAAATCTGTGTCATGCACATGAAGCTCATGCTACTAAAACTCTACTCCAGATTCATGAACGGTGCAGGAAACTCAGATTTGATCCTAAGCAGGTGTGTAACGCCGCATTATGTAATAATGTCGCATTATGTAATAATGTAATAAATCTTCACGTCATTATGTAATAACGCCGGATTTTGTAATAATCTGCCGCATTTTGTAATAAAAATCTTGAACGCAATATGTAATAAACTTTGCCGCATTTTGTAATAAGTTTTTACATTTTACATCACTTATTACATATTGCGGGTGTTAAACTTTTTTATGAAAAAAATGTAATAATTTGGTGCATTATGTAATAAACCACCAAAATGGATGTCTTAATTAGAAAAAAAAGACATTAGGACCATCAGAATAACACTGACTTTAAGCATACCAGCATGCATGAATCATAAATATGAATTAATTTCTAAAACCAGTAGGACGGTCAAATCTATCTATCTATCTATCTATCCCACTGACCAGGTTGAGCACCCTGGGTGCTCAACCTGGGTGCTCCCTGAGGAGCACGCCACCAGATGCGCTTTTCTCCGTGCCATCATAATACACATATGGCTAGAGGAGAGTTAAAAGACCATCATACTTTTTACTGGACCTCAATCGACCAAGGGAAAGTGGTATAATCTGATATTTTAGATCGGAGTTTTGAAAAAAGCGTCAAATCATCCAGCCCTCTCCCTCACGTATTTTACCCGGGCGGCGATGCACCATTCTTGGGGAGCGCTCTGGCAGGGCCCCCTCTCTGGTTCTCCGGGACTGGAGCTTCTGGGACTGGTTCTCGTTTTACAGCTGCTGCTTGCAGATGATGATAATTTTTCAGTAATTTAAATGGATCAGCTGGGCAAATTTTGATAAAATGTTAAATCTGGTCAAAATCAGAGGCAAAATCACTTCCAGCATCATCAGCCCGATGAAATCCCCCAGCTCGACCCCCCCCCCCAGCTCGCCCCAGCTGCGGCTCCGGGGGCGGAGCTGGAGCCGCTGCTGGAGCAGAGCTGGACCCGGCCTGGAGCTCCAGTCGGACCGTGGTCCATGTCATCCCTCCACAGACGAACATGACCCGGGCGTATTATTGTCGGTGGGCAAGGGGGGGAGGGAGAGACGCGGAGCGGTTACCATCCGCGTGGGACGCGCTGTCGGAGGAGACCGCTCTGCTCAGCGGGGAGGAGGAGCAGCGTGTATTATTGTTAATGTTTTTTTCTAATTAAGACATCCATTTTGGTGGTTTATTACATAATGCACCAAATTATTACATTTTTTTCATAAAAAAGTCTAACACCCGCAATATGTAATAAGTGATGCAAAATGTTAACAACTTATTACAAAATGCGGCGAAGTTTATTACATATTGCGTGAAGATTTATTACATTATTACATAATAGCCATATAAGGAGATCCTGACCACCATATAAGGACTTAGGTGGAAAAAAAGAGAAATGGAGGATCAAAGTCATTTTGGGTGAAGTGGAGTCCAGAAAAATCTTGACTTGTCTTCTGTTAGTGGTGCTGTGACTGGGACAGGTCATCAAAGGCTGGAGGGAAGCAACAGATGGAGTGAATGTAAAGCCAGAAGATGAAATAAAAGAATGAAATAAAAGTAAAAAGAGGTCAGTACAGAGCTGCAGCAGCCACCAGAGGAAGAGGCTCTTCACAGCCTCATGCATCAAGTTCTAGAGCAGCTTCTATTCTTCCAGATGCAGCAGCCGTCTCTCACAGCTCCATCCAAACTGCTGACAACTGTCTTATTGTGTGTGTCCACCCAGCTTGGAGCAACGTGGAGCGTCACACACTCTGCATCGCACATCAGCTGCTGTACATTGATGGAAGAAAAGTTGTTGTGCTTTTATATCCCATTATTTGATCATTAGATGGAGCCTTGACTGTTGCTGTGTCCCATCCCAAACGTCTCTCTCTCCAAATATTTGAATCCTTTGTCATGTTTAAATGACCTGTTTCAAAGGCATCCAAGTATTTGGAACATGAGAGTAATGCTCATTCAAATAGTCATTTGCAGCAGTGACGTATTCTATATTTCTGTGCATTTCTACATTGACCAGAAATCCAGGTCAATTTCTGCTGCTCACGTTTCATGAATGAGAGACACTGTGTGTTTGACTGAGCTCTACCAAACCTTTCCTGGTGCATTGTGGGATACTGTATGTGGGCTGCTCAGCTCCACCTGTTGTGTCTTCATCTTCTTTGCTGTGACGTGTGTTTGTGCAGCTTGAGAGTCAGAGAGTGAAGTGACATGACATGGAGAAAAGACATGATGAAGTGTTTCCTCCTGGTCTCCTCCTGCTCTGTATCATCACTAGATAAAGACTCCAGCTCCTTCTTCTCTGTGCTCAGTCTTCATCCATACATCCCAGCCTCCATGTCAACACACTGATACAACAGTGTGTGTGTGTGTGTGTGTGTGTGTGTGTGTGTGTGTGTGTGTGTGTGTGTGTGTGTGTGTGTGTGTGAGAGAGAGAGAGAGAGAGAGAGAGAGAGCCATGTGTGCATGCTGACAGAGAAGCTGCTGCTCTGACCCCCCTCCTCCTTTCAGGGTGGAGCCTGCTGGAGTCCCATGGTTGACACCAGGTCTGAGGAAGTGTAAGTGTGTTTACATTCAACCATCTTCACACTGTCACATCACTGACCTCATGAGTCTTCATCAAACTGTCAAGAACTGATCACATGATCAATAACTGATCACAGCTGTGTCTTGTTCTCTCCATCAGATTCCTGTCCACTCACAATCGACACAAACACAGTCAACACAAACATCAAACTGTCTGACAACAACAGGAAGATGACATATGTGATGAAGGATCAGTCATATCCTGATCATCCAGACAGATTTGACTTCTATCCTCAGCTGCTGTGTTCAACTGGTCTGACTGGTCGCTGTTACTGGGAGGTCGAGAGGAGAGGAGACGTTTATATATCAGTGAGTTACAGAGGAATCAGAAGGAAAGGAGACAGTGGAGACTGTGTGTTTGGAGGAAACGATCAGTCCTGGAGTCTGATCTGCTCTGATGGTGGTTACTACGTCTGTCACAATAACAGATGGACACCTATCACCTCCTCCTCCTCCTCCTCCTCCTCCTCCTCCTCCTCCTCCTCCTCCTCCTCCTCCTCCTCCTCCTCCTCCTCCTCCTCCTCCTCCTCCTCCTCTGTCTCTAACAGAGTAGCAGTGTATGTGGACTGTCCTGCTGGCTCTCTGTCCTTCTACAGAGTCTCCTCTGACTCACTGATCCACCTCTACACCTTCAACACCACCTTCACTCAACCTCTCTATCCTGGGTTTAGACTCTGGCCTGGTTCCTCAGTGAGACTGTGTTGATGAAGCAGAGTCTCCTCCTGTCACTGTTGAACAGACACTTCAGTCTCTACATGTCTGTCTCTGTCTCTCACTCCCATTTTATCAGTTGACTTTTTCAACTCTTGTCTGATTCTTGTAAACGTGTTCCTCTTCCTTTAAAGATGGAAGCGTTGATTATTCCAGGACAAAAACCATGGTGACTTTGACTCAGCTGCTGATGAAGGACGAGGCCTAAAAGTCTCTGAGCCGCCAGCGTCACTGAGGACAAAAACACATTTGAAACACATTCACTGTTCATGTTCAACTTTACAGGCTGTTTGTGAGCTGCTCACAGGTAAACACACACAACAACACACACAAGTCAAAACAAAAATACTAGAAGAGACTTTCATTTATCCACTTATGGGAAATTCACTTGTTACAGCAGCAAGAAACAACAAGCAAGAGTAAAGAGAATATAAAAACAGACACACTGATAAAATCTGAGGAAAAAATCAAAGAAATACAACGCTTCTTCAGTTGCTGAAATATTGTACAGTATGGGGGACATGGATAAGAATAAATGTAGGGTTGATGTAGAAAACAGTGGTAAGCAGTGGCCTCATTGGGTCTATTTTAGGGGGGCTGAATATTCCTAAATAATTATGTGTTTTTTATGATGTGACATGTTCTGTATATGTGACATATATTCTCCTTTTAAGAAGCCAGTTGTGTGTTGGTAGCACCCATGTAGTAGTGGCTTCGTTTGAAGCAATAAAAGCAGAATATTCCAATTCAAATGTTTCTCAGGGTCAGTCACTGTTGTTCTTGTACAATAAGGATGTCTGGTCATGTGGTGGAATTTTTTATAAGTGACATAAATGTTTGAAAACAACAAGACCAATGAAAGGAACATTATGCCACCTTTAAAGATCTAGTCAACAATAACCATACTACATTTTTGTTATTTTGTGTTGGTTTGAACAGTTAAAAAGTAGTTATTTTATGTCCTTGTGTTGTTTGCTGCATTACCTCTGCTGACTGCCATCATATGACCTTCAAAAGTTACAGCATGCTCTTTAGCACCACATAATGGATGAGAGTGTGCATTTCGAGGAGTGCAAGGCGTTAGTGGTGAACAGGGATGGATGTGAACTGTGTATGAACCTTATAGCACTTTCTGCTGAGCTCGGAGTTTTGGACTTTTTCCCCTTCATCGTCGTAGAGCGTCCTTATCGTGAGTTCAATAATTCCTGGTACCATGTATTGTTATGATGTATTAAATAAGAGTCTCACAAATGACTTTTAGGTCTGTCGTGTTTACTGCTAGAACGTGCTCTGCCACACTCACTTACAGCAGCCGTAAATCAACATTGGCCCCGCCTTCCTTTACGACAGTTATCAGTACAGTGTTGAAAATATTTACTGTGGACGACAGCAGGATGTGAGGAGGGAGAAGTAGAAGAAGACTGAAGCTGATGTTGAGTCCTGTGTGAGTGACGTTGGTGTGTTCAGGTTGTGTAGAGCTGATGGAGAGGCGTCCTCTCCTCTGTGTAATGCTGATCACAACTCCTGATTCCATTCAATAAATATCTATCAGTGATGAACATTGTGTCTGTTGGTGTTTGACTCCCAGCTCTCATCTACACCACACCACAACTGATTCAATAGCTTCACAGCACTTTTGATTGAAGCTAAAGGTGTTTTATACCTCACTATGTTGATTCATTTGGTTTCAACACAGAGTTCAGACTCTGATTCATAGACAAACACTTGTTTCCATTGAGAAGTCAGCAGAAAACACACCATAACACTTTTGATTTGATGTATTTATCTTTTATAAATGCTGCAGGGCTTTCAAAGTCTAATTAAAACTAAAGGTACAATTCAAATGATCAGTTCAGTGTCTGTGGATTCAGTTCAACTCAGTAAACTGTTCATGTTTGTGCTGCTGGAGGTGGACGTCACTCTGACACTCACATCCAACTTCCATAAAGCTCCATGAAGATTCCCAACATCTGTCATTTTCCCCCCAGAGCTGGTGTTCAGTCCCAGCTTCAGCAGCAACTCTCATCCAGTGTGTGTCTGCTGCTTTGTGTAGTGAGCACTAGGTGGAGCCAACACTACAGGACTGAAGGCTGACGCTGTGTGGACTGAGCTCACTCTACTGAACTCAGGTCAGCTTGGCTTTGTTCAGGAAACAGCTCTGCTCACACTCTCAGCTGCTTCAGCTACACACACATTCAACTTAGTCTCTACATCTACAGTCCACTTGATATCAGGAGCAGATTCAAACAGCTGGAGCTCTTCAAAGTGCTGTCTGTCAATCAAAATACAACAAATGTAAAGGAGAAGACTGACTTTAGAGATAATAAATGAAATGTCTTTGTCCACTTCTGGGACTCCATCCTTTTCTGACTCACCTCTCTCCTGAACTGGATCTTCTACACTCAGTGAACACAAGTGTCTTAGATCAAATATTAAAGCCAGTGTCAAAGCAAATCAAAGATGGTGAATGTTTCCTGTCCATCTGTCAGATACTGTTCACTGTTCTCCCTTTTGTAGGAGAATGAAACACCTTGACACTAACTTTTCATTCTAGCAGCTTTAAACTGGATCAACCCTTCCAGTCCACG
The DNA here is from genome assembly GCA_030347415.2 of Decapterus maruadsi. NCBI lineage: Eukaryota > Metazoa > Chordata > Actinopteri > Carangiformes > Carangidae > Decapterus > Decapterus maruadsi. The sequence goes on along the minus strand of CM064885.1, from coordinate 6,574,284 downwards.
ACGTCTCAGTCAAACACATCTGGATGTTCAGTAAACATCACACTGGAAAGAAATCTGTCACTCATGGAATCTTAACAATGATAATATCAATTGTAGCTGGCGCCGGAATGAGTTTGATTGACTGTGACCGAGGTCTGGGACTGGATCTCATGTGGCTGAAAAGAGTAGAAAAGAAGCATAAAGGGGCGGCTGCCACCTGCCAAATATGGGCGTGGTTGGAGATCTGAGGGTCTGAATGAGTCGGGACTAGTTGGTCTATCACCCAGCCCCCAGCGGTGGCCTTACTGCAGCAGATAAACACACACACACACACACACACGTATCAGAGGCAAACAGCTGTGAACATGTAGCATATGCTCACAACACGACATTTAGAAGTTGTTTGATTGGCTGTAAGACAATGCAGTGGGCTTTTATTTTGAAGTTCAGACACTTCCTGTCTGTTATTGGCGTTAATATTGTTATCGAAAACAAAAAGAGAGACTTTGTAACAATAAAAATTAAAACTTGGCCGTCAGTTATTGTTTTTTTTTTTAGTTTGAAACGGAAAACCAAATGAGCTACCATCTTACTTTCGTTTTTTGACAGTTCTAATTAAAGGAAAGATAAAATGGTTGCAAAGTACTCGGACTAATCAAGAGGTCTAATCAACACAGTTTAAATTACAAAAGGGTTTGAGTATATCATGAGAAAAGTGTCTCTGAAACTTGAAATGCAATTCAAATACACCAATGGGTGGAAAACAAAAGGAGATCTAATACCTTGAGGGAAAGCAGGATGTGGAGACGTCTCAAGTGATTAAAACAAAGGAATATTCAAATGTACCATCACAACCTCTATCAAGGACGAGGCTTGACATGGTCCCATTAAGCTGGCCTGCTCTCCCCCCTCCCTCAAATCAAACAGCAGTCCAACCTTTCACTATGGTCATGAGATCCATCTGTGATCTTTCCCACATTAGAAACATGGAGATTGTGTGGAAGATAATGGATTAAGGAACTAAATGAAGTGATAAAGTTTTACTTCCTTTCTTGGGGTGTATTGTGTTTCCTCATCAGGAGCTTCCTTCACTGTTGCTATGGCTGCTGCAGACGGAGTCATGGAGTCTCTGGACTGGCTGGAAGTCATCAGGGAGGCAGCAGATCCTGTCTCTCATTGGTCAGTGCTGGCTCTGCTGTGGCCAACACTGATGCAGCTTTCTGTGCTCACTGATTCACACATGGACTGGTCTTGTTGTGTCTCTGGAAGGTGACAGGAAGTTTCACCTTTCCTCCTTACTCTACCTCTCTGAGAGCTCAGATCTGACTCTGTGCTTTATGTCTTCACTTCATCTCTTGCTGTGTGTATGTGGAGTTTCCATGGCTCACACATTCTCCTTCATCGTGGTCTCCATGGTGACCAGAGCACGTTCAGGAGGTCATCATCTCTCTGAAACCTTGGAGATCAGTCAGACTTGGTTATTCCACTCCTGATGGATCTACTTGTATTAAAGCCCCTGCTGGACAATAAGTGACATCACAGCAGCATTCTAGCTGTTAGAGCACCAAGAACTGTTTACAATCATAATCATCACCTGATTCATTCAAAGTTCTCCACTGAGTGTTTGATGTCAGTGACACATCATTGTCATAGTAACTGGTTCACTTCAGCTTTATGGGAATATATAATATAAATACTTTTATTATATGGAGCAAAGTCCAGCAGAGCAGGTTAATGATTCCAGGTAAGAGGACAGAGTCACGTCCAACAGGTGAGACACAGTTGACCCAGCAGTTGTGTCGCAGTTTATTTCCTGATGTGAAGGTAAGGTGAACAGTCTGAATGTTTTCCTCCTTAACACCTGTCGTTACCTGACTTCTCTGTCCTTCAACTTGTGCTTGTGTTGTTGTTGTGTTATTCTAATGTTCCTGGAGCTGAGTCAGAGCTGTAAGTGTAAAGTCTGGAGTCCTCCATGTTGTGTGGATGTTGTGGGTAGAAGGCAGCGCTGGAATAAGAGCAGAAGCAGAGTCAGTGGATGGTCAGTAGTTGAACACAGATGCAGCTCCACTTCCTGATGACTGGAGGCAGCTTTAGCTCCTGAATCAGCCTGTGGAGGAGGAGGTGGAGATGAGCTGTCTGACAGCCGCTGGAGAACAGCTGGGACTTTGTCTGTCATTAGATTTACACTACAGGACTGATGTGGGCTCAGTGTGGCGGGCTGAGGGGCTCACAGGGCTTTTAAGGCTCTATGATCAAAAATAAATAATTAAACCCTATTGATTATTGGACACAAATCATCAATATTGTTGTAGCTGCAACATTAAATCAGCATTTTTTAAGCAGAAATTCTTCGCTTTCAGCCTCAAAAACTGAAGATTTCCTTGTTTTCTGTGTTTGATTTGACTGTAAACTGAATTGTTTTGTCTCTTTGATTGTTGCTGTGACAAAACGTGGCGTTTTCTACTGGACGCTGTCCACACAGAGACTGTGTCCCATCAACTGAGTGGATGTCAGTCCTTGTGTGTGTCAGTGGATGGAAACAGTGGTCCATGGATCATGTTGCTGCTGCTGCTGCTGCAGCTTCATGACGCCATCTAGTGGACTGATAGTAGAAGTACAGCAGCTGATGGCAGCTTCCTCTTCCTCACTGCTGTGTGACTGCATTCAACTGACACTGATATGAAGCAGAGAAGAAGAGCCAATCAGTGGAGGGAGGAGCAGCTGGAGACATGATGGACATGATGAATGATGTGTGTTTCCTCTGCAGCTAGAGCTACAAAGTGTGTGTGAGCTCAGCAGCATGGATCAGTGTGAGGACAGAGAGGAGGGAGCCCCGCCCTCTAAGAAACGCAGGACTAGAGGTCAAAGGTCAGTATAGAAAACAGTCAAAAAGAGTTTTCTCTCTGACAGTCATTTGTTGTGTTTATTAAAAGACTGAAGATATTTTTCATCAGTTTTTCTCCAACATGCACATTTATCAGTTGTGTTGTTGTTTCAGGATCCAGCAGCAGAGACCAGACTCTCCTGAACCCAGCTGTCTGTCTTTAAAGAGTGATAAGTCAAAGGACTGGTTCATTAACTTTAAAGGAGGACGTGGATCAGCTGATCAGATGTAAGACAACAACTACATTTTAAAGCTTTTGAGTCTTCCAGTTCCTGTGGAGTCACATCAATGATTCTCCATAAAATCAGATTTATAACTCAGACACACATTGTCCAGCTGCAGTAAAGAGTCCCTGTCTGATCATCCACATGTTAAAGTACAAGTGCTGTTATTTACAACCTGGACCTTATTTCTGGCATGAAAAACAGTTGTTTACTCATCCATATAACTGGTGTCACTAGGAGTCCTTTGGACGATGTTTAGATCCATTGAGAGTTGCTTATATCCACACTGAGGGAGTGATTGGAGAACAGGAAATGCAGCTTCTAAATTACACATTATCTGCTGTGACACTCGTTGTGTTATCGTCATCAGGGATCTGTAGAAATCTGACTAATATTCAGCCATGTGGCACAAAGCTAGCAGTATTCCAGGTAAACAAGCCGACTGTCACAGAGTTGAATTGCTTGATTAACAATTATATACAGAACTGTTATTATTATTCAGCCAGTGGTATTATAGTTATAAAAGTGATATACACAAAACAGAGAAGGCAATTTAATTTGTATAGCCAATTTTTACAAACAGTTCGTCTCAAAGGGCTTTACATGGCATCACAACAACATCCTTTGTCCTGAGACCCTCACATCCACAGAGGAAAAACTCCCAGGAAAACCCTTGTAACAGGGAAAATTGGAGAAACAACATGGTGAGCAACAGAGGAGGATCCCTCACCCAGGACGGACAGACCTGCAATAGACGTATAAAGACAAGAAAACAGTTCATAACATAGAACATGGAAAACATAGAGAATAGTAGGTCAACCTACAGACCGTGGATGACGATAAAGGGCAACTCCAGACTCAAAGGGGACTAGCAGCGAATCATGACAAATATTGGTGAAATGAACGAGTTTTGCAGCAGATAATGTGTTATTTAGAGGCTACATTTGAGTTCCCTGATCACTCCCACTATATGGATATATACGGCTTTCGAATGGATCTGAATATCATCTGAAGGACTCCTAATGACACCAAAGTTATATTGGTGAATAAACAACCCTGTTTTATGACCGGTCAAAGGACTTTGCCATTGACTTTAAAGGAGGACGTGGATCAGCTGATCAGATGTAAGCTGTAACTGAGAATATGGGTATGGTAGAAATAAACCAGATTATCTGACATGTTCTTGGACCAGGTCTGAATCCAAAGTGTCTGTGTCTGTTGTGAACGTCCTCAGGGGACATATAAAGTCCATCTTGTATTATGTCTCTGTCCTGATGTTGACTTGACACTGATTCCTCCACAGAGTGGAGCAGGAGAGCTCAGAGGTTCAGTCCAGTGGTCAGTCTGCCCAGCAGCATCAAACACACCTGGACTCCATATTTATGGTGAGGACATGTCCAACAGCTGCTGTTCCATCTGTTGTGTTCACCATCATCTCCATGCTGCACTTTGACACCAGTGGATTGTCAGTCTGTCCAACATGGATCTGATGTTTGGCTCCATGCTTTTAGTTTGATGCTGTCACTCATAGAGTTTCTGTTCCAGCTGCTGGAGGACAACATGCTCACTTTTGTCAAGAACGAGCTGGAGAAGATCCACAAGCTTCTGAGTCCAGATTACCCAGAATGCTCAGGGAGTCAGAGGGAGGATGAGGAGGATGAAGAGCAGAGGAGGAGCAGCAGAGAGGCATTAGTGAAGATCACAGTGAACTTCCTGAGGAGGATGAAGCAGGAGGAGCTGGCTGAGCGTCTGCAGAGCAGTAAGAGGATTTCTCTAAAGATTCAACATGATGGACAAATGAGACGTTCACTGACATCAACACATGGAGGGAAACATGTTAATATAGACGCGTTAAAATGTTTTCTTATTGGTCTGATTTCTTGTCTTTTCATTCAGAATATTTTGCTCCAGTTTGTGGACGTAAACTCAAATCTGTCCTGAAGAAGAAGTTCCAGTGTGTGTTTGAGGGGATCTCTAAAGCAGGAAACCCAACCCTTCTGAACCAGATCTACACAGAGCTCTACATCACAGAGGGAGGGGCTGGAGGGGTCAATGATGAACATGAGGTCAGACAGATTGAAACAGCGTCCAGGAAACCAGACAGACCAGAAACAACCATCAGACAAGAAGACATCTTTAAAGCCCCACCTGGAAGAGAGCGACCAATCAGAAGAGTGATGACAAAGGGAGTGGCTGGCATTGGGAAAACAGTCTTAACACAGAAGTTCACTCTGGACTGGGCTGTAGACAAAGACAACCAGGACATACACTTCACATTTCCCTTCACCTTCAGAGAGCTGAATGTGCTGAAAGAGAAAAAGTTCAGCTTGGTGGAACTTGTTCATCACTTCTTCTCTGAAACCAAAGCAGCAGGAATCTGCAGCTTTGATCAGTTCCAGGTGGTCTTCATCTTTGACGGTCTGGACGAGTGTCGACTTCCTCTGGACTTCCACAACACTGAGATCCTGACTGATGTGACAGAGTCCACCTCAGTCAACGTGCTGCTGACCAACCTCATCAGGGGGAACCTGCTTCCCTCTGCTCGCCTCTGGATAACCACACGACCTGCAGCAGCCAATCAGATCCCTCCTCAGTGTGTTGACATGGTGACAGAGGTCAGAGGGTTCACTGACCCACAGAAGGAGGAGTACTTCAGGAAGAGGTTCAGAGATGAGCAGCAGGCCAGAGAGATCATCTCCCACATCAAGACCTCACGAAGCCTCCACATCATGTGCCACATCCCAGTCTTCTGCTGGATCACTGCTACTGTTCTGGAGGAGCTGTTGAAGACCAGAAGGAGAGGAGAACTGCCCAAGACCCTGACTGAGATGTACATCCACTTCCTGGTGGTTCATCTCAAACTGAAGAAGGTCAAGTATGATGGAGGAGCTGAGACAGATCCACACTGGAGTCCAGAGAACAGGAAGATGATCAAGTCTCTGGGAAAACTGTCTTTTGAGCAGCTGCAGAAAGGAAACCTGATCTTCTATGAATCAGACCTGACAGAGTGTGGCATCGATATCAGAGCAGCCTCAGTGTACTCAGGAGTGTTCACACAGATCTTTAAAGAGGAGAGAGGCCTGTACCAGGACAAGGTGTTCTGCTTCATCCATCTGAGTGTTCAGGAGTTTCTGGCTGCTCTTCATGTCCATCTGACCTTCATCAACTCTGGACTCAACCTGATGTCACAAACAACCTCCAAGAAGACTGAAACAACAGGAGTCAAATCTGCAGAGACAAACTTCTACCAGAGTGCTGTGGACGAGGCCTTACAGAGTCCAAATGGACACCTGGACTTGTTCCTCCGCTTCCTCCTGGGTCTTTCACTGGAGACCAATCAGAATCTCCTACGAGGTCTGACGACAAAGACAGGAAGTGACTCATGGTCCAACCAGAAAACAGTCCAGTACATCAAGAAGAAGATTGAAGAGACTCCCTCTGCAGAGAAAAGCATCAACCTGTTCCACTGTCTGAATGAACTGAACGATTGTTCTCTAGTGGAGGACATCCAATGGTCCCTGAGATCAGGACGTCTCTCCACAGATGAACTGTCTCCTGGTCAATGGTCGGCTCTGGTCTTCATCTTACTGTCATCAGAAGAAGATCTGGATGAGTTTGACCTGAAGAAATACTCTGCTTCAGAGGAGGCTCTTCTGAGGCTGCTGCCAGTGGTCAAAGCCTCCAACAAAGCTCTGTAAGTGGAGAGAGAGTTGGATTTATTCATCATTACATTAAAACACCTCTGTCTTTTCAACAGGACAGATAATAAACTCCTTTCTCCTTTAATTCCTCATGATCATGTCTTCAGATTGAGCAGCTGTAACCTCTCAGAGAGAAGCTGTGAAGCTCTGTCCTCAGTCCTCAGCTCCCAGTCCTCTAGTCTGAGACACCTGGACCTGAGTAACAACAACCTGCAGGACTCAGGAGTGAAGCTGCTGTCTGCTGGACTGGAGAGTCCACACTGTAGACTGGAGACTCTCAGGTGAGGATCCATCCAGCTGTTTATCTGATGCCACTTGAACACAGCAGCAAGTGTTGACAGAGGGTTCCTGTGTGTTGTGTGTTCAGTCTGTCAGGCTGTGCTTCATTGGACATGTTCCGTCCAGTGGAGTAGCAACATAATTTTGTTGTACAGATGTATAATGACAATAAGGGCTTTCAATTTCAATTTCTACTGAAAAACAACAGCAGATCATTTATTTAAAGGGCCAATGAGGAGTTTCTATTTGGTTATAATAAAGTCTCACGTTAATGTGGATGAATCTACGTTACCCACACTTGGTAATGGCTCCATTTTCGATAAATATATTGTTTTGTCTCTATTATTATTAGTGGTCGTGGAAATGCTGGGCGAGCCGACCAGCATTTCCTTACTTCCAGTTTTGCGGACGCATTTATGGTCGGGACTACGACGGTAACTGAACCTTTGAACCTCTGACTTCTTGATGAATGAAAACAAGAGTCCATCTTGCGCCGGTCGAAGAACTCTACGGTGCGCACAGAGGCTCATAAATGTAGTGTGAAAACACTTCGCTTTTCCAAAACTCCCTGTTGTCCCTCTAAATAAACAGAACGAATGAACATGAATTAGTTGATTTTTATCTGTATGATCTGAACTTATAAGCAGTTGTTTTTAAGTGTGAACTGACACAAACACTGACTGAAGAAACTAAACAGCATGTGGTGGAGGCTCACTGAACATTAAAACACTGATTCCAGGAATCTGGTCCAATATTTTATTGTTTGGAGAAAACACTATACTAGATGATAGTTGGTGTAGGTAGTGGATGATTTGTTCTGTACAATGAAATAATAAAGGAACATTACACATTATGACATGAAACTAATAATAACGATTAATGAAGTTATTTTTCTTTAACTTAACACATCCACAGTCTTGGTGATTCACTTTAAGGTCAAACTCAGGTCTCAAGTATGAGATAAAAATCAATATGATAACATTCAAACAACACTGTACTGATAACTGTCGTAAAGGAAGGCGGGGCCAATGTTGATTTACGGCTACTGTAAGTGAGTGTGGCAGAGCACGTTCTGGCAGTAAACAAGACAGACCTAAAGTCATTTGTGAGACTCTTATTTACTACATAATAACAATACATGGTACCAGGAATTATTGAACTCACGATAAGGACACTCTACGACGATGGAGGGGATAAAGCCGCCCGGTAACCTACTGCTGGATGGGAATGTGGATGAAAACTGGCGGTCCTTCAAGCAACGTTTTCTTCTCTACCTCACGGCGATTGGGGCCTCGTCTAATTCGGAAGAACGTAATGTGGCTTTGTTGCTGACAGTGGCTGGCCCGCAGGCTATTGAGGTGTTTAATACATTCACGTTGGATGGTAAAGAAAGTCTGGGCACGGTGCTGGGACTTTTCGATGACTACTGCACACCCCGGAAAAATGAAGTTTATGAGAGATATGTTTTTCGCTCTCGTATACAGAAACAGGGTGAGTCCTTTGGTGCTTTTTTAACTGACTTAAAGACCAAAGCACAAACATGCAACTTTGGAGAACTTAAGGACTCAATGATACGTGATCAAGTCGTGTTTGGTATAAATGACAAACGAGTGAGAGAAAAGATGCTGAGCGACAGTAACCTGACATTGGACGGCGCCGTGAAACTTTGCCACGCGAGTGAACTGTCTGCCATGCACGCAAAAACTTTTGGACAGAGTAACACCGCAGCAACGGGCACGAGTACAATGTCGATGTGTTCGAGTACGCTGGGACTAGAGAACATGTCGGTGGACGTCATAAACAAAAAGGACACGGGAGGGCGTGCAGAGCCACGGAATGTGATGCCTTACGAATGCAGACGGTGCGGTAACAGACATGCAGCCCGGCAGTGTCCAGCATACGGTAAAACTTGTGCGAAATGCAGAGGCAGGAACCACTTCGCTAAGATGTGCTTTTGGAGTGAAAAAACTGAAAGTAAAAAAACAGTGCATGCTGTTGACACAGAAGATGCGCTGTTTATTGGAACAGTGCAAAGTGACTCAAAAGCTGTGGATGGATCAACTGTGCATGCAGTGGAGCTACAGAGTGAAGTTTGGATAGCTCCTCTGCTGGTAAATAACACCATAGTTCCTTTTAAGCTTGACACAGGGGCTAAGGCAAACCTAATAAGCTGGAGTGATGCACAGAATCTCAAGGTGAGACCCAAGATATTGAATAGAACAGTAGCTTTGAAGGCATACAATGGACAGAGCATAGAGACAAAAGGTACATGCAGGCTGACAATTAAGCACAAGAACCGCCTGCATCATGTGATGTTCACTGTTGTACCTGACGGACACGAGACATTATTGGGGGATAAAGCATGTGTGGATTTGGGCTTAGTCAAACGAGTCTACACCATCAATGAAATGACAACTGTGCAAAGTGCCCCACTAAGCAGTACGGATCTGTCTCATGATGCCATAATACAAAAATATGCAGATGTATTTCAGGGCTTTGGAGCGCTGCCCTTCACATACTCCATCAAACTGAGAGAAGATGCGCAACCCGTGATCCACGCACCCAGAAGAGTCCCGGTGGCTCTCCGCGACAGACTGAAGGCAGAACTAGACCGCATGGTGAACTTGGCTGTCATAAAAAGGGTAGAAGAGCCCACTGACTGGGTAAATTCTATGGTCTGTGTCAGCTCAAAGAAAAATGACAAACTCCGTGTTTGCATGGACCCGAAGGATCTTAACGCAAACATCAAAAGAGAACACTATCAGATACCAAAAAGGGAGGAAATAATTAGTGAAATGACTGGAGCAAAACACTTTTCTAAGATGGATGCCTCACATGGTTTTTGGCAACTAAAGATTGATGAGGAGAGTGCCAAGCTATGCACCTTTAATACTCCATTTGGCAGGTACTCATACCAACGTTTGCCCTTTGGAATCAGTTCTGCCCCTGAAATCTTCCATCGTGCAATGGAGCAAATCATTGAGGGACTGGACGGTGTGCGGGTGTACGTGGATGATCTCGTTGTGTGGGGCGCCACACAGAAAGAACATGACACCAGACTGGAAAAGACACTCAAGAGGATACAGGAGTATGGACTCAAATTAAACAGAGAAAAATGTCAGTTCAGTGTCAGTGAAATCAAGTTCCTTGGAGACAAGATCACCACGGCTGGAGTTCAACCAGATGAGGTAAAAGTAAAAGCTATACATGACATGGAGAAGCCAAAAGACAGAAAAGGGGTGCAGAGGGCCCTAGGAATGCTGAACTATCTGGGGAAATTTGTGCCAAATTTAGCCGTGAAAACTGCTAATCTGAGAAAGCTATTACATCATGAGACACAGTTCCAGTGGGCACATGAACATGATGCAGAATGGAAGGAACTGTTAAGTGCTCTTGCAAGTGAACCACTACTTAAGTTTTTCTGTCCTGAAAAGAAAACAAAAGTTTCTACAGACGCCTCAAAGGATGGTCTAGGGGCTGTCCTTCTCCAGGAGGAGGAGGGGGCGTGGCATCCCGTAGCGTATGCATCACGCTCAATGACGGCTACAGAGTGCAGATATGCACAAATAGAAAAGGAATGCCTTGGTTTGGCTTTTGGCTGTGAAAAATTTCATACTTACATTTATGGACTTCCTAAGATTATCCTTGAAACAGACCACAAGCCACTGCTCGGGATTGCTAAAAGAATCTGTGTGACATGTCGCCAAGGATACAGAGACTAATGATGAAACTGCAGCGTTATGATTATGAACTCACATATGTACCGGGCACACAAATGTTCATTGCAGATACGCTGTCCAGAGCTGCACCTAATGTCATGCATGACACTGTGACAGAAGAGGACGTGGTTCTTCATGTTGATATGGTCTATGCAGCATTGCCCGCCACTCAAGAACAGCTGTTGAAGATAGCCACGGAAACAGCAAAGGACCCCATTCTGCAGAAAGTGATGACAAATCTAAGAGAGGGATGGAAGAAGGGGTCATGTAAACAATATTATCACATTCAGCCAGAGCTCTCGGTGGTAGATGGACTTCTGCTTAAATGTGACAGGATTGTCGTGCCCACATCAATGCGTAGAGAGATGCTCACCAGAATACACGAAGGGCACCTGGGTGCAGAAAAGTCAAAAAGGAGAGCACGCGAGGCCCTCTACTGGCCAAATATGAACTCTGACATTGACCAGCTGGTCAGTGAGTGTGCTACATGTCAGGAGCATCATTACAAGCAATCGAAAGAACCCCTCATTACTACAGAGCTCCCATCACAGCCTTGGGAGAAGGTAGGAACTGACATATTTCACTATGATGGTAAAGACTATTTGCTAGTAATAGATTACTATTCAAATTATCCTGAGACGTATCTATTACCCAGCATCACATCAAGAGCTGTAATAAATCAGCTGAAGGCAATCTTTTCCAGGCAGGGCATCCCGCTAACTCTGGTTTCTGACAATGGTCCTGCCTATGCCAGTCATGAGTTTCAGGTGTTTGTGGCAGAGTATGAGTTCAATCATGTAACTTCCAGTCCGCTTTATCCGCAGGCCAACGGAAAGGCTGAGAAGGGAGTGCAGATTGTGAAAAGACTATTAAAAAAGGCAGCACATAGCAACACTGACCCATACCTGGCCCTGATGTCATACAGAGCAGCCCCACTGGAAAGTGGCAAGTCACCAGCTGAGCTTTTGCTGGGGCGCAAGATCCGTACTCGACTGCCCAATCACATTACACATGCACCTGAACACAGAGATCAAGTGTGGGCAGAGAAAGCCAGAAGACTACAACAGAAACAAAAGATATCTCATGATCGCACAGCCGCTGCTCTAGTGCCACTTCAGGACAAGGACGTAGTTCGCATGGAAGGACCTGGGTCGTGGAACAGAAGAGCCGTCGTCTTGCAACAGGTTGCTCCCAGGTCATACAATGTTATGACAGAGAATGGTGATGTCTTTCGCAGAAACAGGAGGCATCTGTTGAAAACTGCAGAGCCATGGCAACCACAGGTGGTCAGAGAGGATGACCTAAGGCTGGAGAACAGGCTGAACGAGCAGGAAAGAGGAGCAAGGGCACAAAGAGATGAAGGACATGATAGTGACAATCTAACAGAAGTCCCGTGCCATGCAGATGAGATGGTAGGAGACACATCCAAGATGATGCAGCAGGCTATGCAGCTGCGCAGGTCAGAGCGGACCAGAAAGCCTGTGGTAAAACTGGACCTGTAGATGTGACTGCAGAGACTATAACAGTCATTGACTCTGGGGCTTGGGTAGTGTCCATAATTTACCTGCCATGTTTCAAAAGGAGTGTTCATAAGTCACATGCAGATGTTTAAAGGTACAGTTTATGCTGCTTGTGTCACTATGCCTTTTCTTGCTGTTATTTCAAAAGCAGCATTCATAAGTTACGGGTAGATGTTTTAAAGGTGGAGATTTTACTGCTCGTTTCTATATTATTATTATTATTGTTCTTTTTTATAAAAAGCTCTGTGTATATGTTTTTGTTTATAAAGGGGGAAGATGTACTGATAACTGTCGTAAAGGAAGGCGGGGCCAATGTTGATTTACGGCTACTGTAAGTGAGTGTGGCAGAGCACGTTCTGGCAGTAAACAAGACAGACCTAAAGTCATTTGTGAGACTCTTATTTACTACATAATAACAATACAAACACGAGCAAAGGAAGTGAGGTCAGGACAGTCACGTTGTCTTCAGGCAAATGTTTGGAGGGAAAGAGAGGGTCAAAGGTCAGAGGGCGGGGTTATATCACCTTAGGGGGTGTGGTTAGGTGTGACTGTGGTGATGCAGGCAGGTGGAGTCTGTGATTTCAACACTGACTGGATACAAACAACAAAACAAATGTGAGAGATCACAGATTATAATCAAATCTATCTATGAATGTATTTATACAAACTAGAACATGTTGAGTAAGAAACACTGTAAACTCTCAGGTTTGTGTTGAAATGTTGTGTATTTCTGATTCTAACCTGTTACTTCCTTCATATTGAGTATGTGAGTGTTTTTCCTTGAATTCCTCTTCAGACTGAGCAGCTGTAACCTCTCAGAGAGAAGCTGTGAAGCTCTGTCCTCAGTCCTCAGCTCCCAGTCCTCTAGTCTGAGACACCTGGACCTGAGTAACAACAACCTGCAGGACTCAGGAGTGAAGCTGCTGTCTGCTGGACTGGAGAGTCCACACTGTAGACTGGAGACTCTCAGGTGAGGATCCATCCAGCTGTTTATCTGATGCCACTTGAACACAGCAGCAGGTGTTGACAGAGGGTTCCTGTGTGTTGTTGTGTGTGTTCAGTCTGTCAGGATGTCTGGTCACAGAGGAAGGCTGTGCTTCTCTGGCCTCAGCTCTGAGCTCCAACCCCTCCCATCTGAGAGAGCTGGACCTGAGCTACAACCACCCAGGAGCCTCAGGAGTGAAGCTGCTGTCTGCTGGACTGGAGGATCCAGACTGGAGACTGGACTCTCTCAGGTATGGAGAGGCTGCTGCAGCCACACACACTGTCTGATAGAGGAGGTGGAGCTGGAACATTTTCTATGGCCCCGTTCACACCTGCTCACACCTGGTATTAACATCATGACATCAGATCCCATCAGTCAGACCATATCCAGAGGTGGTGTAGGCCACAGTCAAGCTCCGCCCACTCCACTGACGTCCTCTGTCTCAGTCTGACTCGTCCCAACACAGTTTAGACTGAAGCCAAAAGGAGATCAGGAGTTTTTTCTCATCATGACTCACTGTGTCATATTCAGGAGAAGAGATGTCAGTGATGAAAGCAGCTGTTGGCAGCTGTGCTCTGAGTCTCTCCAGATGTTTGGATCAGGAAACATTTCAGCTGCAGCTGCTTGAACTGCTCCTGAACCAACAGAACAGTCCCAGAGACTGGAGACACCTGTTGAGTGTGGAGGACACACTAATAACAACACATGCAGCAACAAGAATCAAAGCATGTCCACTGCTCAGAGACATTGGTCTCCTAGCGTCTCCAACCAAGGAGGACATAAGAGACAGAAATCAGGTCTCTGTCTGCTCAGATATTGATAGGCCTGTAACGATACACGTATCGAAACCGAAACCGCGACACTCTGAGACACGAACTTGTGTCGCCAATGAAATGGCAGAACCGCGACACACCCATTCCAGCGCTCCGCCGCTGTTTTTTTTCCCCCCCGTCGGACACGTTCCGCCATCGTCACTCACACACACATCACACAGCCAGATGGCTCTGCACACAGTTTATGAACTTGATTAGTTTCAACAAGTCGGTCGGATTTTACCGTTATGCCCGTTTATGAGGCGGATGAGTGACTGAGCTGAGGCTGTGTAACACCGGGAGGGGGGCGGGGGTCTCGGCGGTGTGGAGCGGTGCGGGACTCGGACTGCAGTGCTGCTGCTGCTCCATGACACTGAGAGTGACGGCCTGTGAGCGCTGTGTGACGGGGCCGGGACTCAAAGCAGCGCCCGCTATTTGTTGAAAACAGCGGTGGTACGTGCTTCCAAACCAGAAACACATTGGAAAAAGTCGCTCTTGACAAAGAAAAAAAAGTAGGGACCCGACCTGCCGTGCCGTGTAAAACAAACACAACAACAAACTGACGGTGAGCGTCACGACTTCCTGTATCTGGCCCTTCAAATTAAAAGCCCTATAGCCTTTCAGTTCAGTCATATTGATTTCGACTTACCCTAATTTTGAAAAGACACGGGTCCAAATGTTTTTGTTTTTTTTTTCCCTTCGACCAATCGGCCAATGAGATTTTGGTCGGCTAAATTGCATTGTATTATAATGAGTTTGCCCAGTGCATGAAATGTGCTTTATAAATAAGATTGAATTGAATTGAATAATATTTTTTTGGTCGACTAGTGTGTTTTGGGGCAGCGGTTGTAATTGTGAATGTTATATATTGTTGTTATAATAAATAATTCAGTTTTTGCTATCAAAATCAATTTTTTTTTACCTTTAATGAAATTCGAATGGTATCGAATCGTGTGTCGAACCGTGGGTCAGAAATCGAGATACGAATCGAATCGTGACTTTGGTGTATCGTTACAGGCCTAGATATTGATGATCAATAATCAGCTCAGTCTCTCTGAGATCCTGATCTTGTCCTGATGAGATGTCTTGTTGTGTTGAGGAGACATCCAGATGTCCTCACTGTCCTCACAGAGGCCTGGAGCTGTCCATCAGAAGAAAGGGAGTGTAGTGAACAGTGGAAGAATCAGTGTTTGTGGCTGAATGTGTGTGTGATCAAACAGCTGTTTTCACACTGTGTGTGTGTGTGTGTGTGTGTGTGTGTGTGTGTGTGTGTGTGCTGACTCCAGATCAGATGAAGACACAAAGTGTCTCCTTAATGAAAGTCTCCAAAGAAGAGGATTCTTTCAGAAAGTGTGTGTCTGACACTGAAGTGACATGACATGGAGAAAAGACATGATGAAGTGTTTCCTCCTGGTCTCCTCCTGCTCTGTATCATCACTAGATAAAGACTCCAGCTCCTTCTTCTCTGTGCTCAGTCTTCATCCATACATCCCAGCCTCCATGTCAACACACTGATACAACAGTGTGTGTGTGTGTGTGTGTGTGTGTGTGTGTGTGTGTGTGTGTGTGTGTGTGTGTGTGTGTGTGTGTGTGTGTGTGTGTGTGTGTGTGTGTGTGTGTGTGTGTGTGTGTGTGAGAGAGAGAGAGAGAGAGCCATGTGTGCATGCTGACAGAGAAGCTGCTGCTCTGACCCCCCTCCTCCTTTCAGGGTGGAGCCTGCTGGAGTCCCATGGTTGACACCAGGTCTGAGGAAGTGTAAGTGTGTTTACATTCAACCATCTTCACACTGTCACATCACTGACCTCATGAGTCTTCATCAAACTGTCAAGAACTGATCACATGATCAATAACTGATCACAGCTGTGTCTTGTTCTCTCCATCAGATTCCTGTCCACTCACAATCGACACAAACACAGTCAACACAAACATCAAACTCTCTGACAACAACAGGAAGATGACACATGTGGAGGAGCATCAGTCATATCCTGATCATCCAGACAGATTTGACCTTCATCCTCAGCTGCTGTGTTCAACTGGTCTGACTGGTCGCTGCTACTGGGAGGTCGAGAGGAGAGGAGACGTTTTTATATCAGTGAGTTACAGAGGAATCAAAAGGAAAGGAGGCAGTGGAGACTGTTGGTTTGGAGAGAACGATCAGTCCTGGAGTCTGAGCTGCTATGATGGTTGTTACAGCGTCAGGCACAATAACAGATGGACACCTATCACCTCCTCCTCCTCCTCCTCCTCCTCCTCCTCCTCCTCCTCCTCCTCCTCCTCCTCTTCCTCTTCCTCTTCCTCCTCCTCCTCCTCCTCCTCCTCCTCCTCCTCCTCCTCCTCCTCCTCCTCCTCCTCTGTCTCTAACAGAGTAGCAGTGTATGTGGACTGTCCTGCTGGCTCTCTGTCCTTCTACAGAGTCTCCTCTGACTCACTGATCCACCTCTACACCTTCAACACCACCTTCACTCAACCTCTCTATCCTGGGTTTGGATTCTTCAGGTCTGGTTCCTCAGTGAGACTGTGTTGATGAAGCAGAGTCTCCTCCTGTCACTGTTGTCTCTGTCTCTCACTCCCATTTGATCAGTTGACTTTTTCAACTCTTGTCAGTGATTCTTGTAAACGTGTTCCTCTTCCTTTAAAGATGGAAGCGTTGATTATTCCAGGACAAAAACCATGGTGACTTTGACTCAGCTGCTGATGAAGGACGAGGCCTAAAAGTCTCTGAGCCGCCAGTGTCACTGAGGACAAAAACACATTTGAAACACATTCACTGTTCATGTTCAACTTTACAGGTAAACACACACAACAACACACACAAGTGGAAACAAACATCATGTTGTGTGGACGCTGAATAGAATGAATGACATGTGATTTCTTTTTCCTTGTCTTTTCACTGAATCGCTTTTATATGTGACGTGCACTTCCTGCTGATGTAGAGCAGCACAAAAACCATCAGCTACTAATCCTACCAGACCATGATCTTTATGTTACCATGACGCTGACTTCATTATTAAACTGTATTCATCTCTGTCCTGTAAATAATCTGATGTCAAATAAATAGAATTCAAAAAGATTCACTAAATAAATAAATTAATAAACAAACATTTACATTTTGATTTTTTTTAGATACATTTACTGGCAAATTTTTATTTATTTATTTATTTATTCATCAAGTTTTGACTAAAATGTCTCTCCATAGGTGTCGACATATTCTGAAATGATTGACTGCTGCCAATGTGTGACTTTTACTTTGAAGGTCAACCCTCCACTTCCTGCTTTATTTCTCATTACAAGTCTTGTATGGATGGAAGGACACACACACGCACACACACACACACACACACACACACACACACACACACACACACACACACACACACACACACACACACACACACACACACACACACACACTAGAAATCAGGTCAACCGTAACTATGAGGACAATTCAAGAAAAAGCGGGAGGGAGTTACTTGCATCATGCTAAGTGCTTCTACGCTGCGAGACTTATGAGGACATCGCAAATGTCCTAACAATTACGGTATGTCCTTATAACGTCGGTGTGTAAACGGGTGGAATGTCCTCATATACAGGTGACACCAGCGCACGCACACACACACACACACACACACACACACACACACACACACACACACACTGGAACAAAACAAACTTGACAACGCTCTGTGCCTGTTAAACAGTCACGCTGCTAGCATTAGCCACAAGCTAACATGAAGCTATCAAAGTGAGTGAAAAGCTTTTCCATATCAATGAACTTGTCATGTATCTCACTCAGCATCATCACAGAACATCAGCAGTTGTTGTCTGGAGCACATCTTCACATGTATCATCAATAAAGTCACCTTTAACCCTCAAATAGAAAGTTATTAACGGAGCTCAGTACAAGTCAACCTACCACGAGACTCCCACAGCAGACTGTTGCCTAGAAACGGGGCCAACCCGAGACGTCTGCAGGGGCTCGTTAGTGTGGCGTTTCAAAATAAGAGCTTCTCACTTATAGATCATAAATAGTGAACGACTTCATATTGTAACAGGCAGATGAATAATAATAAATTAAGTGTAGTGCTCCTTCCACTCCTTTAACTCCTTAACTCTGTTACAAAGCATCAATCAATCAATCAATCAATCAATCAATCAATCAATCAATCAATCAATCAATCAATCAATCAATCAATCAATGCGCTTTACACCATAAAAGCAGACAAAACAAAGCAAAAATATAACCCAAAGTCACACACACGTGTGTGCACACACACTTCTGCGCACACACAGACACACAACCCGCACATAGGTACTCAGTTATAGAAAATCAAAAGAAGGCAACTGAAGCGCTATCAATTTGCCGTGAGGAAACACCAGGGACTGGATAAAACCAAATAATTAAATGAAATGATAAAAATAACTAAAATTATATGCTTAGACTAAAAAGACTAAAAGTACAATAAATACAAATAAAAAATCCAATAAAATAAGATAAAAATGTAAATATATAAACAGTAAAAATGGATAAATACAGTATAAGGATAGTAAAACTAAGTAAAATCTAACAAAAGCCAAGCTAAAAAGGTGTGTTCTAAGTTTGCTAATGTCCACATTGGCAGCTGCTCTCAGGCTATGGAAGGCTATTCCACAGTCGTGGGCCGTAAAAACAAAAGGCTGCTTCACCGTGAGTTTTAGTTCTGACTTTAGGTGTTACTAAAAGGCCTCTATCTGAAGACCTGAGAGTTCTGGATGGCTCATAGGTTCAAAGCTAATCTGACAGATCAGAAGGACTAAGACCATTAAGAGAATCTTCAATGGATCCTGAAACACACAGGTAGCCAATGCAGGGACTTGAAAACACATTACAGCAGAGTGAGGACAGAGGACAGCATGAATGTGTTTAGGAATGACAGTTTAATGAAAACCATATTGACAATATGGAACATTTTAAGAATACTCACATCATTACTTTAAAAAAAACTGTCCAGTGGAACAACAAAGCAACAAACTAAAGTCTAGATGGATCATGGATCATGAAGGGATCAGGAAACACCTGTCAAAAGACAAATACACTCGACAGAGAGTTTATTCTACAAGGAACTAAAGAGCCAGAAAATAAAGAATGAGTGAACCAATATTATAGCTTTGTAGAAAAAAAAGACTATAGGTCAATATGTAATCACACCAAAAACAACACTAAAGGAAAATGGCATATATAAAATGTTATTATGAAAACTGTCTCAACACAATGAAGTTCCCCTCAGTATTTCATTCAGAGTGTGTCCCGTTAAGTGTCACAGGATATGAAGCTATATGGACCAGGAAGGACTGGGCTGGTAATAGGAGGGTTAGGTGAGTCATAAACACAAAGAGGAAATGAAGTCACACGCTACTTTGGAGTTAACACTAGGCTATATGCTTTATGAAAAATAACAAATGAAATGAAAATACAGCACAATAACTGACTTCATGTTCCACAGTTTCTTTCGTTCTCTTCTTCACAAATGACAAATCAAATTGTTCTCTATCACATGGGAAATGTCTGCATGAGTAAATAACAACAACAATGAGTTGAAATGAAAGTCTTTGGGGAACAGAGACAGGACTGTTATTACATAGTCATAACACTCTTCTCTTTATGGACAAACTCAAATCACACAATTAAACACACTGGTACTGTAATAAAATAGTGACTCCAGGAAAACATCTTTTTAACTGTACAGGTTTTACTTCTATAGCCTATCAAATGGAATATTTATTTTTACACATTTTAAAACCATTAGTCATTCATTCTAGGCTTTTTTGCCATGAAATGTGATGATTTGATCAGTTTTCCATGAATTACAATACTCATTGTTTTACTTGTAACCATGAAATATGATTCATTTTGTTTCATCTCTTTTTAACCAGTACATGAATCATTTAAGTTTTCAACTGTGAAACAGTAAAAACATCTCAAACACTTCATTTGTTTAATTCAGAACGTAGCTTTTGATCATAATGAACATGTTTAGCAGGTTCTCCGTCTATAATGCACATTATCAGTGCAAGCAATACACACACACCAACACAATACAATGAGTTCAGCATCCACACAATATATCACAGCTCATAACAGGTTATCAGTGCCTTAAATCTTCCTTTAATGCACAAACAATAGTAACTGTAGCTCATGTTCATGTTTCTGTGGGGACGATAAGAGCTTTCTGCTGCCTACAATACATGAATGTTGAGGTCAACAAACAATATTATTCTATTATATATTCATCTAATTAGAGCCAATCATCATGGGTTAGAGTAAGATTAAAAAGGACAATATGGATGATGTGGTTCACAGCTTTAATCAATGTTTTGTAAGTGTTGGAGGAAAACGTGGCAGAGAAACTCCCTGATCCATTTCCATGTGAGGACTGCAATGATCACTGATAGGAAGCCCAGCTCCATGTTCCTCACAGCAGCTGAAGAAAATGAAATAGTGGAGATTGTTGACTACAGTTTGTCAAAATGTGCTGTGACTCAGTGAAGCAGTGAAACGTCTCTGAAGAATGACACTCCAGCTCATTTTCTTCTTCTTTACAGAGTTCTTCTCACTCTTTACCTCAAAGCAAATCCTCTGTTGACGTGACCATTACCCAGAATCCTGTGCCTTAATTTCCTCCTTTGCTCTGTGCTGCAGGTGCAGATTTACGCCAGTAGGGGGCACTGAGGTCACATTAGGCAGAATCTCAGCTGAACCTGTTGAACTACACGACACAATACTGTGACCTCACCTGCTCATTCATAGTGAGTGTTAGCAGGTGTGGCAGATCATTGTTGTTGTTGTTGTTGATCTAATACTCCAGACAATGACAGCCTGGGAAGTTCAGCCAGAGGATGTTCAGGAGTAAAAGTCAGCTGAGGCAGAGACAGAGGTTGAAATGACTCATCGGTCGTATCAACATGTTAAAATGTGCTAAAAGCATCTGACGGGGCGAAGGGAAAGCAGTCAGGGCTGAGGAGGTGAAGCTCTCTCCAAGGCAGAGCAGCAGTGATTCTAGGGGACGCTGCAGCCATCACAGCGCTGCTATTAGCCACTGGAACAGTGCTGTGTTGCACTGTTAAAGGGATAGTTCAACATTTTGGAAAACTGGCCCATTCCATAATCCCTATAGTTTTAGCAGTAGATCTTTTACCTTTATTTGTCGGTGCAAGCTATTTTTAGAACGGTGGAGCGGAGTGGCGAGCTGCTCAGAGCTATACTATGGAGGGTAAAGGAATTTCTTGGTTTCCCTCAACAAACTCATCAACTACACAATCCAAAAACGCCAAAACGCTCTGGTGGACAAGTTGTGAGCTGCACATTCACCACGCTATGAGATATATATAACGGAGCGTTACGAGACGCGGTTGTTTTTGAGGTAAATTCATGCAAAACTGCTGATGCACGTTGCCTTCAGTCAGGGACAGTTATTCAGCAAGCAGACTTTGTATTTACCTCGAAAACGACTCCGACTTATTACATAGCGTGGTGAATGTGCAGGTCACAACTTGTCCACCAGAGCGTTTTGGAGTTTTGGGGTTGTGTGTTTGATGAGGAAAACCAAGAAATTCCATGAGCCTCCGTAGCGTAGCTCTGAGCAGCTTGCCGCTACGCTGTTCTAAAAATAGCTTGCACCAACAATTAAAGGTAACGACTCTACTGCTATGGCTATAGGGATTATGGCAATGGGCCAATTTGCCAAAATGTTGAGCTATCCCTTTAAAGAGCTAGAGGAAAGACCAGGAGACTGGATGTATACATGTGTTTTCACGTCTTCTGTAGTGAATACATCCAGGAAAACAATCCCACCTGATCTTTGCTCATCTTTGTTCCTAAGCTGAATTTATTCCACCTGCTGTAACTGATCAGGGATCTGATCAGCAGATCCATAGAAGGACTTTGTCCTTGGTGGTGGAGCAGTTGATGAAGCTGATGCCTTCATTTTGACTCATTAACTGTTTATTTCTTGTTTATCACTCTGCTGTGGCCAACACTGATGCAGCTTTCTGTGCTCACTGATTCACACATGGACTGGTCTTGTTGTGTCTCTGGAAGGTGACTGGAAGTTTCATATAACTATGTAGTAACTTTAGTAATAGGCGCAGTGGAGCCGAGATGAGTTCAAAGACCCAGAATCACTGACAGAGGCTTTTAGTGGATCAGTGTCGCCCCCTGCTGACGGTCCTGATAACATCACAACAACACACACAGGGAAACACACACATGTTGGGCTGTGTTGCTGCTTATTTTGTCAGGTGAAGGTAAGGTGAACAGGTTGAATGTTTTCCTCGTCAACACCTGAACTTCTTCTAAGTCTGTGCTCCAACAACCCAGATACTGAGCTCTGCTGCTCAATCCACAGACACATGTTAGTGTGGCACCATTTAAAAGGGTAATAAACAGGTTTTCCAACGCTTTAAGATTTATTTTCAAGGAGCATTGTTACAAAGAATATATAATCTATCAAACACAAATGTCCTTACTTTTTGTGCCATGTTATTTATATGGATGTTTTATGGTGCATTGTTTGAAATGTTTGGTTATCACTTTTGTTCCTTTACTGGACTTTGGTTCTGCCTGTCCTTGTTTTAGTGGGGACAGGATTTTGTATCCGTGAATTAATGCTCTCACTGTTCTGTCTTTTAAAAAAAAAGAGATTTTTATGAAGAACAAACCTTTAACCTGCAGCAGGGTTACTCTTGTTCAGATTATCAACAGAGAGACAGAGCAATGGAGCAAAGAGCAGCAGAGCAGGTTTGTCCAGGTAAGACCTCGTCCTCCTGTCAAACAGGTGAGGCAACTTTCATAGTTTAACTTTGACCCAGCAGTTGTGTGTCAGTTTATTTTCCCGTGTGAAGGTAAGGTGAACAGTCTGAATGTTTTCCTCCTTAACACCTGTCGTTACCTGACTTCTCTGTCCTTCAACGTGTGCTTGTGTTGTTGTTGTGTTATTCTAATGTTCCTGGAGCTGAGTCAGAGCTGTAAGTGTAAAGTCTGTGTCCTCCATGTTGTGTGGATGTTGTGTGTAGAAGAGCAGCAGCAGAGTGAGTCTTCAGTCACTAGTTGAACACATTGTTCTTTATATGCAGCTGTAGCTGGCTCAATGTTTACTTTGTTTTGTTTATCACTGCGGTCACGCCAGCCGTCTCTCGTTTTCAGGCAGTCAAGCCAGTGTGCAGTGTGCACTTCTTACAGACTTTATGGCAAACGCACAGAAGCGAGTGGGAAAGCCAGCGCGAACTTAAAAAGCGTGTAGGAACTTCCGGTTTTCAAAATAAAACGTCAGTGTTACATTTAAAATAATATTTCAAACAATTCGGCCGTGACCGGGGCCGACTTGTGGCCCGGGGGCATTTTGAGTTATTCACAGATTGTGAAAGTGTAGACTTTAAGCTTTCCAACAATGTGTAACACACGAAAATCTGATCATATTTGAAGAAGTTGTGGCCATTTGAATGTGGCGACTTTCAAATCGTTGTAAGGAGAAAGAGCCTGTTAAAGTTTTGGAGTTCTCACCTGTCTCTCCCGGCTGGGCAGCACAATGACGCTCATTTGCATCTCATTACTACAGCCACACCTCTGTAGTGGGGGTAACGACAGCTGTCAATGTTAATGTGGTGTTAGTTTCCTTTTAGTGGACTGAGTTACAACAGGACTGTTTTGACTACCCCAAAGAACTTTGTAATATTACAATATTTGTAAAACAAAAAATGTTGTAATTCTGCTATGCTGGATCTCAGAGGGTTTAAGGAAATGCTTTCTATCACAAAGTCCCTGAATATCATTCAGTAATGCACGGGAT
The DNA here is from genome assembly GCA_030347415.2 of Decapterus maruadsi. NCBI lineage: Eukaryota > Metazoa > Chordata > Actinopteri > Carangiformes > Carangidae > Decapterus > Decapterus maruadsi. Next base: position 6,550,360 of record CM064885.1, on the reverse strand, counting down.
ATGTTACACCCCCTATAATCCAAGTTATAAACCACATCTACAAATCTACAACCGCATCTGTGTAACTCTATAAAGCATAGAGGGCAGAATAATAACAGTAGTAGCCTAGACTCTGGGCCAAAGTTTTTTGGGGGGTTTTTTACACCGCAACTTATGGTTCACGTCATGATAACCTCTTGTATTTTGGCCATTCAAGCTTCCACAGTCCATAGTTCTCTTCTTTGTTTGATATTTCAATTCAGGATTCAGGATTCAGGATTACTTTATTTGCCATTTTATGTCACAACATAATTGGAACGTGCCGTGGTGGTGTGTGCGTGTTCATTTCTTTTCACATAAATTAAGTGAGTGCGAGACAGGACATGACAGTGAGAAAAACACAACAAAAGCAGTGGACAATATAAATTATAAAGTGCAAGTGCAGGTTGTGTTCATATAGCCTAAGGGTTAGTTATGGCATGTGGGGGGGGGCAGAGCTATTCACCAGCCTGACAGCCGTCGGGAAGAAGCTTAGTCTGTGCCAGGACTTAACAGTCTTCACAAGACGCAGCCTTCTTCCCGACGGCAGTGGAGCAAAGAGGCCATGGCCAGGGTGGGAGGGGTCGGCCATGATCTTTCTTGGGCCCTCAAGTCATGCAGTGACTTGAGGGAGGGCAGGGGACAGCCAATCACCCTCTCTGCTGAGTGGATGACCCGTTGCAGCTTGGTGAGGTCCCTGGCAGCTGCAGCGGGGAACCAGGTGATGATGGAGTGGGAGAGGATGGTCTCGATGATGGCGGTGTAAAACTTGGCTATCATGCTCCTCGGCAGCCTGAATTTTTTCAGCTGCCTTAATAAGAACATCCTCCTCTGGGCCTTCTTTAGGAGGGCCTCACAGTTAAGGCCCCACTTCAGATCCCGGCTGACGGTCATGCCGAGAAAACGGCATGACTCGACGGAGGCCACCGCAGCATCTCCAAGTGTAATGGGAGGGGGTGGAACTGCGTTCCTCCGAAAGTCCACCACCATCTCCACAGTCTTCTGAGCATTTAGCTCCAGGTTGTTCATCCGTTCCGTTCGATCTCGCTCCTGTAGGCAGACTCATCCCCCCCGCTGATGAGACCAATCAGGGTGGTGTCGTCTGCAAACTTCAGGAGCTTGACCGATGGGTGGAGTGAGGTGCAGCTGTTGGTGTACAGGGAGAAGAGTGGGGGGGACAGGACGCAGCCCTGCGGGGAGCCTGTGCTGATGGTTCTGGAGCTAGATGTACACTTCCCCAGCTTCACCCGCTGGGACCTGTTGGTCAGGAAATCTGTAATCCACCGACAGGTGGAGGTCGGCACCTGCAGCCGGGCAAGCTGGAGCTCCAGAATGGATGGGAGGATAGTATTGAAGTGCAGAGCCATGTTCACCGCGTCCTCTGTGGATCTGTTGGCTCTGTAGGCGAACTGCAGGGGGTCCAGCACAGGATCTGTTATGGACTTCAGGTTGGCCAGGACAAGGCGCTCCAGGTCCTTCATGGGAACAGAGGTCAGAGCAACAGGTCTGCAGTCATTAGGGCCTGTGACCTTGGCCTTCTTGGGGATGGGTATGATGGTTGATGCCTTGAAGCATGCTGGAACCTGACACAGTGCCAGGGAAGTGTTGAAGATGTAGGTGTACACTGGGGCTAACTGGTCAGGGCAGTGCTTCAGGACCGAGGGAGAGACGGAGTCCGGACCGGCCGCCTTCCGGGGGTTCTGCCTCTGAAACAGACGACTCACCTGCTCTACAGTGACCGAGAGGGTGGGTGAGGGGGGAGGGGAGTACGGGAGGGTGGGAGAGGCGGAGGGAGGGGCTGGTGGTGGGGGAGGGGAAAAGGAGGGAGGGACCGTAGTCCTGCAGGGGCGCAGGGATGATGGTGGACGTGATCCGGGGGGGTTAGGGTGGGGGGCCGGGGGTACTGCCTTCTCGAACCTGCAGTAGAACTTGTTGAGCTCGTTGGCGAAGGAGAAACTGTCAGGCAGATGCGGGGGCTTTGGTTTATAGTTGGTAATTTTCTTGAGGCCTTTCCATACGGAGGAGGGGTTGCCCTCAGAGAGCTGCTGTTGCAGTTTCTCTGAGAAACGATGTTTCGCCTCCCTCACCGCTTTGGCGAACCGGTACTTGGCCTCCTTAAACCGATCAGCATCCCCGTTTCTCCTGCACATCTCCTTCTCCGCCCTCAGTTGTCTTAGACGGGCTGAGAACCAGGGCTTGTTGTTATTGTAGAGCTTTTTGGAACGGGTGGGGACACACACACCCTCGCAGAAACTGACAAAAGATGAGACGATGTCAGTGTATTCATCAAAGTCGTTTCCTGCTCCAGGTCCAGCCCAAGCAAAGTTCTGGTCGCAACCTGCCCTCTCCAGCATGGCTTGAAGTCGCTCGCGTGCCTCACTGGACCACACCCTGTAGTACCTTTCTACCGGTTTAGAGAGTTTCAGTCTCTGCCTGTAGCAGGGGATCAGATGGATGAGGACGTGGTCACTGTTGCCCAGCGCAGCACGGGGGACAGCATGGTAGGCCTGCCGGATTGTGCAGTAACAGTGATCGAGAGTGTTTTTTCCCCGGGTGGGGCATGTGATTTGCTGCCTGTATTTGGGGAGCGCCCGGCTAAGATTAGCCTTGTTAAAATCACCCAAAACTACAGCAAAACTGTCCGGATGCTGGCGTTCCGCCCTCATCAGCTGTTCAGCCAATGTGTCTACCGCTGCTGTGACGTCAGCATCGGGAGGAATGTAAACACAGGCGAGAATGAATGAGTGGAACTCACGGGGGGAATAGAATGGCTTACAGAGGATGAATATGGATTCCAGTGCAGTAGAGCAGTGCTGGTGTATCACTCTTACATCTGAACTCCAGTGATCGTTCACAAGAAACAGTAGCCCACCTCCACGTGATTTGTTCACGGCCGCAAAGTCTCTGTCCACACGGAACACGGAGAAGCCGTCCAGCTCCACGGCTTCGTCCAGAGTAGATGGCGACAGGTGGGTCTCCACGAACGCAAACACCGCCGTGGAGCGAAAGTCACCGTTCCTCGCCACTAAGCACCGGAGTTCATCCATTTTATTGCAGATACTGTTCACATTTGAGAGGAATATACCCGGCAAGGGAGGACGCATTCCCCTCCGACGTAGGCGAACAAGCGAGCCAGCCCTCTTTCCCCGTTGCCTTCTCGTCCACTTCACCGCACGGGAGAACAACGCGGTTCCCTTAACCAGTACATCCAATAAATCCGTGGAGCGGGTGAGTAATTCAGGATATAAGTCCGGTGGGGTCATACCCTTAAAGTACAGCAGCTCTTCTTTTGTGTAAGAAGTCAGACAGGACACAGAGACGCTACAGAAAACAACGCACAGCAACAGACTTTATATGTTATGGCGCTGAGTATACTGAATGAGTACAGCAAACAATTGTTGGTATTAGAACATAAACACAAAATAGAAAAAATGTATAGGCAAGACAAGGCAATTTTATTTTTATTTTTTTAGTTTACAGTTCATGACACAGAATGTGTGAAAAGTGCAGAGTTATTGTGGCAGCCTCTGGTGATGGGGAGAACCAGGTGGTGGACTGGTCCATGGAAAGGGGGGCAGACCGGTCCAGCAGCAGGAGGAACGGTGATGCGGGTCCCGGCTGGTGCAGAGATGGAGCTCTGGTGGGATCTGTGGAAACACAGAGAGGAGTGCGAAACAAAAAGGAAAATAAACAAACTGTTCGTGTCAATTCGTGTTGACTAGAGGATGCTAAGTAGCCTGTTAGCAGCCAAGCATCATTCACAATACATACCTGCAAACTAGTCGCCTTTCGGCTATAATCGCCGTTTTTCTGGTCAACTGGGTCGTTCACGTGAATCGTGCAGAACCGGGGAGTTTTTCAAAAGGGGGGGGGGGGGGGGAGGCAGGGAAGTGATAAACATGTCGGACTATTTTGAAACAAGCCTTGGATATAGCGCGCGCCTGTGTGCACTCAGATCAAACACACGCGCGCTGTACATTTGGCGTGCTTGTTTTTTCATGCTCGTTCGCCACAGCTCGTACAGCTGCATGGATCTGCTTCTACCGCCAGTGCTGTGTCGCCGTTTGAAAGGCGAAGGCGCGTAGGCAGAGGTGGGTAGCCTCTAACCTCATGAACGCAGCTCAAACAGCACAGTGACGCTTTGATAAACACACCGGATCCGCGCTGGTTCAAAATACCCTCTCGTATTTTAGCCGGTCGCTACCGGAACTTAATTTTAAAAAAAACACTCGTTGCTGTGCAGAACAGCTGAGTTTCCTCTACTGCAGCTGATCAGCTGACATGTGGTCAAGGCGTAGCTACAGACCTGTCACAGGTGCATTTCATTTTTATAAGACTTCAACCTCAAAGCTCTCTGTCCTCAGACAGTCCTGACCTGTCCCTGAACATCACACAGGGACAACATGGAGCTGTGTGATTGGTTAGGCCTCGTGTTGGTCAAGAATAAGTTACAACAAAAACAAAGTTGTGCAATAAAATGAAAATAAAATTTCAAATAAATTTCCCCCCTTTTCTTACTCAAACTTGTAAACATGTAGCCCACTTATTCTCTCAAAGCTGATTTGCTCTCTGTTTAACTGGGAATCTGGGATAACCTATGTCTGGGATTGTAATTGGGATGGATAGATATACTACTGTATGTGCCTAGCATGAGCCATGTATCTACTTTAACACAGAAATTCTAGTGTCAAAACACTCCAAAAAGCATAATTTGCATATTAAAATCAGAAAAATTTTCTCCCGGGGGGGGATGCCCCCCCCCCCCTGCATTGGTTTGGCTTTTCGGACCTTGTCACCTTTTTTACTCTCCGGAGTTTGCAGGTCTGACAATAGCCGAATCAAGCACTGCTAACAGGCTGGTTAGCACATGACTAGCGCCAGTAAACTGCTATTCCAATAGCCGATGGGAGTGTTGACTAGAGGATGCTAGCCTGTTAGCAGCCAAGCATCCCAATAGCCTATTCAAGCACTGCTAACAGGCCGGTTAGCACCTGACTAGCACCAGCTAACTGCCATTCCAATAGCTGATGGGGGGAGTTGGCTAAGTAGCCTGTTAGCAAGCATCACACATGCAGGTTAGCACCTGATTATGTTTTGTTTTCATAACGCAACGCAAAGTAGATAACTGGATGGAAACTCACCCCATAAGGACCAGGAAGGCTGCCTCCAATAGAAAAAAGTTGTCCGGGCACGTTTTCTTCACATTTGTGCTGATTTCTCGGATTCGGACACACACGCACACACACCTACGCGCACACACACACACACACACACACACACACACACACACACACACACACGCACACACACCAGTAAGTTAACCTAATGTGATCACAGCTCCTCCATATCAGTGCTTATAGAGAGATGATCATGTGTCTGACCAGCTCTTAAGATCGTGGGTTTGATTCCCATGTTGATTCCCATGTTGACAGCCCCCGGTGCCCTTTCAAAATTTCTCGGGAGGAAATTTTCTAGTTTTATTTTATTTTTCTTAACCTTTATTCCAATCCCTCAATCTTAACTGTCAATCTCAAAAATGCGCGCTCCCGCTAGTGCAAGTGCTGTCCCGATTCTCAGAAAAATTAAGTTGAGGGGTAAGTTGTATCACCCTCAATATTGAGATTTTCTGACACCATCCTTGGGAGCAAGGGCATTAAACAACTTCGGACTAATAGTGATTTTAGATAAATGACTAGTAACTTGTTACAAGTGGAGTGGAGGCTTCCTTCCACATCAAGGCTGAAAACTAAACCTGCTGATCAGGGCCTCTGACCTGGTGTCACAGCTCTCCTCTCGTCTCAGTGCACTGGCACGGCCGTCCGGAGCTGTGGCAGTAAGGTCTCCGAACCTGGTGGTGGACACCGGAAGTAAGGGGTGCTATCAAGCTGAAGAAGGAATCCTACCGAGCCTGGCTAGCTCGGGGGACTCCTGAGGCAGCTGACGGGTACCGGCAGGCCAAGCGGTCGTGGAAGCAAAAACTCAGGTCTGGGAAAAGTTCGGGGAGGCCATGGAGGAGGACTACCGGTCGGTCTCGAGGAAATTCTGGAAAACTATCTGATGCCTCAGGAGGGGGAAGCAGTGCTCCGCCAACACTGTTTACAGTGGAGAAGGGGAGCTGTTGACCTCGACTGGGGATATTGTTGGGCAGAGGAAGGAATACTTCTAGGATCTCCTCAATCTCACTGACACGCCTTCCATCAAGGAAGCAGAGGCTGAGGACTCAGAGGTTGATTCATTCATCACCCAAGTTGAAATCACTGAGGTAGTTAGGAAGCTCTTCAGTGGCAAGGCACCGGGGGTGGATGAGATCCGCCCTGAGTACCTCAAGTCTCTGGATGTTGTGGGGCTGTCGTGGCTGACACGCCTCTGAAGCATTGCGTGGCAGTCGGGGACAGTGCCTCTGGATTGGCAGACCTGGGTGGTGGTCCCCCTCTTCAAAAAGGGAGACCGGAGGGTGTGTTCCAACTATCAGGGGAGCACACTCCCCAGCCTCCCGGGGAAAGTCTATTCCAGGATACTGGAGAGGAGAATTCGGCCGATAGTCGAACCTAGGATTCAGGAGGAACAGTGCAGTTTTCGTCCTGGCCGTGGAACACTGGACCAGCTCTACACCCTCGGCAGGGTACTTGAGGTGTGCATGGGAGTTTGCCTAACCAGTCCACATGTGTTTTGTGGACTTGGAGAAGGCTTTTGACCGTTTCCCACGTGGCATCCTGTAGGGGGTGCTCCGGCAGTATGGGGTCGGGGGCCCTCAGCTGAGGGCTGTGCGGTCCCTGTATGACCGACTTGGTTCGCATGGCTGGCAATAAGTCAGACCTGTTCCCAGTGTGTGTTGGACTCCGGCAGGGCTGCCCTTTGTCACCAGTTCTGTTCATTATTTTTATGGACAGAAGGGCCAGAGGGGGTACGGTTTGGGAGCCACTTGATTACATCTCTGCTTTCTGCTTTTTGCCATGGTTCTCGACCGGAAAAATGTAGCCTACACCCTCCAGGTCGGGGGAGAGTTCCTGCCTCATGTTTTTTTGTTTATTTATTTAAAACAGTGACAGTGCACAGAAAACACAGATGCTCTGAGCCAGGTTATAGCACAATTGCTAATTTCCGCCTGTAGTCCCTGGGCAGGTAATAAGAGGACAGATACAACTAGAAAATTTCCTCTTGGGAAATTTTGAAAGGGCACCGGGGCTACTGCCGTTCTAACCATCTCTGTCAACATGGGAATCAAACCCACAATCTTAAGGTCAAGACAGAGCTGATCAGACACGTGATCATCTTTCTATAAGCACTGATATGGAGGAGCTGTAATCACATGAAGTTACCTGTGTTAGAGTGAGAGAGATGAGTGCGCGCTTACGCGCGCATTTGATGTGTTTGTGTGTCTTTAACTGTAATCACAGGAAGTTACCTGTGTGTGTTAGAGTGTGGGAGAGGAGTGCGCGCTGACGCGCGCATTTGTGTGTTTAGTTCCCTGTGTGTTTTTAATGTGTGTGTGTGTGTGTGTGTGTGTCTGTGTGTGTGTCTGTGTGTGTGTCTATAACTGTAATGACATGAAGCTGGTTCTAGAGTCTGTGTGTGTGACTGAGCTGCATCCTGTATCAGTCTGATTTAGCTGTGTGTCTGTGTTTACAAACATCTTAACGAGCTCCAGGTGGATTGTTTATGGAGTTAACGACCCTGGCCTGATGATCAGAGGTTACCATGACAACTTGAGCTGGTTGTCAATGACGATAGGGGCCCCCAGGCTGAGGCAGACAGAAACGTCAAGAAAAAGACAGATTTTCTGCCTCTGCACTGGTCTCGCATTTAGGCTTATTCTGACAAAACGGTAGCTCCTATCAGAACAAAAAACAGATCAGCAGTGCCCTAAGGCCTTCCTGAAAAATTTGGTACGATTTGGTGTTTCTACAGTAAATATTTTGGCGACACGGGCAGTTTTAAAACATCGGTCCGTTCTGCTCCTCTCAGAAAATTTTTGTATTGCAGTCAATGAGGAGAAGAGACAGACATGGCCACACTCGGTGGCTGCTAATTCAAATTCTGTAAGTGTCTCTGATATTTTGAACATATTGTGGGAGACACAACAAGTTTGTCTACAAAACTGTGAAAAATTATGTGTGTACAGTGTAAATTGTGTCCAAGAGGAGTGTGGAAAGAGAAAGAATCAGGAGTTTTTCTGGGCTCTCCCCCACTCTAGCTGATGACATCACGCACTCTAGCACGAACATTCCATGCAATACACACCCATTATAATCTCATAATTTCTCCAAAAATGATCATGGTCATTGATCAGGGATTGATCAAAAACTATACAACCTATCAAAACGTGGAGTAATACACCAATACACAAGACTTGTGTCTACTATTTAAAGTTTAAACGGAGTCTCTAGGTGAAAGTATGCCTGAGCAGTAGACAACAGTTGGCAGTATGAAAAATCCGATGATTTGTTCGTTTTTTGACCTTCTCCCATTCATTCTCTATGGGAAATTTTTCGCAGTTTTTCGCGACTTACGTTGCGAAAAATTTGTGTACTATTAAGAAAAGTAATAGCATAGCGATCCCGATCAAGACGCACGTTTTGATATATAATATGTCCTGCAACTCTTCGAGTTGCAGGACTAGTAGCGAATCGAAAATTGTCCGGAAGATGAAAAATAAGAAGAAAAAATCCACAGAATAACAACATTCGTCCCTATGAAATACCTGTTGGGTCGAGTGCCCTGGCGATGGCCGGTGCCCTAATAATTAAAATGGAATATGAAAATAATGAACATTACAATTTACAGCTTACAAGGAACAACAGCGCCAGGCCATGGAAGTGCACAGCAAAGCCAACACACACTCTCTCCCACTCTGACCACACATCCAAACACACACAACATACTCCAACCACCACACTCACACTCACAACCAGACACACATACACACACACACATGTAGCTCAATAATGTGTACAAACTTGCTTACTCAATAGCCAGCGCTTTAACAAGCATGAGAATATGTGAGGATTTGTACATGAAATAAGTTCTGTGGGAAGGACATTCCACTGACTCGTGGCCACACATGAAAAGGAAGAGCTGCCAAACTGAGTTTTTCGTTGAGGAATACTACATTCACCCCTCGTAACAGATCTAGTTAGGCGTGCTGTGTTTTCGGAGCAGAGCGTCACAAACTTTTTCAGGGGGGGGGGGGGGGGGGGCATAAGCATTATGAATGATTTTTTGAAGTAAACAAACATTTGAGTGTAAAATCAAGTTTTCAAAGCTCAGAATATCATATTTGGCGAGCACAATACCGTGGTTTTTTGGCATGGATCTTAAGACTACTTTTGTACAATAGTTCTAATGGTTTTGTAAATGTTTTACATGCCTGAGACCAGGATGTAATACAGTACAAAAAATGAGGATTGATCATTGCATGTGGAGGAGTTTAAGTATCTTGGGGTCTTATTCATGAGTGAGGGGAGAAAGGAGCGCGAGATTGACAGGCGGATCGGTGCGGCGGCCACAGTAATGCGGTCATTGTATCGATCCGTCGCGGTGAAGAGGGAGCTGAGCCAAAAGGTGAAGCTCTCAATTTACCAGTCAATCTTATGTTCCCACCCTCACCTATGGTCATGAACTCAAGAATGGGATCCCGGATACAAGCGGCTGAAATGAGCTTCCTCCGCAGGGTGGCGGGGCGCTCCCTTAGAGATAGGATGAGGAGCTCTCACCCTGGAGGAGCTCGGAGTAGAGCTGCTCCTCCACATCGAGAGGAGTCAGCTGAGGTGGCTGTATTGGATGCCCCCTGGACGCCTCCCTCGTGAGGTGTCCGGGGAAGTGTCCGGGGAGAGGGAAGTCTTAATCTTTCTTCATATGACATCACATTCAGAGCTTGCAAATTCAAGATGAGATCTCACCAGGGGCCTCATTTATAAACGCTGCGTACGCACAAAAGAAGGCGTACGCCACCTTGTAAGCAACTTTTGGGATTTATAAAAAACAAACTTGGCGGGAGAATGTGCACAGATCCACGGCAGCTCTGACCCTGCCATACGCACAAAATCTGGAGAAATGGGAAACGGCGACACCAAGAGCAGAGGGATGAAATAAAAGAAAATATGTGAAACTGATACATTTGTGTCAAGTTGCCTTAAAGGATAACTTTCGTTTTTTACAACCTGGACCTTATTTCTAGCATCAAATACAATCATTTAATCACCCTGACAAGTTTGGTGTCATTTGGAGTCGTTTTGACGAAATTAGCCCCAATCGAGCGGCGCATATATCCGTATAATGCGAGAACACGGGGCACCCAATGCAGCCTCTAAATAACACATTATCCGCCGCAAAATTTGTTCATTTCGCCAATATTTTGTGATGATACACTAGTGTTATTCCCCTCCGAGCCGGTGGTGGCATGTTATCAACATCCGGCTCCTCCAGGCTGACCTACTAACCTCTGATCTGGATGATGTCATCTCCGACCGGTGCCCGGCTCGTTCTGATAATAATCATTCCGCTTCGGCATTTGGGTCCTTTTTAGCTCAACTAGCCAGAGCTGTAGTGAGGATCCAGGCTGAGGAGAGGAAGCCTGTGGAAGCTGACCGAAGCTGAACATCATCCAGCTGCTCATTTTGTTCTGACGAGTCAGAAACATGCAGAAACGGACCATAGCATTAGCGATAGCAAGTTAGCTGCGCCGCGCCGCCGTCGGAGATGACATCATCCAGGTCAGCGGTTAGTAGGTCAACCTAGAGGAGCAGGATGTTGATAACATGCCACCACGGGCTCGGAGGGGAATAACACTAGTGTATCATCACAAAATATTGGCGAAATGAACGAGTTTTGCGGCGGATAATGTGTTATTTAGAGGCTGCATTGGCTGCCCCGTGTTCTCGCATTATACGGATATACGCGCCGCTCGATTGGGGCTAATTTCGTCAAAACGACTCCAAATGACACCAAACTTGTCAGGGTGATTAAATGATCGTATTTGATGCTAGAAATAAGGTCCAGGTTGTAAAAAACGAAAGTTATCCTTTAATCATATGAAGGATACATTGGCAAAAATGAACAACGAGGCATAATTTAGGTTATATTGACAATTTCGGATTCAGAGAGAGGTGTAATTTATTGAAGCACTAAAATAGTTTCACACATGTGGAGGTACCGGCCCGGTCCAACCAGCCCGTTCAGCAGGGGTGGACTGGGACAAAAATTTGGCCCTAGACTTTTTGGTCCAGACCGGCCCACTATCTGCACGGATATTTTGCCAACTAGCACCGTTGATGTAGGCTACATGCAAACACACAAGCTCTTAGTAACACCACTACTAAACGATATACAATATACAACGAAGTAGAGGAATAGTGTGGAATAAGTTAAGTTTTGAGAACATTACATGCACATCATGAGTCTGCATGCAATCTGAACATTGCCTAGTTGGCTAAAGTATGGAAAACAATAGTACAATGATCTGAAAAATGGACAAACACAAATTTGATCTTAGAAAGACAATACAGCTCAAAACAATGAAGTAGGACAGGAAGTACTAGGCTACTTGTAATTTGTGTACTGCATCATGAGTAATATGTAGGCTATGCAAAATGATGTTTTATTGTAACAGTAGTTAATCTGTGTTTTATTAATTTTAACTGTATAATGTTTAACTGTTAAACAGGACAATAAACCATGAACGCTGACTGAAAAAAGTATGGAAAGCATATGTTTGTTGAGTTAGCTCAGTGTCCTTCATGACCAAATTGGAGTGTGGGCACTTTAATAAAAGCAACTAATCAATTAATCAAGATAATATGAATATAGTTATTGTTTTCCAATACTTTAGATAACTAGATTTAGCCATAACACATCACACCATCAGAGTTTGCTATTATGTCAAGTAAAGTTCATACAATAGCAACCGTTCTGAACCACACCATTCTGGAAGACGCATGCTTAACACAGTATCACTACCTCCTTCACGTGGTGGAGAGTCTTCCTCAACGCTTATTTTTTCAGCCTAGTCCTGCACTAACGTCTCTGTATAAGGGCAGTGGTGGAGGCTGGAGCTTTCTCCAGACTCACGTGAAGGACCCGCTGCTGAAGCTGCAGCATCGGTGCTTCTGGCCCCGGCCAGACAGGGCGGCCGCTGCGGCAAACTGCTAATTGTTGAACTTTTGAACTTTTGCAGTCTGTGCTGCTAGAGCTTTTCTTTTTCTGTTACTTTCCTTCATTTTTCCGCGCCGCCTTTGCGTTTTTTAACTTTTCTTCTCTGTTTTAGTGCGCTCGTGTGTTGTTGTTTTTTCTCTCTCTCGCTCTCTTCCTCATCATTACCCCTGATCATTAAAAGTGATTGGACGAGGGGGAGGGACTCCTGGGCCTCTGTGGCCTCTCATAGGGCCATTGGGCCAGGTAGACCAGCCACTGGGCCAATCGTCACCTCTCTGCTGTGTCTATAGCTGATGTGACAACCCAGGGGTTGTATGTGTGTGTGTATGTATGTGTGTATGCGTGTGTGTTGCCCTCTCGCTCTCCCTCCCTTGCAGATTAGTGGCTGATGGTCCTCCGGTGTGTGTGTGCCGAGGGGGGCGGGGCCATGCCTTTAAGAGCCTGTGGGGAACTGCCACCGTCCTCTTCCTTCTCGTCTCCCTTCCGGGCCGGGCACCCTGCAGCGCTCCATTATTGTCGTTCACATCCATCCAACACTCACATGCATCCATGCACCCGCACCCACCACTGATTTCTCATACTACAGATACTCACTGCATATTTATTATCATTATTTGATTGTTAAAATAAATCTATTTGCCGGCAATCTCCTCTCGTTGGGTTTTGTTTGTCAGGGCCTCGAGCCAGCTCTGACAAATGGGGGCTCGTCCGCGTCTTGAGTTGTTTTGTTTAAGGTAATGTTGCAGGGTAGAGAGAGTTTTGGTTCACCTGTGAGGGTTAGGTGATACACTGACTGGATGCGCATTCTGGAGGTTCCCGTTAGGCGTAGGGCACTTTCTCCTTTGGGATGGTGTCCGTTTGTTTTTTTCTTCCTGTAGTGTTGTGGGGAGCGGTTAGTGTTGGTTGCGCGAGCAATCATCTCGGGAGCACTCCGTGGGGTCACCGGTGGCGGTCCCGCTGGTTTTGTGCTTAATCAGCCCGCTGCAGAACCACATGAAGACTAGGGTTGAGCTTAGCTAGTTCTCTGGTTAGGCAGTTAGGGGAACGCTCTGGGGGGCATTGTTCGCTCATTTGCGCATAGCGGTGTGGATCCGGCTCTAAGGTGAATATGGATGATTTGTCAGCGTTTTATGATGCGCCCTGTGCGGTGTTTTTGGAGTCCTGTAGGAAGGATGAGTTGGTTGAAATCGCTGAGCATTATGGTATTGCGTTCCAAGAGGGGATACTTAAAGATGAGTTGAAAGTGTTTGTTTTGTTGACATTGTTTGAGAGAGGTGTGTTGCAGAAGGAGCCGGGTGGTGAGCCAGCTCCGTCAAAGGAAGAGCCGGCAGCTGCGGCGGCTTTGGCTCCTGCGGCGACGCATGGGCCAGGGTCAGCTGTGGTGGAGCAGGCTGAGGGGCTCACGTTTGCGCAGCAGAGGGAGAGAGCAGAATGGCAGAGAGACCTTTTGCAGTTGCAGATTCAGTTGGAGCGGGAGAAGCTGAGGGTTTCGGCCCGCGAGGAGAGGTCTGCCGCGTCGGGTGCGGTAGGATCTGTGGCTGAACGTGAGGGCAGAGACTTGACAATGTGTCTGCGTCTTGTGCCAAAGTTTAATGAGCGAGATCCGGACACTTTTTTCACGTTGTTTGAGCGCGTGGCAGAGGCCAGGCAGAGGCCAGATGTAGATAGGGTTCTTTTGTTGCAGTGCGTCCTCACGGGCAAGGCGCAGGAGGCGTACTCGGCGGTGTGCGCACGGGAGGGTCTGACTTATGAAATGGTGAAGTCAGCTGTCCTCAAGGCATATGAACTCGTTCCAGAGGCATATCGCCAGAGGTTTAGACAGTGGGTGAAAACTGATAAACAAACGAATGTTGAATTTGTGCGTGATTTAACTACTCATTTTCACCGCTGGTGCGCCGCGGAAAAGGTAAATTCATTTGATGGTCTGTGTGAACTGATAATCATGGAGCAGTTTAAAAATGTTGCTCCTCAGCGTGTGGCTGCCTACTTGAATGAGAGAGGGCCAGCTACTGCGCTTAGAGCAGCCGAATTGGCTGATGATTTCTCACTGACGCACAAGTCTGGGTTTTTTGAAGTGCGTGAGCGGGTCGTGGATGACAGCAGGTTTACGCGCAGCCGTTTCCCTAAACCTGGTCCGACACGCAGCGCGCCGGTCTCTGTGCGTCCAGGGCGTTCAAACTTGTGCAATTTTTGCCGTGGGGAGGGTCATTGGAAGGACCAGTGTCCTTTGCTCAGGCGTAAAAATGTGGTGCCTTCCCCAGGTCCCGTCATGTTGTGTGCAAGTGCGCGAGAGGAAAAGGCAGTGGAGGTGACCAGTGACAGGTCTGGTTTTGAGCCTTTCATCATAGAGGCGCGTGTGTCCTTGGTGGGCAGTGGTGAATGTGTTCCTCTGAAAGTGTTGCGCGATACTGGGGCCCGACATTCTTTCATTGTACAGTCTGTGCTCCCTTTTTCCCCTGATACGCAGTCTGGTGATTTCATTGTGATGCGGGGGATGGAGCTTGGTTTCGTTCCTGTGCCACGCCACAAGGTGGTGTTGGATTGTGACCTGGCTAAAGGTGTGTTTTCTGTGGGTGTGCGGCCTGAATTGCCTTTGCCAGGCGTTGCCATGATTCTGGGAAATGATATCTGTGGTGGCCGTGTTTGGCCCAGTGGTCCTCCGCCACCGGTGGTGGTGTCCAAGCCGTTGGAGGTGGCGTCTGACAGTGCAGCACTGGAAGTGTTTCCTGTTTGTGCCATGACGCGCGCTCAGAGTAAACGTGCGTCGTTGTCAGCTGAGGCTCCGGCCTCAGCAGAACCGGTTATGCTGCCTGACTTGCCTTCACTGGTGTCCAAAGATGAGTGGGTTAAGGCTCAGAAATCTGATGTGTCGTTGTCCTCACTGTGGGACCAGGTTGTGCCGCGTCACCAGGTTGGTGATGTAGCTCAGGGCTATTTTGTTCATGATGAGATTCTGGTCCGTAAATGGTCGCCTTGTAATGAGGATGTTGTGGGAGCGCCTGTGTTTCAGGTGGTGGTGCCGCAGGCTTTTCGTTCCCATGTTTTGAGAACGGCACATGATGAAGGTGGGCACTTTGGCGTGCGTAAAACGTATCTGTCTGTGCTGAAACATTTTTTCTGGCCGCGGGCCAAAACAGATGTAGCTGCGTATATCAAGACATGTCACGTGTGCCAGCTGACGGGGAAACCCAACCAGCGCGTAAAGCCGGCACCGTTGCAGCCCATTTCTGTAGTGAGTGAACCGTTTGAGTATCTGATTATAGGCTGTGTGGGGCCGCTGCCTAGTGCCAAGTCGGGTTGTAAGTATCTGTTGACTGTCATGTGTCAGTGTACGCGCTACCCGGCAGCTTTCCCGCTTCGTACCATCACCACTAAAGCGGTAGTGAAGGCGCTCGCACAGTTCATTTCAGTGTTTGGGATTCCTAAAGTCATACAAAGTGATCGTGGTTCTAACTTTTCCTCTCACATGTTTGCGGGGATTTTGAAAACATTGGGGGTGAGCCACAACCAGTCCACTGCGTATCATGCGCAAAGTCAGGGCGCGTTAGAGCGTTTCCATCAGACCCTCAAGTCGTTGCTGCGCGCTTACTGTACAGAACTAGACCGGGACTGGGAGGATGGGCTCCCCTGGTTGATGTTGGCAGCACGGGAGGCCGTGCAGGAGAGCACGGGCTTCAGTCCAAACGAACTGGTTTTTGGCCACTCGGTGCGCGGGCCTTTGTCAGTACTGAAAAGTGGGTTGGTTCCGGCCGAGGCGCCCAGAAATCTGATTGACTATGTTAATGGTTTTCGACACAGGTTGTTCCGGGCGGGTCTGCTGGCGAAAGAAAAGCTGGGGCAGGCTCAGGTCAGGATGAAAGCCCAGTATGACCGCGGTACTGTGCGCCACGAGTACAGTCCGGGGGACCAGGTCCTCACGCTGACTCCGCTGGTCACGTCACCATTTCAGGCTAAGTTTGTTGGCCCATATACTGTGTCTGAAAAAGTTTCTGATGTTAACTATCGTGTTGTCACACCAGGTCGGAGGAAGTCGTCTCAACTGTATCACGTGAACCTGCTGAAGCCGTATTACCAACGCTCGGGGCATGGTGAGTGCGTAAAAGCTGGTGTTGGGCCGGCGCTCACCGTGGACACCTGTAGCATGGCGCAGGAGACAGACGGTGTTCCCGAGCCTGATGACAGCTTGTTGAGTGGTAGATTGAGGAATTCTGAATCTTTGTGTAACCTGCAGTCTCAGTTGGCACATCTGCCTGAGGAGCAGCGTGTTGAGTTGGTGGAGCTGATCGGTAGGTTTCCACAGCTTTTTGGTGATGTTCCTTCCCGCACCTCCTGGATTGTGCATGATATTGATGTGGGGGAGGCGCAGCCGATCAGACAGCGGTTTTACCGTATGAGTCCTGAAAAGCTTAAACATTTGAACACTGAAATTGATTACATGTTGAAAAATGACATTGCCACTCCATCTGCGTCCAGTTGGGCATCTCCGTGTGTTTTAGTGCCTAAATCCGACAACACTCTGAGATTTTGCACTGACATGAGAAAAGTTAATTCTGTCACTAAGTCTGATTCATTTCCGTTGCCGCGCATGGACGATTGCATAGACAGGGTGGGGTCTGCCAAGTTCGTGTCCAAGTTCGACCTGCTCAAGGGTTATTGGCAGGTGCCCTTGTCAGAGCGCGCGAGAGAAATTGCCGCGTTTGTCACTCCTGCAGGCCTTTACTCGTACACTGTCATGCCCTTTGGTTTAAAGAACGCTCCGGCCACTTTTCAGCGGCTTATGAATCGGGTTGTGCATGGGTTAAAGGGCTGTTACGTATATTTAGATGATCTGGTGGTGTATAGCGACACGTGGCATTCACATCTGCAGAGAATAAAAGATTTGTTTGAGCGGTTGGCCGAGGCACAGTTAACGGTAAACCTTGCTAAATGTGAATTCGCTAGAGCCACTGTGACTTACTTGGGCCGTATAGTGGGTCAGGGTAACGTGCTTCCTGTTCAGGCCAAGGTACAGGCGGTTGCGGAGTTTCCCCGGCCAGCAACGAAAAAAGAGCTCCAGCGGTTTTTGGGGCTGGTAGGGTACTACCGCAGCTTTTGTAGAAATTTTTCCACAGTTGTGTTTCCTCTCACTGAGCTGTTGAAGGCAGGAGCCAAGTTCACCTGGTCCAGCGACTGTCAGCAAGCGTTTGATAATGTGAAGTCTCTGTTATGTTCATGTCCTGTACTGGCTGCTCCCCGTTTTGACCAGAAATTTGTCTTACAGGTTGATGCCAGCCAGGTCGGGGCAGGTGCCGTCCTTCTCCAGGGGGGGGACGAGGGGTTGTTGAGACCAGTCTGCTTCTTTTCTAGAAAGTTTAACAAACACCAGGCTAACTACTCTGTCATAGAGAAGGAGGCCTTGGGGCTCATTCTGGCCTTACAGCATTTTGAAGTTTATGTAGGTGGGACGGCACCTTTAATTGTGTACACAGACCACAACCCGTTAACATTCTTGGGGTCCTTAAAAACACCAAATCAGAGACTTGTTAGGTGGTCTCTGTTTCTCCAGGGTTATGACCTAGACATACGCCACATTAAGGGGCAAGACAATGTCCAGGCTGATGCCTTGTCTAGGGCACCGTTGCCTTAGAGTTAGGGGGGTATTGGGTCAAGTTGTGCTTTGTTTAACCTTGTATGTAGTATGTGACCTTGTCCCTGCTCTTATGCTCCTGCTCTCCATCCTTCTTCAGTTTCTTAAATAGGCTTCCCCGGTACCAGGTTGCGGGAGCTGGGATGGCTGGGTGAGTAACAGCTTGGTCGCACTAGACGCGGAACGGAAGCGCAGCGCCCTGAAGCGCAGGCAGTTTCAGATAGCCGCACATGTTAACGAGTCTGCCTGGTCGCACATCTCGCGCTGTGGAGCGCAGTGCGTGCGCACTGAGCGCTTCGGATCGGTTCATTTCTATTTTCTGCGCGAGCCGCGCGCGCCGGGAGCGCAGTTTGTCAAGCTGGACAGACCAGATCGTACCAGACAGGAAGTCGGGCACAGAAAAGGCAAGAGAATCCGGTCGATTTTCAAAATAAAATAAATGAAATGATGATTTATTAAGTTGTTGCTTGTCCGTCTGTAGCCTAAATATTTGTCAGTTGTGTCTGCACACGACACACACACACGTTTAAAATGACACGTGTGTGTGTGGAAACCGAGTGAATACGAGTAGGCTATAGGCGCCCGACTCGCGCGAGGAGAGAGGAGGAGAAGTACGCTCTCAGTGCGACCACCCGAGCGCCCCAGAAGGCGCGCGCAGTGCGCGCGCTCAGCTTCCGCGTGCAGTGCGACCAAGGGGTTAGGTTGGGTTTTGGCAGAGGAAATTGTTCATGTACGTAATTATTAAAACTGTAGTGGGTTAGCATGTAATTGATCCAGCCACCCTTAGGTAGCTGGGTGGGGTTTTTTTTGTTGTGACGGTCCCCCTTTGGGGTCCCGTCTTAAGGGGGGGGTGTGACAACCCAGGGGTTGTATGTGTGTATGTGTATGTATGTGTGTATGCGTGTGTGTTGCCCTCTCGCTCTCCCTCCCTTGCAGATTAGTGGCTGATGGTCCTCCGGTGTGTGTGTGCCGAGGGGGGCGGGGCCATGCCTTTAAGAGCCTGTGCAGAACTGCCACCGTCCTCTTCCTTCTCGTCTCCCTTCCGGGACGGGCACCCTGCAGCGCTCCATTATTGTCGTTCACATCCATCCAACACTCACATGCATCCATGCACCCTCATACACCACTGATCTATCATACTACAGATACTCACTGCATATTTATTGTTACTATTATTTGATTGTTATAATAAATCTATTGGCCGGCAATCTCCTCTCGTTGGGTTTTGTTTGTCAGAGCCTCGAGCCAGCTCTGACACTGAGCACTGTGGGCCGAGCTGATGCGTCTCTCTCTCCTCGGGCCGGGAGAGTTACAATGGAAAAGGCGAGGCATGGTGAAAATAAAAGTTAAATAAAAAACGGCCGTCTATCGGCCCATTAGTGACCAGCCCACCGGGAAAACTCCCGGTACTCCCTATGGCCAATCCGCACCTGCCGTTCAGACGCGCTGGTTCAGCTAGCGGTGCAGGTCGCACCTTGGGCTTCCTTTTTTCTGTCTTTCTTATATTTGTAAATATATAAATCACATAGTGTTGTTTATTGTGAAATGGACTGAATCGGCGCTGAGGCATCAGCCCTTTTTTTTGCTGGGTTCGGGAGAGTTGATGCTGGTGAGTCGGAACCGGCTCGTGAAGGAGGGAGGAGTGGGGGGGGCACACGGGGGGGGGGGGGGGGGGGGGGCACACACACAGTGGCTCAGGTGTCATGAGGTTTATGATGAGCAGCGCACAAGCCGGTTTGGACTTCCTTGTACTGTTGCCGGCACCACAATCAATTCCTCCAAACCTAAAAAAAACAACAACAACTACAACGTCTGCCTGAAGCGTTAGCGCTGATTCAGTGCATTCAAAAGAAGCCGGAGGTCCGACCCGAACCGAGTCTCGTTCACCCGAACCAGCGCGTCCAACCGGTCCAGTATTCCCACATGTTGAATGTATTCTCTCAGCTCTTGTCTACCCTTCCCGCCGTCTATTGGTTGATTTGGTATGAATGAATATTCATCATGGGTGTTCCCTGACCTTATACAGGCACCGTATGGGCGGAGTGAAGGGCTTTTTCATGTGCGCCAACTTTAGTATTGGTTGTGATTTACAAATGGAAACAGGCGTAGGACATGCGCACGCTTTTATAAATCTGAAAGTTTTTGTGCGCACGCAATTCCTGGGTTTCCTCCGTACGCCACCTATAGAGAATGTGAAGCTGACGTCACACCGTTTGGCGTTGTGGGACGTCGGCGCCATCTTTGGAGGAATGCAAACGTAAACAGAGTGGGGAAAACGGAGGAAAACGAGCAATATGTAAAATATAAAGAAAAAGAGATGAGGAAGACGGACAAAAAAAGAAATGGAGAAGGGGAAGGGAAACGAAGGAGGAACGTATCGTGATAAACTCTAATTCAACGAGAAACAGGTAGACAGAAAAACTACAACTTATTAAGACCCAGATTTACTCCCTCCACTGACTTACCAAGACATCATGAACTATCTCGTTTTTTGTATTAGTACATACTGTGGCATTTTTTATGCAGCGGTAGTGTCCCAATATGATTACTTTTAAGTGACTTTGGAAACTTTTTTCAGGGGGACGAGCAAGTGTTTACATCCGCGATCCTCCAAAGATGGCGCCCAACGTCCAACAGCGTGACATAACTTCACATTCTCTATAGTCATCTTTCCCACGCACAGTTTTATAAATGAGGCCCCAGAGCTTTATACAATGGTAAAAAAATTTCCTTACATAAGTTTGTGAAGGTCCGTTTTATTATGGCCACCCTTGAATTAGCTATTTTGATTTCATCATGTGTTTTTGAAATTCTAATGCGCCATTAACCACCACATCTATATCCTTTTGTCAGAGTGAACACTGAAATACCTTCTGTCTGTTGCTGGCCTTCACTGCTGTGAGTCTCACTGATGTTTGTCCTGTGTAAAGATGGAGGACATTTCAGATTTGTCCTACCAGTGTTTAATACTGTATATTAATCAACAAACCAGGGATGTGATGGCAATAAATAGAGTGACATCCCTAACCATGATAAATGGTGGTCTCAGTCTTATTGAAACAGTGTCACTGATCTGATTCTGTCAGGCAACAAAGATGGCGATGTCTGTGAAGGAGCAGCTGCTGAGGATTTTAATGAAGTTGGGGAAAGAAGAGCTGCCCCGCTTCCAGTGGTACCTGCAGGATGCTGACTTACTGAATGGTTTCCCTGCCATCCCAAAGTGTGAGCTGGAGGATGCAAGCCGAGAGAAAACGGTGGACTTGATGGTCGGCATGTACACTACTGAGAAAGTTCTGCAGGTGGCGAGGTTGATTCTGAAGAAGATTGGAATCAATGAAGGTCAGTCATGGGAAGTGCAGCCAGTGTTTTACCTTTGTTAAATCTCTTGGCTTTGTAACAATTTCCACAAAGAGGACAAAGTCAACTGGGTTGGTCCTGCTACTCCTTAATGATTCCCTTTGCTCCAACAGGACAAGACCCAGAAGCAGCAGCAGAAGGTAAAGTTCAGCACCTTCTGTGAGGGGATGTCATGTTTCATGGTTGTAGTCATCACCATGACTACATGAATTTAGATTCAGATATTTCTATGTTAACCTTCATTTGCTATGACCTGTTGTTACGAGGACCTTTACCTTACTGCCCTATTATCTGTTGTTTATTCATTCAGAAGCTCTTCACAAATGCCAGCCTAAACTCAAAAACAAGCTGAAGGAGAAGTTCCAGTGTGTGTTTGAGGGCATCGCTAAAGCAGGACACCAAACCCTTCTGAACCAGATCTACACAGAGCTCTACATCACAGAGGCAGGGGCTGGAGGGGTCAATGATGAACATGAGGTCAGACAGATTGAAACAGCGTCCAGGAAACCAGACAGACCAGAAACAACCATCAAACAAGAAGACATCTTTAAAGCCTCACCTGGAAGAGACCGACCAATCAGAAGAGTGATGACAAAGGGAGTGGCTGGCATTGGGAAAACAGTCTTAACACAGAAGTTCACTCTGGACTGGGCTGAAGACAAAGACAACCAGGACATAGACTTCACATTTCCCTTCACCTTCAGAGAGCTGAATGTGCTGAAAGAGAAAAAGTTCAGCTTGGTGGAACTTGTTCATCACTTCTTCTCTGAAACCAAAGAAGCAGGAATCTGCAGCTTTGATCAGTTCCAGGTGGTCTTCATCTTTGACGGTCTGGACGAGTGTCGACTTCCTCTGGACTTCCACAACACTGAGATCCTGACTGATGTGACAGAGTCCACCTCAGTCAACGTGCTGCTGACCAACCTCATCAATAGGAACCTGCTTCCCTCTGCTCGCCTCTGGATAACCACACGACCTGCAGCAGCCAATCAGATCCCTCCTCAGTGTGTTGACATGGTGACAGAGGTCAGAGGGTTCACTGACCAACAGAAGGAGGAGTACTTCAGGAAGAGGTTCAGAGATGAGCAGCAGGCCAGAAAGATCATCTCCCACATCAAGAGATCACGAAGCCTCCACATCATGTGCCACATCCCAGTCTTCTGCTGGATCACTGCTACAGTTCTGGAGAAGCTGTTGAAGACCAGAGAGGGAGGAGAGCTGCCCAAGACCCTGACTGAGATGTACATCCACTTCCTGGTGGTTCATCTCAAACTGAAGAAGGTCAAGTATGATGGAGGAGCTGAGACAGATCCACACTGGAGTCCAGAGAGCAGGAAGATGATTGAGTCTCTGGGAAAACTGTCTTTTGAGCAGCTGCAGAAAGGAAACCTGATCTTCTATGAATCAGACCTGACAGAGTGTGGCATCGATATCACAGCAGCCTCAGTGTACTCAGGAGTGTTGACAGAGATCTTTAAAGAGGAGAGCGGCCTGTACCAGGACAAGGTGTTCTGCTTCGTCCATCTGAGTGTTCAGGAGTTTCTAGCTGCTCTTCATGTCCATCTGACCTCCATCAACTCTGGACTCAACCTGATGTCACAACAACAAACAACCTCGAAGAAGACTGAAACAACAGGAGTCAAGTCTGCATTGACAAACTTCTACCAGAGCGCTGTGGACGAGGCCTTACAGAGTCCAAATGGACACCTGGACTTGTTCCTCCGCTTCCTCCTGGGTCTTTCACTGGAAACCAATCAGAATCTCCTACGAGGTCTGATGACAAAGACAGGAAGTGACTCACAGTCCAATCAGAAAACAGTCCAGTACATCAAGAAGAAGATTGAAGAGACTCCCTCTGCAGAGAGAAGCATCAACCTGTTCCACTGTCTGAATGAACTGAATGATCGTTCGCTAGTGGAGAAGATCCAACGGTCCCTGAGATCAGGACTTCTCTCCACAGATAAACTGTCTCCTGCTCAATGGTCGGCTCTGGTCTTCATCTTACTGGCATCAGAAGAAGATCTGGACGAATTTGACCTGAAGAAATACTCTGCTTCAGAGGAGACGCTTCTGAGGCTGCTGCCAGTGGTCAAAGCATCTAAAAAAGCTCTGTAAGTGTAGAGAGAGTTGGATTTATTCATTATATAAAAGCCCTTCTGTCTTTCCAACGGGTAAGATAATAAATTCCTTTCTCCTTTAATTCTTCATCATCATCTCTTCAGACTGAGTGGCTGTAACCTCTCAGAGAGAAGCTATGAAGCTCTGTCCTCAGTCCTCAGCTCCCAGTCCTCTAGTCTGAGACACCTAGACCTGAGTAACAACAACCTGCAGGACTCAGGAGTGAAGCTGCTGTCTGCTGAACTGGAGAGTCCACACTGTAGACTGGAGACTCTCAGGTGAGGATCCATCCAGCTGTTTATCTGATGCCACTTGAACACAGCAGCAGGTGTTGACAGAGGGTTCCTGTGTGTTGTTGTGTGTGTTAAGTCTGTCAGGATGTCTGAGGGAACATACAGTTTACCTTCACTACACCTGGTTTTTCACCTTAAGCAGAATATGACTCAGTCAGGGGGCTTAGTACCATTTTTTGGGCTTACCGATACAGAGCGGATAAAAGCGTGACATTTTGCACGAGGCTAGGCCAGTACCTATTACACAATTTTAGCCTCGGACCCACCAGAATTTTTTTTTTTTGAAATATCCATATAAAGAACCATATTCTCTTGATCAAATTATATGATGAAAAATGTCATTTTTCTGAAGTCTTAAGAAGAAATTGATGGTAGCTAATTTGCTCTTTTTAGGCCATTGTATAACCTGAGTCTGCTTTTAATGTGTACACTGACCAGTAACCTTCCAAATGATGTTTATAAAACATGCATTACATTATCATTATTGATTAATTGTGCAAAGACACAAAAGCATCTGGAAGAGGTTGAGAAGCACTGGAGCCTTATCATTCCTAAGTTATTATAAATTATATTGAATGTAGTAAATTGATGATCTATTACTAGAATGGGCATACCTTTGTTGGATGATTTCAAAGATTTTGTAACTCTTGACAGTAACAACTGCACAGATGCATCTGCGGTAAATACAGAGACATAATTGTAGCAAGACACAGATCTGGACAAGGCTACAAAAGAAGACCTGCTGCACTTGGGGTGGTGTTTAGCTCAGTTGGTACAGCACCCGCCCCATGTGTTGAGGCTACAGTCCTCGCTGCAGACGGCCCCGGTTCGAATCCCGTGTCGGACGGCCCTATACTGCGTGTCATTCCTCCCATCTCTGCCTCCCATTTCCTGTCACACTCTCAACTGTCCTATGCAATAAAGGCATAAAAAGCCAAAAAATATACTTAAAAAAAAAGAAGAAGAAGACCTGTTGCACTTATTGTTTCTAAGAGCGCACTGGCCTCCATCTAAGGTTTGGTTACTCACAACCTTTAGGTGGTTGTTTGCAAATTCTTTTTTTTTTTAAGTATATATTTTTTTGGCTTTTTATGCCTTTATTGATAGGGATAGTACAGGGCCATCCGACATGGGACTCGAACCGGGGCCGCCTGCAGTGAGGACTGTAGCCTCTGCACATGGGGCGGGTGCTCTACCAACTGAGCTAAACACCGCCCTGGTTGTTTGCAAATTCAAACCTTTTTGTAATTCACTGACGACTGCTTATCCTGCAGTAGGGCCACGGGTGAGCTGGAGCCTCTCACTTCACTGACGAGAGGAGGGCCCCAGCCGGTGGGTTCGAACCTGGACCCCTTGCTGTGAGGCGACAGTGCTAACCACTGCACCACCATGACACCCATAATTAGCAGCCTGAAAATTGACCAGATCTATGCCTTGCTACATTTGAGCTCTTGGGGCAGTTCCTTTGACCTCATGGATCTCACTTTGCTCAGATATGCAAATGAGCTGTATTAGCTGTATCTTATTGAGGTGTGTCTTTCAAATCATGTCCAAACAAATTTATTTATCAAATACAATTAGTTGACTCCTCCTGAATGGCATACATTAGCATATATGAGCATCGCAGCAAAGGGTCTGAATGTTCAAATATGTAGCCTAATTTTTATTTTTATTTCTAAAATTCTGGGTTTGTGCTGTCATTAAGGGGGGCTGGGTGTAGATTGATGAGGGGAAAAAATATTTTTTCTTTCTCGCTTTTAATATAAAGCTAAAACTATGCAAGACGTACATTATGTAATATACACACATGTAGTATATAATAAACACACATATGCAGCACACACACGTATGTAATGTACCCAGATTTTGTGTGAGTATTCTTATATTTTTTAAAATCATTTTATGATGCTTAGAGACTTAAAAATACCAGGTGTTTTGGAAATTCATGATGATTTTGTAATATGATATTTTACAGAAAAAAAATTTCAGGGCTCCTAGGCTAAAATTATTTGTTTGACTATAAAGAAACATCATACAAATTTTGACACATGTATCCGCTCCGTAACGGTAATTCTGCTAAGCCCCCTGACTATCAGTGTTTATGTGATAAAATATTTTCTCAGTCTCAACAGTTTTTGTTTTTTAGTTCATGAATTCATATAGTTTGTGTGTACTGATACAAACACTGACTGATGGTGGTGGCTCACTGAACAACTGAAGTGGTGTGAACATTAAAACACTGATTCCAAGAATCTGTTCCAATATTTTATTGTTTGGAGAAAACAGTACAGATGATGGTTGGTGGAGGAAGTGGCTGATTTGTTGTGTACAATTAAATAATAAAGGAGCATTACGCTACAATACGTTTCGACATCAAACAAATAATAAAGATAAATGAAGTTATTTAATTAATTAACACATCCACTGTTTTGGTGAGCTACCTCAAGATCAAACTCAGGTCTCTAGTATGAGATAAAAATCAATATGATAACATTCAAACATGTGCAACTTAAATCAATAAACAAAGGAAGTGAGGTCAGGACAGTCACGTCTTCAGGCAAATGTTTGGAGGGAAATAGAGGGTCAAAGGTCAGAGGGCAGGGTTATATCACCTTAGGGGGTGTGGTTAGGTGTGACTGTGGTGATGCAGGCAGGGTGGACTCTGTGATTTTAACACTGACTGTATGTTCATTCATTTGTTTTGTTGTTTGTATATATACAAAGATGGTTGAGAGATAACAGTTTATAATCAAATCTATCTATAAATGTATTCATACAAACTAGAACATGTTGAGTAAGAAACACTATAAACTCTGAGGTTTGTGTTGAAATGTTGTGTATTTATGATTCTAACCTGTTATTTCCTTCATATTGAGTATGTGAGTGTTTTTCCTTGAATTCCTCTTCAGACTGAGTGGCTGTAACCTCTCAAAGAGAAGTTGTGAAGCTCTGTCCTCAGTCCTCAGCTCCCAGTCCTCTAGTCTGAGACACCTGGACCTGAGTAACAACAACCTGCAGGACTCAGGAGTGAAGCTGCTGTCTGCTGGACTAAAGAGTCCACACTGTAGACTGGAGACTCTCAGGTGAGGATCCATCCAGCTGTTTATCTGATGCCACTTGAACACAGCAGCAGGTGTTGACAGAGGGTTCCTGTGTGTTGTTGTGTGTGTTCAGTCTGTCAGGATGTCTGGTCACAGAGGAAGGCTGTGCTTCTCTGGCCTCAGCTCTGAGCTCCAACCCCTCCCATCTGAGAGAGCTGGACCTGAGCTACAACCATCCAGGAGCCTCAGGAGTGAAGCTGTTGTCTGCTGGACTGGAGGATCCAGACTGGAGACTGGACTCTCTCAGGTATGGAGAGGCTGCTGCAGCCACACACACTGTCTGATAGAGGAGGAGGAGCTGGAACATTTTCTATGGCCCCGTTCACACCTGGTCACACCAGGTATTAACATCTGTCTCAGGTGATCCATGTATTGATGAGCTGCAGCTTTCATAAGTCACACTGATGAACTACTGGGATCAGGAGTTTCTCCTCATCATGACTCATTGGGCTCTATTTTGCCGGCGCAACTCTGGGTGGCGCAGCGAGGCGAACCCTGGTGCAGCTGGCGGAGAGTTATTTTGCTCCAGTGCACCAGGGCGCGCAGCGGATTTGCTAAATTGGCAGACTTCTGTGCGCCAAGATGGGTGTGGTCGCGCAGCAGGAGGAGGTGTCGACAGATTCACCTTGGCGTAGTGACATTTTCGTGCTAAAAGGCCGCGTCGAGACTTCACCGAAAGCTCGCCAGCTCCAAGCAGGTCTAACCTCGGCGCAAGGCGGAGCGCAGCCAGTCTAGTCGTATTTTGACTGCCCAGGGTCTAGTGCGCAACCGTCACCAAGATCTAACGGGCAGCTTTCCACAGTTCCAGGCACATTTAAATGCAATAAACAGTAACAACAACCACTATTTAATATAACTATCTGAATCTGCACACACATTTATATCTATGTCACTGTCCCGTCACATCTGATGACAGATCAAAGGCTGTCCGCGTGCGTAATGTTAACTCAACCTTAACACAGAGGAAACCAGGAGCAAAAAAAAAAAAAAAGCAGCTGTGGATGTTCTACGAGCAGGTGGATGACTGCATGTTGCTGCTGTGTTGACATTAAGCACTGTGCCATTACGATGACCCACTATATTTATTTATTTACTTATTGATTAATTAGAGGAGCGGCCGTGTCGTCACGAGACCATAACGAAAAACTGAAAACAAATAAACTATAATCTCTCTCAGCAAACCACAATCAGTCTCTGCATCAGATAGTGCTGCAACGTGAGCAGATATTCACCTGTTCATCTCCTGTCTCAGGAAAGAAAGGAAAGAAAAGAGAGTCACTCCGCAATGCCTCCTTTACGCACAGCTGCAGTTACGCATGGCAGATGTTGTGTCTGTGCACACACGTTTAAATATAGGTTACTAAATATAAGTGTCTTTATTAATGGAAAATAGGTGTGTGTGTATTTTCTTTTCCTCTTTTTTTTTTTTACTGGGCTCTCATTATGTCAGAGCAAACCTGGGTAACAATGTTAGTGACGTCTTCACAGACTACTTTTGCATAGTCATCCCGTGAGGTCTGTTCGCGAGACCATGTTCAGACCCTGCAGCTTGGACCGGATCAGAACATCACTTTCCTCCCGTCTCTCTACTTCCTCCTGCACGGTGTGAAAAAAACTCCCGCGGAGAGAGAGGAGAGGAGCTCATTTGATTGGTGAAGAACGGACTCGGCTGAGTTAAACCCACTCTCCGCCCCCTACGCCACTTCCCTCCTACTTGCGCCTGTGGGAGGGATGTGGGTGGGATGCGCTCCGTCGTACATAGAAGCAAAATCGCAAAATGCACCGAGACACACCCCTTTGGCGCGGCGGACGTGAGGTGAACGGAGAATCCGCCACGCCTGCGCCTGGTTCACGAAAATAGAGCCCATAGTGTCATATTCAGGAGATGTCAGTGATGAAAGCAGCTGTTGGCAGCTGTGCTCTGAGTCTCTCCAGATGTTTGGATCAGACTTTATTTCAGAGTGTATCAGGAGTTGAGAAAGGTTTTGGAATTTAACTCCCCAAAACCTTGATTTTGTCAATCTGGTGGGCATTTTTAAAAAAGAATGAAGAAAGGGGTTACTACTAGAAGTGGACTAAGCATGGCTCTGGCTGAAGAAGACCTAAACCCACGTGAGGAACATGGCCCCGAAGCTAACCTGAATAGGATCCTCAACAAAATCTGTTAATTTAGAAGAGACAACAGGGCATAAAACAGGAATTAAAGAGGGCAAACGACAGACTGGACGAAGTAGAGGGGAGAGTAGACGAAATGGAGACGTTAGTCAAGTGGCTAACACTGCGCCAGGCTAGTTTGGAAGCGAAGCTGATTGACCAGGAGGCTCGAGCACGGAGAGACAACCTGCAGATTTACTGAATACCCAAAGACAAAGAAGGTACTGACATGGCTGGCTTTCTGCATAAGTTGCTGAAAATTTCACTCAACCTGCCGCATGACCGAGACCTCAAAATTGAACAGGCACACTGAGCTCTGGCTCCGAAGCCCGCCGGCTCACAGGCAAAACCTCGCTCCATAGTGGTCAGGTTTGGCAGCTGGCGTAGCAAAGAGGATGTGATAAAGAGAGCATGGCAGTAAAAGGAGGTGCTCTGCGACAACGTTCGTTTCTGTCGTCCATGACTTTCCCCCTGAAGTGCTAAAGAAACACGGCAAATACACTGAGGCCAAAAAGTTGCTGAAACCAAAACGAATAAAGTTTCAGATACCGTACACTGCAAAGATGTGGATCTTTTATGATGACAGCACCCGGCTATTCGTCAACGCTGTGGAGGCTACGAGGGACATGTCGGCGCGAGGGTTTTCAGTTACGGTGGTAAAGACTCCCTCCACAACAGACCAAGAGGAGATCCAGCTCCTGTCCACTTGGCAGGTGGCGAGGGGACGGAGAGACCAGGTCGGAAGTCAGGAGCCTGCTGCTGCGGGCGGCAGCACACAGTGGAGACATCTATACACTCATTTTAAAGACAGACTAAAAGAGTTCAGAAGACAGCCCTCACAAGACACAAACTGATCATTGATGGATCATATCTTCGCACTTACCAGATAAGTCTTATTTGTAGCATGTAGCCTGCACTTCATGTAGCTTGCATTTCATGTGCAGAAGTCTGCCATAACAGTTTTGCTTCACCTGGCCCAAACCCATGTCTGATCACAGTCTATACTTATGTCCTTTTTATTGTTTAATCAGACGAACGGGACATATTAGGCGAGTCATCCTCGATTTGTTCATTTTCTTTTCTTTTCTTTTATTATTTACTTTTTTTGGACTCTGGCTGAAGTGCGGCCACATCTTAGGACCTCACCACTGCGACCTGAGACATTCCCTTACGAGGGCTTTGACTTTACAAGGTCCTGCAGGGCTTCATTGAAGCGAGCCTCAGCATCGGAAGCAACTGTTCTGAACTGCTCCGGTGATGTTCTGTTTCAGACTGTTCTATACTGTCTGTGATGGTTCTCAGTCATCCAGGTCATCTTATTTGGTAACACTTTTATTATTTATTAGGGCACCGGGCCATCGCCCAGGGCACTGGTCCCAACAGGTATTTCATAGCCCGGGCACCATTGTTATTCTGTGGATTTTTTCCTAGTTTTTTTTTTTTTTCATCTTCCGGACGATTTTCGGTTCGCTACTACAACACATCTGTCGGACCAAAATATTTACTGTAGAAACACCAAATTGTACCAGAATTTTCAGGAAGGCCTTAGGGCACCGTTGATCCGTGTCTTGTTCTGATAGGAGCTACCGTTTTGTCAGAATAAGACTAATTGCGAGACCAGTGCAGAGGCAGAAAATCTGTCTTTTTCTCTACGTTTCTGTCTGCCTCAGCCTGAGGGGCCCCTATCGTCATTGGCAACCAGCTCAAGTTGTCATGGTAACCTCTGATCCTCAGGCCAGGGTCGTTAACTCCATAAACAATCCACCTGGAGCTCGTTAAGATGTTTGTAAACACAGACACACAGCTAAATCAGACTGATACAGGATGCAGCTCAGTCACACACACAGACTCTAGAACCAGCTTCATGTCATTACAGTTACACACATACACACACATTAAAAACACACAGATAACATACAAATGCGCGCGTCAGCGCGCACTCCTCTCCCACACTCTAACACACACAGGTAACTTCCTGTGATTACAGTTAAAGACACACAAACACATCAAATGCGCGCGTAAGCGCGCACTCATCTCTCTCACTCTAACACAGGTAACTTCATGTGATCACAGCTCCTCCATATCAGTGCTTATAGAAATATGATCATGTGTCTGATCAGCTCTGTCTTGACCTTAAGATCGTGGGTTTGATTCCCATGTTGACAGAGATGGTTAGAACGGCAGTAGCCCCCGGTGCCCTTTCAAAATTTCCAGAGAGGAAATTTTCTAGTTATTATTATTATTTACTATTCCTCACCCTCCAACAAGACAAAATCATTCAAATCCTTCTGGGAGACGACAGCTCCACTGTAGAACTGGCAGGAGAATATGTTACTGCATGTCACACAACAAGAAATGTTTCAATGTAAGACTGTTATTTTTATTTATTTCTAGGGCTGTTTTCGACTAAGGATTTTCATAGTCGAATCTGATTCGTCAGATTTTGCCGTAGTCGACTAATAGTCGACTAAACTAATTGTTTTTTTTGTTTGTTTTTTTTACATAGCAGCAAGATCGTATTTGCAACTTTTTCCCGTTTCACAGATAAACCGGGTAAAACCAATACATCCATGGGTAAAAGAAAACAAACGGAGGTCACAAGGACTCAACAATCCGTACATTACGTTGTGTGTTTTAATCTTAATCAATATACACTGTGACCGCGACACCGGCAGAGAGACAGACAGGCTGCAGAGGGACGAGATCACAGCTGCGCTAATGGTGCGTTCATGACAACTCGGAAGTCGCATAAAACGAGATCCTCTTCTGAAAAACTCTTGACATGTCAAACTTTAGGATGTGTTAGATAACTAATTATTCTGTCTAAACATCAGAACTACGACACATGAAACGGTAAACACAGCTGATCGATCGAAAAAACAATTACAGTTCGAGATTTCCAATTTCCGTGGTTGAAAGCAGGATTAGAATGCAACCTGGTCAAAGTCTGCATTCTCCGTATGTAACCTGCATGCTGACAAAGTTAGATGTCAGACCGGTAGCCTGTGCTGTGGGCTCGGAGAAAATTGCCTTGATTTTAAACTTTGGCGGCTCTGCCTCTCCTCGTTTTGCCGCTCAGTGAGCGTCTGCAGTGACTTCACCGTGACGTTGACGGTCCTGTGTGCAGAGCAGAGCGGTATCGCTCTGCCTGCGCGCTGCTCACCTCCGCGCATTTTATTACAACTGCAGTGGGTGATTTATTAACACATAGTAAGAAGCTAAAACTACCGTTTAAATGCACATTTCATTTTGAATGCTTTATTAACAGAAAGTAGTCGGATTTTGTATCAAAATGGGCTTTTTATAATGAAAAAAAAAACACATTCTGTGCAACAATTAAAGACCCCCTAAAGTGGCATTTTAAAATGTGTAAAAATGCTCTGCTATGACTATTTGTTGATAAAAATTGCTTACCCACACAAAGTTGTTTAAAATAATTCTCCAAAGACACTAACAACACGTCCATATTTCTCCCTCATTGAAAAATTCACATGCTATTAATATGCATGATTTGCTTGGTCAGGGTTGCTAGGTAACGGCGGTCGCGTCAGGGGCAAGGGAGACAGAAAGGTGATTTGAAAACACAAAGCTCACGTCAGGTTTCAAGTGCAAGCTTGTGTTTCCTCTGGTGAGTCTTTGTATTAAAATGTAAATTTGAAAGTAAACTGAAATACGACTAAAGTTTATAACAAACAGAGGTGGGTAGAGTAGCCAAAGATTGTACTCAAGTAAGAGTATAGTTACTTTAGAATAATATTACTCAAGTAAAAGTAAAAAGTAGTCATTCAAATATTTACTTGAGTAAGAGTAGAAAGTACTTGGTGAAAAAGCTACTCAAGTACTGAGTAACTGCTGAGTAACCTCTGATTTGTCAGCGTGTAACTGTAGGCCTAATCAAATACACAGAAATATAACAGCAATGAAAAAAATCAGATATTGCCAAAGAACAACATTTAACAACTACGACAATAGCCTAATTTTTTTTTTTTTTTTTTTTACAAATTAACATAAATTAAGACAAATTCAGCCGCAACAATTTACCTAGGCCTATGAACTGTCTGAGACTAATGCCAGACCCAGGTATTTAAACCCAGAGTGGGTGGTCCTATGATTGGTTTCTCGTGAAACCAAAGTCACATGACCCCCCCCCCCCGAAACTCGAGTCACATGACCACACCCCGACACTGGAGGGATGGTCATGTGACTAGGAGTCACATGTCTCCAGGTGTGTATGGGGTTTAAATTTCCTGGGGACCTGGATTACTGAGAACCTTCACCAAAGACGGTTTATATTGAATATCTTTGCCTTCACGGATGTTATCCACCACATACCAGCTAGGGCTGACGTCATCCTAATCATTTACTAGCCGCAGTTTCTCAAATTTGAGGCGGAGTGGCCGTCCTGTTTACCGCGGAGATTTTGTGTGCGGTCACGTGACTGCCTGGCTCTGTCTGATTGGTTAAACGGAGGCAAACGTCGCGAGTGGCTACATCTGATTGGTGAAACGCAGTCATGTGACAGAGGCTCGGAAGTATCTCCAATAAAACAAACAATTTGCACATTAGATCGATAAGAAAAAGTAGCGAGTAGCGACCGGAATGTAGCTCAATGTAACGGAGTAAAAGTACCGCTTCTTCTGAAGAAATATACTCAAGTAAAAGTAACAAGTAGGCTGCATGGAAACTACTCTTAGAAGTACAATTTATCCAAAAAGTTACTCAAGTAAATGTAACGGAGTAAATGTAGCGCGTTACTACCCACCTCTGATAACAAAGACGGAGAAAAAAAAGCGGATCAGAGCGGGATCCGAACCCGGGTCTATAGATTACAAGTCGGCAATATTGCCACTGAGCCACCGCGGCCACACCTTCACTAATTGTGCATCCAGCCGTTATGTAGGAGTGAAGTGCCGCTATCGCGGTGAATTACTACAACAAACAGCGGCATGAGCTCCTGAGAGCCGCCGCTGCTGTGAATTATAAAGTTCTTTAGGTGCTGGCATCCAGCGGCCATGCACACAGTCTCTGAGTTGCTGGTTACAGGCTGGTATCACTGTTCTTACCCGCTCCTCATCCGAACACAGAGCAACGTCGCCGTCATCGCTGTTTAACGTACGTTACTCCCGCTTTCTACCCTGTGGGTATTTTATGTAATGAGATGGGGGGGAAATCAACGGGATTGGCTGCTATAGTTTCGTGACGCACGAAAACGGACTCCAATTTGAAAAATTGAATTCAGTTTTTTCAGACTCTGGTACTAAAACTGCATTTTCAAGTCTAAAATGCTCAATTATTGCGTGGATTAGCAATTTTGCTCCTGAGATGCCTTGTAGCATAGTCCACACACTAAATTGACATGTTAATTATTTAAAAAAGACGATTTTTGGTTTAGGGGGTCTTTAATGCTCAGCAGCCGTGGGCACCCCTATATAGTCAGAATGGTATGATTCGACTACGAGGTTCATAGTCGAATCAGACCTCTCCGAATCGAATCGTCGAATCAGCGACTATTGGAGGTCAGCCCTATTTATTTCTGATGTTTACCTTGATACTATCAATATTCTCATGATCACTTATTATTGTTTTTTGTTTATTGTTTATTATTTCACACACCCACACCATTCCTTTTCTATTTATTTATTTCCTGATTTTCATTCTATATAGTACTTTGTAGCTCTTTATAACTTTGATGTTTATCGTTTTGTTTCATTGTATCTTTATGCTTTGGCAACATAGTCTTTGTGACAGTCATGTAATAAAGCTGAATTGAATTGAATTGAATTGAGAAAGAGAGAGAGAGAGCCATGTAATGTCCATGTGTGCATGCTGACAGAGAAGGTGCTGCTCTGACCCCCCTTCCTCCTTTCAGGGTGGAGCCTGCTGGAGTCCAATTCTTGACACCAGGTCTGAGGAAGTGTAAGTATGTTTTTACTTGGAATGTGCTGCTGTGTTTCCATGAATCAACTATCTCCACACTGGGTTTCATTCATGAAACATTAGTAAATCTGGTACTGGTGCACTTTTTTTAAAACCAATACTGATAACCGATAACTCTCTGCTTCCAAAGGCCGATACGATAACTGATAACATACCTGGAGATAAGAAAGATGAGTAAGGACCTAAAATATCATGACATAAATACTACAAACAAAACCAAAAACCGTTTTATAGATATTCTATTAGCAAGCCTTTCAAACACAAAGATGAATCAGGATTTAAAATAGATACAAAGTGGGAAAAGTGCATTCCACAAGTAAAAAAAAAAAAAGGTTCCATATGTGACTGTAATTGCTCTGTAACCTACCCTAAGTGGGTTTCAAACTCTGGTCTCCTGCTTGGCAGGTGACGATGCTAACCGTTTCGGCAAGAGGTTGACAACCTCTTGGTGGTCAGGTTAGCATGTGCTTTATGGGTAGGCATGGGTACCAAAATTCAGTACTTTTTTTGGGACCCGACCGAATTCCCACCAAAGTACCGAGTATTGATTCACATAAAGTCAATTTCGGTACCTGAACGCACTTTCGTTGTGCGTCAGCAAGAGTGCAGTCTGCATGAGCACCGCACACTCACGCCCGTCTCTCTCTCTCTCTCTCTCTCTGAAATGAGACGCGGAGAAGCGGTAGCGCCAGCCCGACGTTTTAAATCACTACCTGAAAAACAACCGTCCGTCATTTAACGTGAAGAACGGACTGTTGTGACAATCTGTACCGAAGTGTTCCGGTCCAGAGTCGACTGTCAGAAAGACTCTACTCCAGCTTTAATGATTTTAAAACTGCCAAATATCTGAAATTGAAAGATATCAAAGTATGCTGAAGTTTTAGAGGTTCAAAGAAGCAGAAGATTTGAAGAGTTTGAAGACCATTTCCATTCATTACCTATGGGAGAAAAACTGCAGAAAAAGTAAATATTTTAAGAAAAATAGTATGAAAGAGAAAAGATATTGCACAAATGTCCTGAAAAAGCTGCACGTTTTGATATGAATAGTTGAAAATTGTAAAACTATGAAGGACTAGTTAAATGCTGAAAAAAAAGGCGGAAGAAAAAAATTAGCAAAATCAGCATTCACACTAATGTGACCGATGCTTGGTTCGGACTTGCCCTGACCGAGGATCAATCTCATGACCTCCCACACCGGAGGTTGACAACTGCTTGGCAAATTGGTTAGCACGGCTTTCGTTATTATTACCAGAGACGTTCTAATATTGAGGAGACAGACCACTCTACCTGTTTTGAATGGGGAAAGCTGCGACACCAAAGATGGCGCATGTCCCGCCCACTTTCACCAACAGCCAATCACCTGCGTTGTCAGAGCTGAACTAGGCCAATCATGTTGTTGCACCAGCGCATGCGCACAAGTAGTTTTATGACAGACCAATCTATCTGGTGGCAACAACAACGGTGGTCAGGTTGAAAATGTACCTAAAAGTTTTTGGATAAGTGCAGAGAGCCACCGGCGGCGACCGGGAGCGGCTCCTCATCCTGGGGGAAAGCTGTTTAATTTTAGAGGTTGTTTTTTTGGTTTCGGTCTGTATTTCATTTCACTGGCGATCATGTATGTTTTTTCTGTCCTGCAATAACATTAAATAGTGGATTTGGCCATGGTCCCATTCAATCATATAGGGGTCTGGTCTCCTTGGGCTTTTCGAAGCGTCGCCAATATGGCCGCCGAGTGGCCTGACTTGCCTAGAAGGGCTTTGTTATTACTGAAAAAAGTAACGGCGTTACTAATAATGCGTTACTACCCAACACTGCTGGTCCCTCATGACTGTGGCACACCCGTGGATCTCCGTTGTACTAATAATGGCCGAACTGAATAACAACACTAATAAATATAAGGAAAAGGCAGAACTTAACAACAATAGTGTGCATTCACACTAATTAAAGCTATAGTACGTAACTTCTATCGCCCCCTAGAGGATTTCTGCATTATTACAAATATGGCCAGCACCTCAATATGGCGTATGGCCCGGTGTAACCCCCCTCCCCACCACTACCGTTTGTCACGCTCTTTCTTCGCCAACAGACTGCCGAACGGGAAGACTTTTTCTTTTTAGTAAGATCGGCTTCTGAACCTCTTGGTCGCTTCCTCAGGTTCTCTGCCATGTTGCTTCTAGCAGCACTCTCCCCCCACCCTTCTCGTTGTCAGGTAACGCGTTATTTCCTGTGTGCCAGTGCAGGAATGTCACCAAAGACACCAAATACAAAAACCCTATGATTCAAAAAGCCTATGATAAAGCCTACTATTCAATTTGAGAGAGAGAGAGACAAAAAGAACAAATACTGAAAAATACCATGAGGTGTTAGAGGAGCCGAATGGCTTAAGTGTTGTATAATCTCCTCTTGTAGTGGCAGGAGCAGGTGTAGATTTTGTGAGTAGCTACGAAAAGATAAGCGCTATTAAAAAAAATGCAGAAATCCGCATAAATTTCCACTGCACACGGTTTACACACAACTCCGTGCTGCTCATGAATGAGACACACTGTCACATCACTGACGTCATTAGTCTGTCAAACTGTCAATAACTGATCAATGATCAATAACTGCAGCTGTGTCTTGTTCTCTCCATCAGATTCCTGTCCACTCACAGTCAACATAAACACAGTCAACACAGAGATCAAACTGTCTGACAACAACAGGAAGATGACACATGTGAAAAAGCATCAGTCATATCCTGATCATCCAGACAGATTTGACTACTGGGATCAGCTGCTGTGTTCACCTGGTCTGACTGGTCGCTGCTACTGGGAGGTCGAGAGGAGAGGAAACGTTTCTATATCAGTGAGTTACAGAAGAATCAACAGGAAAGGAACCAGTAGAGACTGTTGGTTTGGAATGAACGATCATTCTTGGAGTCTGTTCTGCTCTGGTGGTGATTACAGTGTCTGGCACGATGCCAAACCGTCACCTATCACCTCCTCTTCCTCCTCCTCCCCCTCCTCCTTCCCATCCACCCCCTCCTCCCCCTCCCCATCCACCCCCTCCTCCCCCTCCTCCTCCTCTGTCTCTGACAGAATAGCAGTGTATGTGGACTGTCCTGCTGGCTCTCTGTCCTTCTACAGAGTCTCCTCTGACTCACTGATCCACCTCTACACCTTCAAGACCACCTTCACTCAACCTCTCTATCCTGGGTTTGGACTCTGGCCCAGGTCTGGTTCCTCAGTGAGTCTGTGTTGAGTGAAGCAGAGTCTCCTCCTGTCACAGAAACCTTCTCACTGTTGAACAGACAGTTCATGTCTGTCTCTTACTCACATTTTATCAGTTGACTTTTTCAACTATTTCAGTGATTCTTGTAAACTTGTTCCTCTTCCTTTAAAGATGGAAGCGTTGATTATTACAAAAGGGACAAAGAGGCAGATGAGCATAATGCAAATAGTGCAGAGGGGAACCGTTAGGGCCTTCTAGGCCTTCAGAGAAGGCCTTAAAAATTCTAAACCAAAAAAATATGAGTGTCAAATGATCTAATATTTAGAAAAAAAAAACGATTTCTTTTCATTTAATACATTTTCTCTCATCTATATGTTCTAAAGTTAAGTTTAGCAATGAAAGGGTTACTGTCCTGAAACATGTTATCCAATCAGAATCGTCCATCTCCAACTATCTCATTAATTGGTTCGGACTTCATGAATCTCAAGGAAGGCGAAGCTATGTATTTTGGTTTGGAGAGTGATGGGAAAATTGACCAATCACGGTTTGATTTTAAGTGGGCGGGACAAAAACAAAAGATCATAGGCCTTCTTGAAGTCCAAACAGGGGCAGAGGCTGCAGAGCGGTGAACAGCAATGTTATGGAGGGTCGGAGTGTGTGATTAAAAAGCACTATGGTCTGCTTCCCGTTCACACATCGCCTCCTTCAGATCTGGAGACTTTGGCCCTGATCTACTAAAGGTTTGCTTGTACTAAAACGTGTGCAAACATGATGTCACCCGCAAAAAAATGTGCAAGCTGATCTACCAACTCGGTGCACTGAGGATTGCGTCTCTCAAACGGGCAAAAAAGCATGCGTGATGCATTTAGCGCGTTTGCCTTGATGAATATGCAAATATGGGCGTTTCTGCCAGAACGTGCAAAATATTGGGAGGAGAAGATGCAAATAGATTCATTTAGCACACGCAACGTGATTTATCAAACCTGAAACAGATTGCGGTGGAAGTTTTTGCGTTTTTATTTAGTATGTTTGAAAGGCAAGTGTTATCTGACGCGGCTTTTTTTCTTTTATTGATTTAATACCTGCCAGGGCAAAAGCTCTTACATCTCTGCATTTCCTCACATCGGGGTCATTCCAGCGAACTGTAGCAGTTTTTTTCATGTGTTTAAAGTCATTTAAGCGCCGTTACGCAGGTCACACGTCTCTCCTCTTATGCACTCCTCTCCTTTCCTCTCCTCCTTCTGGAGTATGTGGCTGCCCAGCTGCAGGACCGGGACTGAGAGACGTCACCTCTGTCTTCACCCCGTCTTTGATCCCTCTGGTCAGTGTGTCCTGAGTGTCCCACCTGAGCTCTGTATTAATCCATCAGATCAAATTCTATGTGTCCATCCAGCTCTCTGTCCACCGCGGAAACTATTACCATGCGCAAACCCTCATTTAAATACTGCAGAATGCGTGTGCTGTCATTTAGCGTGTTACTCTTAGTAGATCACCTGTTGTTCATGCGCTAACCAGACACGCAAAATTTTACCAGGAGCACGCAATTTAGCGCCCCTTATCTGAGATCTTAGTAGATCAGGCCCTTAGTGTTTATTAGTTTTAAAACATGAAAAATGTTTTAAAACTAAAAAAACTGGAGCAGGTCGGACCATATTTATATATGTCTATGGGTCGGACTACTGAAGGCCCAGCTGTAGTGCTCACGGTTCGCCACGAATAATTCATGAAATATTATTTTTTGTATGTTTTTACTGAATCAATCGATTTTAATAGAAACAAAAACCATCCTGATCCTATCAGCAAATTATTGTTCTGTAATCATTATTGTAACTGAGTTTATTGTTAAACTGAATTGATCTGTCCTGTAAATAACTGGATGTGACATAAATAAACAATGTTCATAGGAACCATGTGTGTTTCTTTGTCTGCCTTATGGTGTTGGTGGTCTCCATCGTGGCAGTGGAGGATTTCTTTAGAAGCAAAGATTTTGTTTCCAGTAGCATCACGTTACAAGTCCTTGTTTCTTCTTGCATTGATCCAGTTAGCTGATGTTGTTCTTGTCAACATTTCTGGAGAAGAGTATGGACAGTTGTTTGTTATCAGAGCGCCTCAAAAACAGTCTCCTGCATCCATGCAGATGAGTGAATACAGGACGGCAGGACACTACCATGTTATTTCCCTCCACAAAGTCCTTGGGCCAAGACCCAACATTTGACATGTCACAAGCATGATTGTTTTTGTTCCTATACACCCCTGGCAGCTTTATATCACCTCTTAAAGAACTGATAGACTGTTGCTGTTCAAAAATGAAAAAAGTGCCTTCCCTGGAAATCATCTTTCTTTCATCATATCCTCTCCTTTGGGTGTTGGAACTATTTGCCAGCCATAGAGACTTGGAATACTGTAAACCGTTCATTACAGTTTTTCTCAATTGCTTTGGTGCTATTCTCCGATCAGAATGAAGGTTCTCATAACTATTAGTTCAACCTCCACAACATGTAGTCATTTGTGCACATCATAGTAGCAGTTTCTCCTTCCTCTGAACAAATTGCAAATGCTTTTGGACATGTATCAGTTACTTTCATACAATTCTCTGCTGTTTTATAACATTATCATTTGCTTCTGTCATATCAGTCAAAATGAACTGTACTTTTCAACACTGAATAGTCTTTCCCTAAAAAACTAATAGTCCTCATTTCATTGCTTGAGTCATCACATACAAAATTGTTGAACTAGTTTTCAAAATCTGTCAAACTCATTGTAAATGTTGGGAGAAGCACCGTATTCAAACAATTCAGGGAGAACAGGTATGTATAGTGTTGGACAGTAATTCAGCACTAAACAATCTGCACTGCTCATTGTGTCAGGATTTACTGTCAGATACAGTGGGAAAGAATTTTTTTACATTTACTGTACATTTAGACTTTCGGCTTTACTAAAGTTGTACTCAAAGGCTGTTTCTTATGTCTGTTGTAGATGACTGTAGTGTATGTTTCTATTGCACGATGCTGTGAACAAATCAGAATTGCAATGAGCATATGCAGTAAAAATGTGAAACATACATATTCAGTATTACTGTAGTTACTCCACTACAGTAGGCTAATGTGTAACCTTACTGTGGCTGTACATAGTGTATAGTGCTGTCTTGAACATTTTCAGGTAGTATCATCACTTTTTGCATTGAAAAACGCATAGAGAATAAAGTGTCATAATGAAAACATGACAAAGCCATTTGACTATCATGCTCATATACGATGGTGTCAGGACTTCTCATTTTGACGACACTGACAGTTTCACTGACATAAGTACTTGCTTTTGAGGGATGGACAATCCATTTTGAGCAAGTGACGCACTTTTGCAGGTTGTCCACTAGGTTTTGCAGTTTGTAACAATTGTTTTGAGAAATGCACTAACTGTTGTGCAAATGTTAAGAGTGAGGTGAGAATAGCACCAAAGCGATTGAGAAAAACTGTAAATAAGCTTCAATTAGCCGTTTGTCAGGTCTAAATCATTGCAATGTATTTTCTAATGAAGGATACTTTTAGACAAATTACATTTCTTCCCCATACCCTATTCAATTAGATAGATAGATAGATAGATAGATAGATAGATAGATAGATAGATAGATAGATAGATAGATAGATAGATAGATAGATAGATAGATAGATAGATAGATAGATAGATAGATAGATAGATAGATAGATAATTAATCAGCTTTTACCAACACATAAGGCTTGTTTAGTTTTTATATGTTTCAAAGTTAAAATAAAAAATAAACAGCTCTTATAAAAGTCTTATATATCACACCTCTTTTTTTGTCCTGCATTAAAACTCCAACTTGAAGATTGGAGAGTGTCCTTTTTAGAAGTCCAGGTCTGAAAAATCCCCCAAAAGTTCTGATACAATGACAATCAAAAAATACATGTTCAAGAGTTTCAATGTCAAGGTCACAAAGTTTACAATTGTTTCTTTCCACATTAAATCTTTGTCTAAGAAATTCATTCCAAGGGTAAATATCATTTAAGATCTTCAAATGACTTTCTTTAGTTTGTGGTGGGAGCGGGAGAGAGAAGTATTTGG
The DNA here is from genome assembly GCA_030347415.2 of Decapterus maruadsi. Taxonomy (NCBI): domain Eukaryota; kingdom Metazoa; phylum Chordata; class Actinopteri; order Carangiformes; family Carangidae; genus Decapterus; species Decapterus maruadsi. Next base: position 6,508,319 of record CM064885.1, on the reverse strand, counting down.
TTCTGATCCAGAATGTCTTCATGATGGACTTTACCTGTCTCTCATTGGTCAGTGCTGGCTCTGCTGTGGCCAACACTGATGCAGCTTTCTGTGCTCACTGATTCACACATGGACTGGTCTTGTTGTGTCTCTGGAAGGTGACAGGAAGTTTCACCTTTCTTCCTTACTCTACCTCTCTGAGAGCTCAGATCTGACTCTGTGCTTTATGTCTTCACTTCATCTCTTGCTGTGTGTATGTGGAGTTTCCATGGCTCACACATTCTCCTTCATCATGGAATAATTAACAATGGTCTCCATGGTGACCAGAGCACGTTCAGGAGGTCATCATCTGTGTTTTGTACTTGGATTGTGAAGTGTGTGTCAGCAGCGTCTCATCCTGACTGAAGTTCACCACCTGTTCATCAGTTCACAACAAACACATTGATTTATTTAAGGTGTTAAACTGTCTCAGTGGTCCAATTCAAGTGTCCTTCAGTCCACATATGGTTAGGGTTAGGTATGGTATGGGTCTCATTCATGAAACGTTAGTAAATCTGTGTGTAGATTTGCACATAAAAGCCAGAATAGTTCGATATGAAATATAAAAAAAACCAAAAACAAATCTACAGCGCTAGAGCAGCCACGGGAGGAGGAGGCTCTTCACAGCCTCAGCTGTTGGATCATGGTTGGCAGGGCCGCCCCTGCCTACACGCAGACCACGCACAGTGCGTAGGGCCCCGCGATCCAATAGGGGCCCCGTTTTGCACAAAGGATGTGCATATGCAAAGCCGTGAGGCGCGCTACTAGATCAGCTGTCAGCGCGAGGCAGGAGAGGAGAGAAAGGAGACGCCGCACGCGCCGTCACTGCAATGATTGACAGCAATCGATCTGATCACAAAACAAGAGGAAACTCGTGCTTCCCTCGTGGGTATTTGTTGACATGAACGGTGCCGTTAATTTTCGTTAGCGCTGTTAATGTTGCAAACGGCCTATAGCACTACATGTAAAACTTTGTGGCATAATCAAGCACTAAACTTCCACACTCAGCACAGCTGCTGCTGCTCCAGAGGTAGGAGGAGAGATGCTAGCCTCCAGTCCATTTAGCTAGAGTGATGTGGACTGTGGTCTGGAGGTGAAAGTCATTTGTTAACAGCTTTGTCTGCATGTGCATTCACCTCTGTTGAAAGGCAGTGGTAAATGTATCAGTTGTTGGTCGTATTTTCGGCTAAAGTTTAAAATCACCACACAAGGATTTGGCTAATGTTATTTTAATGGATGTAGTCTAGGTCGTCATCTGTTGGTGAATTTAATCTATGACAGGCAGCTTTGGAGCTATAATATTGATAGAAATGAGTGTATTTGATACTTCAGTTGACAGAAGGAACTATTTGAATCTACATTTTGAAATATCAGTCTGTTTGGTAATTAGTAGCCTATATTTTATTAGGATTGAAGTTGTAGCCCATATAATATTAATAATGATGATAATGATGCCAGTAATAATACTATAGTAATAATAGGTAGCAATTAGCAATAGTTTTTTTTTTTTTTTTTAAATATATAGGCCTATTAGAAGTAGCCTAGTACTGCCAGTATTAGTGGTTGTAGTTTGCATTATAATCGATTATAGTAGGGCCCCGAAGAAATTTTTTTGCTTAGGGCCCCATTTTGGTCAGGGACAGCACTGATGGTTGGATCAACACATGAAGTTCTATAGGCAGGTTATATTGTTACAGAAGCACCAGCCGTCTGTCACAGCTCCATCCAAACCGGTGCCGGCTGCGCTATTGCGCAGGATGAAGTGCGCGCCCACGAAGCGCGTAGCAACACAAATCAGTTTTTTCCGTTTTTTTCCAGATTATTATCATCATTAGATGGAGCCTTGGTGTGTTTGTGCTTGTCCGATCCCTAAACCGTCTCTCTCTTCAAATATTTCCAATTGTTTGCCATGTTTAAATTACGTGCTGCTCACGTTTCATGAATGAGACCCCATGTGTTTCTGGTGTGGAGCAGCGCGTCTCTGAATGCTGCAGAGACAGCTCTGTGTAGGCTGACAACCAGTGAGTGCTCGCGGCAGCGCCGCTGCTCGTTGGAAACAGCTGTAATAACGTGCTTTCGGGTCCTGAAACGTTTGTAATTTCTCTGGAAAGGTCGCTAGATTTGTCGCTGCTCGCTTTTTACAAACAAAGTCGCCAAGACTGTTTGGAAAGTCGCTAAGTTGGCAACACTGCGCTCTGCTTCTCTCTCTCTTCACGCTCTGCGCCGGTGGGGTTCGTTTACATTCAGCACCAGGTTTGACCGGAGCGGAGCTCCAATGAGCCCCGCCCCCGCGGGCACACAAACAACATGAGACAAGCCGCGCATCAACGTCATCTTGCGGTCTGGCCCAGAGTAGAAATCAAATGCACTCCTCCTGCTGCGGTCGAGTTGAAAACAGTGACACTGAGCTTCCAAACCGTACATTGAGTTTCAACCAAGATTCCAGCGCAGCGGCAGACAATTTCAGCGGCGGCCGCCTCTAAATTTATGCAGAATAAAACCTGTTTTTAGACAAGATTGAGACCCCCCTCATATTTTGCTTTTGAGTCTTTCAGGGGGGTCGAGGGGTTAATAAAGGCTTGAGTTATGGTTGTTCACCAGTGACTGACTGTGTTCCCAGTCATGTTGCTCAGACTAGAGCCAGAAAGCAGTCAACTGTGAAACACAGTGAAGTCAGCCTGCAGTCCAGCTGCTCATGTCACCTTCTACCTCAACACACCACTTTCATATGAGTCTTCATTCATCTTCATGCCCTGAGCCCTTGTGGTTGTTGCTGCTACTGCCTTACATTGATCAGAATATCAACAGGTGAGTGTTACTGTAAATGTTCACTGTTCACGCTTGTTGAAGTGGGAGAGCAGTGTGCTTTGTGTCTGCTGTGTATCATTGTAATAGTATGTCTTGTTTGTGTTATTTCTGTACGATGGACCCCCTCGAAAACGAGATGCTGCATCTCAAGGGGCTATCCTAAATAAAACTTAAACTTAAAACTGAGTCTCATCACATCATCCATCATTTATTATCATTTAAAAACACAAGTCTGTGATTTATTTTAAAACCAAAAGAGAATAAGAAGTTTTTGGTGCCACAGTCAAGAAATGAACCATTTTAAATGATGCCTCCTTGATTTGTTATTTCCTTTGAATCCAGAAATCAAATGAATCAGGATGTATCTAAGCACGTGATCAACTGGTTTTTTGTTTCATAACTAAATCAGAGTAAGTAATTCTATTTTTTTTAAAAACATTTTAGAGTTTTGTTTTGCTACTTAATCTTTTCATTTCTCATTTGGCAGAGAGAGCAGCTCGGTACACAGACAAGTGTGAAAAAGTCCAAATAAAAGAAACTGACCAAAAAGCAGCGTCTTCAATTTAAAACAGCAGATTTAGCTATAGGTTCTTTGCTTTAGAAATAAGAATGATTGATCATGTGATGATACCCAGACCTTCAGTAACTCATCAGCTGTGTAGCCGACCATCTTGGTTACCTTGACGGTGTCAGTCCCTCCATCTTCTCTTCCTCCTGGTTTTCTCCTGTGGGTGTTGTCCCTGCTGCGGTGGATCAGTGTCGCCCCCTGCTGATGGTCCTGACAACATCACAACAACACAAACAAGGGAAACACACACACGCACACACACACACACACACACACACACACACACACACACACACACACACACACACACACACACACACACACACACACACACACACACTTAATGGTTCAGCATTAGAAAAGAACAGCAGTGAAAACGTCTCTCTACTCAAATTGCAGATGTAACTCCCCCCCCCCCCTCCTCCCACTCCCCACTCCTCCTCCTCCTCCTCCTCCTCCACTTTCTCTTTACTTTCACTTTGACCAAGCGGGTGTGTCACTGCGGTCAGATGAGCACCGCGGAGTCAAACCGGCCGCGCAAACATTTTAACTGCGCCCGTATCATGGAGCTTACGGCGAATGCTCCGAGTCCACTGAGAAAGCCAGCGCTGTTTAGAACCAAGCATAAACTTCCGGTTTTCAAAATAAGACGATGGAGGCAATCAATCAAGCTCGTGTGTGTGTGTGTGTGTGTGTGTGTGTGTGTGTGTGTGTGTGTGTGTGTATGTGTGTGTGTGTGTGTTTTATACACTAAAAATGGTCTAATATTCAATTTCAATTCAATTCAAATGTTAAGAACTCACCTTTTTGAATCAGATTTTAATAAATAAATTCTGTGTGTGTTTTAAACTGTTTTCCATGTTTTATGAAGATATATGTTCATCACTTGTGTTATTAACAGTTTTTATTGTATGTAAATTGTCTTTGAGCTTCTGGAAAAGCGCTTATAAAAAAGTATTTATTATTACTTTTCTCTCTATTATTACTATTATTATTATTATTATTATTATTATTATTATTATTATTACTAATTTCCCTAAAATGATACAGTAAAATGTTTGGTATTGAATGAGGAAGTAGTCAGGATGCTCCTGAAGTCAACTGTACAAACCATGGTCTGAACTTATGGACCAAAGTGTTTTACAGTTGAGTAAAAATTGAGTACTAGGCCTTTTTCTGTGAAAAAAAGGTTTAAAATAATAAAAATGTAAACATGTTTGACAATGACTGAGCATGTAGTCAAGATGGTGAAGTCAACTGCATCAAACATTGTCAGAACTATTGGCCAAAGTTACAGTAGAAACCGAATATTAGACCAATTTTGGTGTGTGAAAACACACACAAACTTGATTGAGTGCCATCGTCTTATTTTGAAAACCGGAAGTCATCTGGCTTGGTCCGTGGACTCGGAGCATTCGCCGTAAGCTCCGTGGTGCGGGCGCAGTTCAAATGTTTATGATGCTGCATCAAGTGCGGCTGGATTGACTCCGAGAAGACGAACAACGGCTCATGAGTGTTGTGTCGCAGTTTATTTTCCCGTGTGAAGGTAAGGTGAACAAACAATGTTTTCCTCCTTAACACCTGTCGTTACCTGACTTCTCTGTCCTTCAACTTGTCATTGTGTTATTGTAGCTGAGTCACAGTTGTAACTGTCTGAGCTCATCCAGACAGCCTGGAGAACAGCTGGGACTTTGTCTGTCATTAGATTTACTACAGGACTGATGTGGGGTCAGTGTGGCGGGCTGAGGGGCTCACAGGGCTTTTAAGGCTCTAGATGATGTTCAGAAAGACAGTCAACACCACATTAAATGAGTCCAGGCTGATGCTTCAACAGGAGAGGGCAGGGCCACACCCTAACATAAAAAAAGAGTTATGATTTTATATACAGTAACTAATACATCTCTCTGCTACCACTGAACAGACATTGTTTTTTCTATCAAGTAGGGTTCTGATGCAGTAGGACTAACTAACTCCATGGGTGAGGTTAAAACCTGTTTGATGTCACTCTTTTATTTCGTGGTTGTCTCCATTATTATGTTGTTTATATTACTAGGTTTTTCTGTCACTGTACTGTTTGCTGCTATTATCTGGTATTATGGTATTAATCTGCTATCATCTGGCACATTTACATGTTTTATATGTTCATTAATGTGCACTATCCCACCCAAATAAACAAATAAAGTAAAGTAAATAATATTAAATTCTATCTATATCAACTCTATCTCTATCCTATAGTTGAATACTGTTTTCAGAATGTGTTAAGGGAGGAGAAAAATACAATGTAATCTAATTACTGTAATCAGATTGCATTTTACATCTACAGTATGTATGTTGATGTGGACATATTGTTGTTTATTTATTGAAGAAAGAATCAAAGAGTAAACAACAACAGCTGTCAACAGAGGGTGGATAGTCCTGTAGGTTGTTTTATTGTTGTTGCCTGTAACAGGTTCATTAACATCATGTTACAACTAAGATCATACATAGGTGAATTAGGTGCTGAAACCAGCAGCTCAGTAACTGAAAGACAAACAAAGGAATTGACTTATGTCGCCTGAAAACACTTCATCGTTCAACTTTGTTGAATCACGTCCAACACTGATGGAAACTGACAGATTAAACCTGATGAGCTCAGAGACACATTAAAGATGAAAGCATTACACAGCATGTTTGTCCTGTGACTCTGTGGTTCCATCAGCAGCTCACCGACTCATTAGAATGAATGAGAAGTTGACACTGTCTCTGTGTCCTCACCATTCATGTCTGTGCTCACACACAGCAAACAACAAAAATCAACATTTTTCAAGCAGAAATTTTCATTTTTCAGCCTCAAAAACTGAAGATTCTGTTTGTTTTGACTGTGAACTGAATATTTTTGTCTCTTTTATTGTTGCTGTGACAAAACATTTGAAGATGTGTCCTCAGACTGAGAGGAACTTGAACGCATCATTTGTCTGTATTTTGTGACATTTGATGGAGCAGACGATGAATGGACGGACAGAACTGGTGAGTGTTTTTCTCTCTTTGAATTTCCAGTGTGAGGTAAATGAGTGAATGTTGTGATAGTGGAGCTGTGAGGTGAAATAAGTTTTGGCCCAGTTGTTGTTTGTGTAGCTTGTTTGATCCAGTGGTTTTCTACTGGACGCTGTCCACACAGAGACTGTGTCCCATCAACTGAGTGGATCTCAGTCCTTGTGTGTGTCAGTGGATGGAAACAGTGGTCCATGGATCATGTTGCTGCTGCTGCTGCAGCAGCTTCATGACGCCATCTAGTGGACTGATAGTAGAAGTACAGCAGCTGATGGCAGCTTCCTCTTCCTCACTGCTGTGTGACTGCAATCAGCTGACACTGATATGAAGCAGAGAAGAAGAGCCAATCAGTGGAGGGAGGAGCAGCTGGAGACATGATGGACATGATGAATGATGTGTGTTTCCTCTGCAGGTCAAGCTACAAAGTGTGTGTGAGCTCAGCAGCATGGATCAGTGTGAGGACAGAGAGGAGGGAGCCCCTCCCTCTAAAACCACTCTGTGTGGGGGACGTCAGAGCCAGACCGCAGGTCAAAGGTCAGAATAGAAAACAGTCAGAAAGACTTTTCTCTCTAAAAGTCACTTGTTGTGTTTATTAAAAGACTGAAGATATTTTTCATCAGTTTTTCTCCAACATGTACATTTATCAGTTGTGTTGTTGTTTCAGGATCCAGCAGCAGAGACCAGACTCTCCTGAACACAGCTGTCTGTCTTTAAAGAGCAACAGGTCAAAGGACTTTCCCATTAACTTTAAAGGAGGACGTGGATCAGCTGATCAGATGTGAGACAACAACTACAGTTCAAAGCTTTTGAGTTTCTGTTGAACTTTTTTACTGTGGAGTCACATTTCAATGATTCTCCATAAAATCACAGACACACGTTGTCCAGCTGCAGTAAAGAGTCCCTGCCTGAACATCCACATGTTAATATTCAGTGATGCTCACAGTGCAGCCCAGTAGCAACAGGAAATATGTCAGCAGCAGCTTCTACTTCCAACAGGAAGTAACCACTGGGTTAAACTCATCTTTTCATTGGCTCTAAATGTTGATGGTCTTGTTTCCAGCTGCTAGAAGGAACATGGTGATGTTGGCTGCATCAAGTCGCCTCCTGGTGGCAGCTTTGAGCTGTGCAACAGGGCGAGGGGCCGCTCAGTGGTTTGGAGTGAGTTCAGAGTGACGTCAGACACAGAGAGCAGAGACAGAGGATCAGATCAGTTACAGGAGCTGAAGCAGAATCTCAGCAGCTGTTTTTTACAGGAGCAGATGAACAAATGTCCATAAATACTGAGAGAGAGAACCAGCAAAACTCAGGGAAAGATAGAAACTTCAACTCATCTACAGCAGTGCTTCTCAAACTGTTTTACATCAAGGACCCTGAAACTGACACAAAATAGACCACGGACCCCCATTGGACAACATTTTGAAGCACCAGAAATACACAAATATTTGTTATGGGACTCAAGAACCTTTTTTAGTCTAGGTATGTTCAAATTAGGGCTAATGGTATTAAAATTTAAAAAAGTAAAAAAAAAAAAAAAAAAATTCTAGTAAAAACAAAAAAAATGAAAATTGGTAAAAAATAAAAAAAAAATAAAAATGAAAAGAAAAAAAGAAGAAATTCTCTTAAAAAAGGTTAAAAATTCTAGAAAAGAATGTTCTACAATTTCATGAAAAAGTTGGGGACCCCCTTAAATGACATTTTCTGAGGTGAAAAAAAATCCTTCATCATTGTTTACAACTTTTATTTACAGGAATAAGGATACAAATCAAGCATTGTTGTTTCTTTTTTATTACGGTTCATGTTTTTGTTGTGTTCATTTTTTTAAATGTAAAACTTTTTAACATGAGTTGTGTTGTTGTTTCAGGATCCAGCAGCAGAGACCAGACTCTCCTGAACCCAGCTGTCTGTCTTTCAAGAGCGACCGGTCAAATGACTGGTCCATTGACTTTAAAGGAGGACGTGGATCAGCTGATCAGATGTAAGCTGTAACTGACAATCAGACTCAGGTTATTGTAGAAAAGAACCAGTTTGTACCACGTGTTGTCGGACCAGGTCTGAATTCAAAGTGTCTGTGTCTGTAAGTTATTAATGACATGAGAATCAATACAGACAACAACAAAATATCGATCCTCGTCCTCCTCGACTTGAGCTCAGCCTTCGACTCAGTTGACCACGGCATACTGCTAGAGAGGCTAGAAAACTGGGTGGGGTGGGCCTGTCTGGTACAGTGCTCCAATGGTTCAGGTCCTACCTCTGTGACAGAAACTTTGTTGTAAAACTTGGCGACTTCCAGTCAGACAGTCACAACACAGTGTGTGGTGTCCCACAGGGCTCGATCCTTGGTCCACTTCTTTTCAACCTCTACCTGCTCCCTCTTGGCCGTATTATTAGTAAGCACAACATTGGCTACCACAACTATGCCGACGACACGCAGCTCCTCTTTTCATTATCCTCTGACGACGTCCAACCCATAAACTCCCTTGTCCGCTGCCTGGAAGAAATCAACTCTTGGATGGCAGCCAACTTTCTCCAACTGAATAGGGAGAAGACTGAAATTCTGGTCGTGGGGGCTAAAGCCCAGAGACAGCGGGTGTGTGAATACCTGGAATCCAGATCTCTCAAAACCAGCGAACTAATTAAGAACCTAGGTGTTACCATGGATGGAGGTCTCTCTTTCAAAAGCCATATAAGCAATACTACCAGGGTCGCCTTTTTTCAGCTAAGAAACATCTCAAAGATCAGAAACTTTCTTTCTCAGTCTGACTCAGAAAAACTCATGCACGCCTTTGTCATGAGCCGGCTCGACTATTGTAACTCTCTGTTTATGGGCCTCCCAAGCAAAACTACCCAGAGGTTACAACTCATCCAAAATTCAGCCGCACGGATCCTAACCATGACAAAAAGATCAGAACACATAACCCCTATTCTCCGCAACCTCCACTGGCTACCTGTCGTCTTCAGAATCCGATTCAAAATACTCCTTCTGGTCTATAAATCACTTAACGGTCTAGCCCCACAATACCTATCTGACATGCTATCAGCCCACAATCCCGGTCGACTCCTCAGGTCTCAGGGTAGAGATCTCCTCCATGTGCCGAGAGCCCTTACCAAATCAGGTGACATGGCATTTAGCATTTATGCACCCAAAGAGTGGAACAGTCTACCACTTGACCTCAGGAATGCTCCGACCTTAGGCTCCTTCAAAGGCAAACTTAAAACATTCCTGTTTAGCAGTGCATTTCCCTAAACGTCCCCATGTGTATGAACCTGTGTTTATCTATTGTATGTATCTACTGCTGTATTGCTATGCATTTTAAATGTCTATGTGTGTATATACTCTTGTGTATTTATCTCTGTTTATTTTTAATTTAATATGTTGTTCTATTATGTAAAGCACTATGAACTGCTTCCGTATGATATGGTGCTATATAAATAAAATTGAATTGAATTGAATTGAATTGTTGTGAACGTCCTCAGGGGACATATAAAGTCCATCTTGTATTATGTCTCTGTCCTGATGTTGACTTGACACTGATTCCTCCACAGAGTGGAGCAGGAGAGCTCAGAGGTTCAGTCCAGTGGTCAGTCTGCCCAGCAGCATCAAACACACCTGGACTCCATATTTATGGTGAGGACATGTCCAACAGCTGCTGTTCCATCTGTTGTGTTCACCATCATCTCCATGCTGCACTTTGACACCAGTGGATTGTCAGTCTGTCCAACATGGATCTGATGTTTGGCTCCATGCTTTTAGTTTGATGCTGTCACTCATAGAGTTTCTGTTCCAGCTGCTGGAGGACAACATGATCACTTTTGTCAAGAAGGAGCTGAAGAAGATCCACAAGGCTCTGAGTCCAGATTACCCAGAATGCTCAGGGAGTCAGAGGGAGGATGAGGAGGATGAAGAGCAGAGGAGGAGCAGCAGAGAGGCATTAGTGAAGATTACAGTGAACTTCCTGAGGAGGATGAAGCAGGAGGAGCTGGCTGAGCGTCTGCAGAGCAGTAAGAGGATTTCTCTAAAGATTCAACATGATGGACAAATGAGACGTTCACTGACATCAACACATGGAGGGAAACATGTTCATATAGTTGTTATTTAGAGGAATTAACATGTTATATTTATTATTGGTTTGATTTCTTGTGTTTTCATTCAGAACATCTTGCTCCAGTTTGTCGTCGTGAACTCAAATCTGTCCTGAAGAAGAAGTTCCAGTGTGTGTTTGAGGGGATCTCTAAAGCAGGAAACCCAACCCCTCTGAACCAGATCTACACAGAGCTCTACATCACAGAGGGAGGGGCTGGAGGGGTCAATGATGAACATGAGGTCAGACAGATTGAAACAGCGTCCAGGAAACCAGACAGACCAGAAACAACCATCAGACAAGAAGACATCTTTAAAGCCCCACCTGGAAGAGAGCGACCAATCAGAAGAGTGATGACAAAGGGAGTGGCTGGCATTGGGAAAACAGTCTTAACACAGAAGTTCACTCTGGACTGGGCTGAAGACAAAGACAACCAGGACATACACTTCACATTTCCCTTCACCTTCAGAGAGCTGAATGTGCTGAAAGAGAAAAAGTTCAGCTTGGTGGAACTTGTTCATCACTTCTTCTCTGAAACCAAAGCAGCAGGAATCTGCAGCTTTGATCAGTTCCAGGTGGTCTTCATCTTTGACGGTCTGGACGAGTGTCGACTTCCTCTGGACTTCCACAACACTGAGATCCTGACTGATGTGACAGAGTCCACCTCAGTCAACGTGCTGCTGACCAACCTCATCAGGGGGAACCTGCTTCCCTCTGCTCGCCTCTGGATAACCACACGACCTGCAGCAGCCAATCAGATCCCTCCTCAGTGTGTTGACATGGTGACAGAGGTCAGAGGGTTCACTGACCCACAGAAGGAGGAGTACTTCAGGAAGAGGTTCAGAGATGAGGACCAGGCCAGAAAGATCATCTCCCACATCAAGACCTCACGAAGCCTCCACATCATGTGCCACATCCCAGTCTTCTGCTGGATCACTGCTACAGTTCTGGAGGAGCTGTTGAAGACCAGAGAGGGAGGAGAGCTGCCCAAGACCCTGACTGAGATGTACATCCACTTCCTGGTGGTTCATCTCAAACTGAAGAAGGTCAAGTATGATGGAGGAGCTGAGACAGATCCACACTGGAGTCCAGAGAGCAGGAAGATGATTGAGTCTCTGGGAAAACTGGCTTTTGAGCAGCTGCAGAAAGGAAACCTGATCTTCTATGAATCAGACCTGACAGAGTGTGGCATCGATATCAGAGCAGCCTCAGTGTACTCAGGAGTGTTCATACAGATCTTTAAAGAGGAGAGAGGCCTGTACCAGGACAAGGTGTTCTGCTTCGTCCATCTGAGTGTTCAGGAGTTTCTGGCTGCTCTTCATGTCCATCTGACCTTCATCAACTCTGGACTCAACCTGATGTCACAACAACAAACAACCTCCAAGAAGACTGAAACAACAGGAGTCAAATCTGCAGAGACAAACTTCTACCAGAGCGCTGTGGACAAGGCCTTACAGAGTCCAAATGGACACCTGGACTTGTTCCTCCGCTTCCTCCTGGGTCTTTCAATGGAGACCAATCAGAATCTCCTACGAGGTCTGATGACAAAGACAGGAAGTGACTCACGGTCCAATCAGAAAACAGTTCAGTACATCAAGAAGAAGATAGAAGAGACTCCCTCTGCAGAGAAAAGCATCAACCTGTTCCACTGTCTGAATGAACTGAATGATGGTTCTATAGTGGAGGAGATCCAACAGTCCCTGAGATCAGGACGTCTCTCCACAGATGAACTGTCTCCTGGTCAGTGGTCGGCTCTGGTCTTCATCTTACTGTCATCAGAAGATCTGGATGAGTTTGACCTGAAGAAATACTCTGCTTCAGAGGAGGCTCTTCTGAGGCTGCTGCCAGTGGTCAAAGCCTCCAACAAAGCTCTGTAAGTGGAGAGAGAGTTGGATTTATTCATCATTACATAAAAACACTTCTGTCTTTTCAACAGGACAGATAATAAACTCCTTTCTCCTTTAATTCCTCATGATCATCTCTTCAGACTGAGCAGCTGTGACCTCTCAGAGAGAAGCTGTGAAGCTCTGTCCTCAGTCCTCAGCTCCCAGTCCTCTAGTCTGAGACACCTGGACCTGAGTAACAACAACCTGCAGGACTCAGGAGTGAAGCTGCTGTCTGCTGGACTGGAGAGTCCACACTGTAGACTGGAGACTCTCAGGTGAGGATCCATCCAGCTGTTTATCTGATGCCACTTGAACACAGCAGCAGGTGTTGACAGAGGGTTCCTGTGTGTTGTTGTGTGTGTTCAGTCTGTCAGGCTGTGCTTCATTGGACATGTTCATGATTTTAGTGAACGTTGAACTGAATGAATCAGTTTATAAATGATGAACCTGAGCAGCGTTCACTGTCACCAGAGTGAACACGGTTCAGGTTTTATGACAGTTCTACATCACGTCTCCATGGAGACGGCCCAGCATCACTAGTATGTTGTCGTGGTACAGACGGTACAGACACATCTACTAATGATGAAGACAGTTTGTGTGAGTGTTTGAAGCAGTTTGATGAACAAACGGTAGTGGACGATTTGTTCTGTACAATGAAATAATGACGGAACATTACACATTATGACATGAAACTAATAATAAAGATAAATGAAGTTATTTTTCTTCAACTTAATTAACACATCCACAGTTTTGGTGATTCACTTTAAGGTCAAACTCAGGTCTCTAGTATGAGATAAAAATCAATATGATAACATTCAAACAACATGAGCAACTTAAATCAATAAACAAAGGAAGTGAGGTCAGGACAGTCACGTTGTCTTCAGGCAAATGTTTGGAGGGAAAGAGAGGGTCAAAGGTCAGAGGGCAGGGTTATATCACCTTAGGGGGTGTGGTTAGGTGTGACTGTGGTGATGCAGGCAGGTGGAGTCTGTGATTTTAACACTGACTGGATACAAACAACAAAACAAATGTGAGAGATCATAGTTAGGGCACCGGGCCATCGCCCAGGGCACTGGTCCCAACAGCTATGAAATAGTTGAGGGACCAGTGCCCGGGCAAAGTAAACACAGACACACAGCTAAATCAGACTGATACAGGATTCAGCTCAGTCACACACACAGACTCTAGAACCAGCTTCATGTCATTACAGTTACACACACACACACACACACACACATTAAAAACACACAGGTAACATACAAATGTGCGCGTCAGCGCGCACTCCTCTCCCACACTCTAACACACACAGGTAACTTCCTGTGATTACAGTTAAAGACACACAAACACATCAAATGCGCGCGTAAGCGCGCACTCATCTCTCTCACTCTAACACAGGTAACTTCATGTGATTCCAGCTCCTCCATATCAGTGCTTATAGAAAGATGATCATGTGTCTGATCAGCTCTGTCTTGACCTTAAGATCGTGGGTTTGATTCCCATGTTGACAGAGATGGTTAGAACAGCAGTAGCCCCCGGTGCCCTTTCAAAATTTCCCGAGAGGAAATTTTCTAGTTTATAATCAAATCTATCTATAAATCTACATTTACAAACTAGAACATGTTGAGTAAAAAACACTGTAAATTACCAGGTTTGTGTTGAAATGTTGTGTATTTCTGATTCTAACCTGTTATTTCCTTCATATTGAGTATATGAGTGTTTTTCCTTGAATTCCTCTTCAGACTGAGCAGCTGTGACCTCTCAGAGAGAAGCTGTGAAGCTCTGTCCTCAGTCCTCAGCTCCCAGTCCTCTAGTCTGAGACACCTGGACCTGAGTAACAACAACCTGCAGGACTCAGGAGTGAAGCTGCTGTCTGCTGGACTGGAGAGTCCACACTGTAGACTGGAGACTCTCAGGTGAGGATCCATCCAGCTGTTTATCTGATGCCACTTGAACACAGCAGCAGGTGTTGACAGAGGGTTCCTGTGTGTTGTTGTGTGTGTTCAGTCTGTCAGGCTGTGCTTCATTGGACAAGTTCAGTCCAGTGGAGTAGCAACATAATTTTGTTTTACTGATGTATAATGACAATAAGGGCTTTCAATTTCAATTTCTACTGTTTAACAACAGCAGATCATTTATTTAAAGGGCCAATGAGGAGTTTCTATTTGGTTATAATAAAGTCTCACGTTAATGTGGATGAATCTACGCTACCCACACTTGTTAATGGCTCCATTTTCAATAAATATATTGTTTTGTCTCTATCGTTTTGTTATTATTAGTGGTGGTGGAAATGCTGGGCGAGCCAACCAGCGTTTCCTTACTTTCGGTTTTGCGGACGCGAATGAGAACAACGCCGCCAAATTGCCGTTTATGGTCGGGATGACGACGGTAACTGAACCTCTGACTTCTTGATGAATGAAAACAAGAGTCCATCTTGCGCCGGTCGAAGAACTCTACGGTGCGCACGGAGGCTCATAAATGTAGTGTGAAAACACTTTGCTTTTCCAAAACTCCCTGTTGTCCCTCTAAATAAACAGAACAAATGAACATGAATTAGTTGATTTTTATCTGTATGATCTGAACTTATAAGCAGTTGTTTTTTAGTGTGAACTGACACAAACACTGACTGAAGAAACTAAACAGCATGTGGTGGAGGCTCACTGAACATTAAAACACTGATTCCAGGAATCTGGTCCAATATTTTATTGTTTGGAGAAAACACTATACTAGATGATAGTTGGTGTAGGTCAGGGATCCCCAATAGGCGGCCCGCGGGCCACATCCGGCCCGCGAAAGCAAAACATCTGGCCCGCGACGATTATGCCATTCTGAACGTTTATTTTCATGTTTTACTTTTCATGTTTCCCTTAATTATTTTTGAAAAACGGGCGTCATTCTGAACCTGAAAAATGTATACAATTTCTAAAAGTTGGTTAAATCTGCTGTTGTAAAGGCCGAGGGGTCGTTTGCTGCGGTAGTACAGTGGACATAGCAATTGACTCCCACGCAGCGGAGCGCGGATCGAATCCCGGAGCAGGAGCTCAATGGAAGCTAATTTTGTCTTGTATATTAGCCCACTGCTACTTCGGACCATGTTATGTCATGCTCACACACCTGCAACGGACGTTTCAGCTGGTCTGTTTTCAGCGAGCAACATCAAGCCGGGCAGGAAGCCACGCGGTCGTTGTTTTGTTTTTTTTCCCCCCATCGCGCCGCGCCGTACGTCTACACACGCCAGCTGATCCGCCGCTGGTCCTCTGAGTGAAATATCCAAGTAAGTCAGGTAGGCTGATTAATAACATGACCTGCACCAAAAGGCGGTAAAGTGACTGGGCTGATGAGTTAAGTTTTATTTAACTGAACCATGCTGACGCTGAGAGTGACACCTGACGCTCTCTCGCTCCCCCCCTCTCTCTCTCTGTTGACGTGTGTCTGACTCCCAGACTCTCAGCTGGCTCTTCTTGAGGTGAAGGGTTGTACAGATGCTGCTTACAGTTTGGATTTGTGGACATTTTGCACATGGGTTTAAAAATCTGCATAAATGGCAATGATGATATATCAATGTAGAAAGGTTGCTCCTTTCTTGCTGTGTGTCTCTAGCTAATCATTTATTTTTGCCATTGTGAATATCAGAATATTCCACACACAACTACTGCTCCATTCTTGTTGTCTTCCTTTATGTTACACCTCTATTTGGGTACTCTAAATTTAAATGCTAGGATGCTTTTATTTGATCTAAACAGCAGTGGCTGTTTTTCAGGAGTGCAATTTTTCTTGTTTGACCCTTTGAGACTCCCATGCCTAAATTATTACTTATAGAATGTAATGCTTTTCTTCAATTTTTTCAAAAATGAATAGCAGTTACATTATCTATACCAAAAAAAACAACTTTTACTGGCATGATGGGAAAAAACGGGACGTTACGGCCCTCGGCTTGGCACCCTTCACATATTTTGGCCCTTGCCGAAAACTAATTGGGGAACCCTGGTGTAGGTAGTGGATGATTTGTTCTGTACAATGAAATAATAAAGGAGCATTACACATTATGACATGAGACAAATAACAACCATTAATGAAGTTATTTTTCTTTAACTTAACACATCCTCAGTCTTGGTGATTCACTTTAAGGTCAAACTCAGGTCTCTAGTATGAGATAAAAATCAATATGATAACATTCAAACAACATGAGCAACTTAAATCAATAAACAAAGGAAGTGAGGTCAGGACAGTCACGTTGTCTTCAGGCAAATGTTTGGAGGGAAAGAGAGGGTCAAAGGTCAGAGGGCGGGGTTATATCACCTTAGGGGGTGTGGTTAGGTGTGACTGTGGTGATGCAGGCAAGAGGAGTCTGTGATTTTAACACTGACTGGATACAAACAACAAAACAAATGTGAGAGATCATAGTTTATAATCAAATCTATTGATGAATCTACATTTACAAACTAGAACATGTTGAGTAAGAAACACTGTAAATTACCAGGTTTATGTTGAAATATTGTGTATTTCTGATTCTAACCTGTGACTTCCTTCATATTGAGTATGTGAGTGTTTTTCCTTGAATTCCTCTTCAGACTGAGCAGCTGTAACCTCTCAGAGAGAAGCTGTGAAGCTCTGTCCTCAGTCCTCAGCTCCCAGTCCTCTAGTCTGAGACACCTGGACCTGAGTAACAACAACCTGCAGGACTCAGGAGTGAAGCTGCTGTCTGCTGGACTGGAGAGTCCACACTGTAGACTGGAGACTCTCAGGTGAGGATCCATCCAGCTGTTTATCTGATGCCACTTGAACACAGCAGCAGGTGTTGACAGAGGGTTCCTGTGTGTTGTTGTGTGTGTTCAGTCTGTCAGGATGTCTGGTCACAGAGGAAGACTGTGCTTCTCTGGCCTCAGCTCTGAGCTCCAACCCCTCCCATCTGAGAGAGCTGGACCTGAGCTACAACCATCCAGGAGCCTCAGGAGTGAAGCTGCTGTCTGCTGGACTGGAGGATCCAGACTGGAGACTGGACTCTCTCAGGTATGGAGAGGCTGCTGCAGCCACACACACTGTCTGATAGAGGAGGAGGAGCTGGAACATTTTCTATGGCCCCGTTCACACCTGCTCACACCTGCTATTAACATCATGACATCAGATCCCATCAGTCAGACCATATCCAGAGGTGGTGTAGGCCACAGTCAAGCTCCGCCCACTCCACTGACGTCCTCTGTCTCAGTCTGACTCGTCCCAACACAGTTTAGACTGAAGCCAAAATCTCAGAGTGTTTCCAACATGAGCTGTGCAGCTTTCATCGTCACGGTGATGAACTAGTGGGATCAGGAGTTTGTCCTCATCATGACTCACTGTGTCATATTCAGGAGAAGAGATGTCAGTGATGAAAGCAGCTGTTGGCAGCTGTGCTCTGAGTCTCTCCAGATGTTTGGATCAGGAAACATTTCAGCTGCAGCTGCTTGAACTGCTCCTGAACCAACAGAACAGTCCCAGAGACTGGAGACACCTGTTGAGTGTGGAGGACACACTAATAGCAACACATGCAGCAACAAGAATCAAAGCATGTCCACTGCTCAGAGACATTGGTCTCCCAGCGTCTCCAACCAAGGAGGACATAAGAGACAGAAATCAGGTCTCTGTCTGCTCAGATATTGATGATCAATAATCAGCTCAGTCTCTCTGAGATCCTGATCTTGTCCTGATGAGATGTCTTGTTGTGTTGAGGAGACATCCAGATGTCCTCACTGTCCTCACAGAGGCCTGGAGCTGTCCATCAGAAGAAAGGGAGTGTAGTGAACAGTGGAATAATCATCCATGTGTGTGTGATCAAACAGCTGTTTTCACACTGTGTGTGTGTGTGCTGACTCCAGATCAGATGAAGACACAAAGTGTCTCCTTAATGAAAGTCTCCAACAGGATTCTTTGTCCAGGCCTCAGCGTCCAGCGCCTACAGAGCTGTTGAAAGCTTTGATGGAGGTGGCTACAAAAGAGAAGTGAAAAGAAGGAGAAGAGAGTGATTGATGATGAGATCCTGATCCGTCCTGTCACTGTGATCAGATGTTTCTATTAGAGCTCCTTCATCCACTCACTGCTGCTGTGGCTCCTGTGGAAACCTGCTCACAGCCTCATTCTTCAGCTTCAAACAAACACAACTTGTGTTCACACTCAGTCTTTCTCACTAAACTCACTGGCTCTCATTCATGAAACCTTAGTAAATCTGTGTCATGCACATAAAGCTCATGCTACTAAAACTCTACTCCAGATTCATGAACGTCTTCTGTTAGTGGTGCTGTGACTGGGACAGGTCATCAAAGGCTGGAGGTAAGCAACAGATGGAGTGAATGTAAAGCCAGAAGATGAAATAACAGAATGAAATAAAAGTAAAAAGAGGTCAGTACAGAGCTGCAGCAGCCACCAGAGGAAGAGGCTCTTCACAGCCTCATGCATCAAGTTCTAGAGCAGCTTCTATTCTTCCAGATGCAGCAGCCGTCTCTCACAGCTCCATCCAAACTGCTGACAACTGTCTTATTGTGTGTGTCCACCCAGCTTGGAGCAACGTGGAGCGTTACACACTCTGCATCGCACATCAGCTGCTGTACATTGATGGAAGAAAAGTTGTTGTGCTTTTATATCCCATTATTTGATCATTAGATGGAGCCTTGACTGTTGCTGTGTCCCATCCCAAACGTCTCTCTCTCCAAATATTTGAATCCTTTGTCATGTTTAAATGACCTGTTTCAAAGGCATCCAAGTATTTGGAACATGAGAGTATCCATCCATCCATCCATTATCTTCCGCTTCTTCCGGGGCCGGGTCGCGGGGGCAGCAGTCGGAGCAGGGATCCCCAAACTTCCCTCTCCGCTGACACTTCCTCCAGCTCTTCCGGGGGCACCCCGAGCCGTTCCCAGGCCAGCCGAGCAACGTAGTCACTCCAGCGTGTCCTGGGTCTTCCTCGGGGCCTCCTCCCGGTGGGACATGCCCGGAACACCTCACGAGGGAGGCGTCCAGGGGGCATCCTATACAGGTGCCCGAGCCACCTCAGCTGACTCCTCTCGATGTGGAGGAGCAGCGGTTCTACTCCGAGCTCCTCCCGGGTGACCGAGCTCCTCACCCTATCTCTAAGGGAGCGCCCCGCCACCCTGCGAAGGAAGCTCATTTCGGCCGCTTGTAATCGCGACCCTGCTCTTTCGGTCACTACCCAGATTTCATGACCATAGGTGAGGGTAGGAACGTAGACCGACCGGTAAATTGAGAGCTTCGCCTTTCGACTTAGCTCCCTCTTCACCACAACGGACCGATACAGTGACCGCATAACTGCAGCCGCTGCACCGATCCGCCTGTTGATCTCGCGCTCCATCCTTCCCTCACTCGTGAACAGGACCCCGAGATACTTGAACTCCTCCACCTGAGGCAGGATCTCTCCCCCGACCTGAAGGGTGCATGCCACCTTTTTCCGGTCGAGAACCATGGCCTCGGATTTAGAGGTGCTGATTCTCATCCCAGCTGCTTCACACTCGGCTGCAAACCGCCCTAGTGCACGCTGCAGGTCCTGGCTCGAGGGAGCCAGCAAGACAACATCATCCGCAAAAAGCAGAGATGAAATCAAGTGACTCCCGAACCGTACCCCCTCCGGCCCTTGGCTGCGCCTAGAAATTCTGTCCATAAAGATGATGAACAGAACCGGTGACAAAGGGCAGCCCTGCCGGAGTCCAACATGCACCGGGAACAGGTCTGACTTATTGCCGGCAATGCGAACCAAGCTCCTGCTCCGGTCATACAGGGACCGTACAGCCCTCAGCAGAGGGCCTCCGATCCCATACTCCCGGAGCACCCCCCACAGGATGCCACGTGGGACACGGTCGAATGCCTTCTCCAGATCCACAAAACACATGTGGATAGGACTCCCGAGGCAGCTGACGGGTACCGGCAGGCCAAACGAGCGGCAGCCCAGGCGGTCGCGGAAGCAAAAACTCGGGTCTGGGAAAAGTTCGGGGAGGCTATGGAGGAGGACTACCGGGCGGCCCCGAGGAAATTCTGGCAAACCATCCGACGCCTCAGGAGGGGGAAGCAGTGCTCCGCCAACACTGTTTACAGTGGAGGGGGGGAGCTGTTGACCTCGACAGGGGATATCGTCGGGCGGTGGAAGGAATACTTCGAGGATCTCCTCAATCCCACTGACACACCTTCCACTGAGGAAGCAGAGGCTGAGGACCCAGAGGTTGATGCATCCATTACCCAAGCTGAGGTCACCGAGGTAGTTAGGAAACTCCTCGGCGGCAAGGCAGCGGGGGTGGATGAGATCCGCCCTGAGTACCTCAAGTCTCTGGATGTTGTGGGGCTGTCGTGGCTGACACGCCTCTGCAACATCGCGTGGAAGTTGGGGACAGTGCCTCTGGATTGGCAGACCGGGGTGGTGGTTCCCCTCTTCAAAAAGGGGGACCGGAGGGTGTGTTCCAACTATCGGGGGATCACACTACTCAGCCTCCCGGGGAAAGTCTATTCCAGGGTACTGGAAAGGAGAATTCGGCCGATAGTCGAACCCCGGATCCAAGAGGAACAATGCGGTTTTCGTCCCGGCCGTGGAACACTGGACCAGCTCTATACCCTCCGCAGGGTGCTCGAGGGTTCATGGGAGTTTGCCCAACATGAGAGTAATGCTCATTCAAATAGTCATTTGCAGCAGTGACGTATGATATATTTCTGTGCATTTCTACATTGACCAGAAATCCAGGTCAATTTCTGCTGCTCACGTTTCATGAATGAGAGACACTGTGTGTTTGACTGAGCTCTAACAAACCTTTCCTGGTGCATTGTGGGATATGTGGGCTGCTCAGCTCCACCTGTTGTGTCTTCATCTTCTTTGCTGTGACGTGTGTTTGTGCAGCTTGAGAGTCAGAGAGTGAAGTGACATGACATGGAGAAAAGACATGATGAAGTGTTTCCTCCTGGTCTCCTCCTGCTCTGTATCATCACTAGATAAAGACTCCAGCTCCTTCTTCTCTGTGCTCAGTCTTCATCCATACATCCCAGCCTCCCAGCCATGTCAACACACTGATACAACAGTGTGTGTGTGTGTGTGTGTGTGTGTGAGAGAGAGAGAGAGAGAGAGAGAGAGAGCCATGTGTGCATGCTGACAGAGAAGCTGCTGCTCTGACCCCCCTCCTCCTTTCAGGGTGGAGCCTGCTGGAGTCCCATGGTTGACACCAGGTCTGAGGAAGTGTAAGTGTGTTTACATTCAACCATCTTCACACTGTCACATCACTGATCACATGATCAATAACTGATCACAGCTGTGTCTTGGTCTCTCCATCAGATTCCTGTCCACTCACAATCGACACAAACACAGTCAACACAAAGATCAAACTGTCTGACGACAACAGGAAGATGACACATGTGGAGGAGCATCAGTCATATCCTGATCATCCAGACAGATTTGACTACTATCATCAGCTGCTGTGTTCAACTGGTCTGACTGGTCGCTGCTACTGGGAGGTCGAGAGGAGAGGAAACGTTCTTATATCAGTGAGTTACAGAGGAATCAGAAGGAAAGGAACCAGTAGAGACTGTAGGTTTGGAGGAAACGATCAGTCCTGGAGTCTGATCTGCTATGATGGTGTTTACGACGTCTGGCACAATAACAGAGAGACACGCATCACCTCCTCCTCCTCCTCCTCCTCCTCCTCCTCCTCCTCCTCCTCCTCCTCCTCCTCTGTCTCTAACAGAGTAGCAGTGTATGTGGACTGTCCTGCTGGCTCTCTGTCCTTCTACAGAGTCTCCTCTGACTCACTGATCCACCTCCACACCTTCAACACCACCTTCACTCAACCTCTCTATCCTGGGTTCAGACTCTGGCCCAGTTCTGGTTCCTCAGTGAGACTGTGTTGATGAAGCAGAGTCTCCTCCTGTCACTGTTGAACAGACACTTCAGTCTCTACATGTCTGTCTCTGTCTCTCACTCCCATTTTATCAGTTGACTTTTTCAACTCTTGTCAGTGATTCTTGTAAACGTGTTCCTCTTCCTTTAAAGATGGAAGCGTTGATTATTCCAGGACAAAAACCATGGTGACTTTGACTCAGCTGCTGATGAAGGACGAGGCCTAAAAGTCTCTGAGCCGCCAGCGTCACTGAGGACAAAAACACATTTGAAGCACACTCACTGTTCATGTTCAACTTTACAGGTAAACACACACAACAACACACACAAGTGGAAACAAACATCATGTTGTGTGGACGCTGAATAGAATGAATGACATGTGATTTCTTTTTCTTTGTCTTTTCACTGAATCACTTTTATATGTGATGTGCATTTCCTGCTGATGTAGAGCAGCACAAAAACCATCAGCTACTAATCCTACCAGACCATGATCTTTATGTTACCATGACGCTGACTTCATGACGTTTGTAGATTTAAATGTATCTTGACTTTGAGACTGATTATTAGTAGTATATATTTATATCATTATTACCTAACTGCTGTTTCTTGGAAACTGGAGCCAATCAACACTCAGGACTTTATTTTCCTGACCATTGATTGGTTCATGGATTGTCTGGGATTGATTCAAAATAAAGATGAAGTCATGTTGAAGACCATGTTTCTTCTTTGTCTCATCTGACTGTAGCAGGTGACAGCAGGGACCAGACACAGTTGTTTTAGAGGCAAATGCAGCCGGAACTACATTCCAGACACGGCTGCTGGGCGGAGGGATTTCAAAAGCACAAGTACCTTATTTTCCGCACTATAAGGCGCACCTAAAAGCCTTTAATTTTCTCAAAAACGACAGTGCGCCTTATATATGGATCAAAGTGTTTCCGGCCCCTCTTGAAAAACGGGAGATAGCGGTCAGAGCGAAGCTGTTGGTCTGATAGTTTAGTTTAGTTTAATAAGTTTATTTGTATCAGGGACAATGTACAAAATAACATTAGTCTCAAGATGAGAAAAGATGCTTTGTACCAGATTTAGCTTACTAGCTACTTTCCATCCGTAGTCCCTGGGCAGGTAAAAAACAATAGAAAAGGTAAGAATTAACAATTTACATAGCATTCTATAAATACACATATACACCCTCTCACACATCACAAACATTCAAGACATAGACCTAAAGTACTTCACACTTTACCAAGGTTAAAAATAATTATGGCTCATGATTAATGCTGACATGTCTGATTTTTTATGATCCATTGCTTGACCTCCCAGGAAAAGACATTGAGGTCTGTGCAAAGCTTCAGTTTAGTTGGAAGACTGTTCCATGATTTTACAGATTTAAAAGAAAAGGCAGATTGAGCAAAGGCAGAGCTGCGTTTTGGGAATAAAACTGTTGGAGCCCTCCACCTGAAGCTTCTCCAAGTTGCCCAAGCTACCAAACGGCACTATTCACCCCGTATGTCTACCAGCGCTCACGCCGGGTAGCCTACAGTACACACCGGACGAGGAAATGCCACAGCTGTGTTTTTCACATCAGATGCACCGCGGCGTGCAGCTCCGTGGCCGGTGTCTGGCTCGCGCCCTGCAGCGGTCGATATGCCAGGCAGGAAGTCAAACAAATAAACACGAGAGAATACTGTGAGTTAGCAAGGTATAAGCCAGGCTCTCTTGTACACAACCCCAGTCAAACATTTGACTGCAGTATCTTCTATTCTATTAGCCTTATAATCCGGTGCGCCTTATAGTGTGTAAAATACGGTAGTTCAGAGTATTTGCTTCATAATGTTACGTAATGATTATTTCCTAGCGTGGTGAATGTGCAGGTCACAACTTGTCCACCAGAGCGTTGTGGAGTTGTTGGATTGTGTATTTGATGAGTTTGATGAGGGACAGGGGACCTGTACCGTTCACCTCCACTGTGTTCACTGAGCAGCTCACGTCTCTGCTCCGCCCATCTCAGAACAACATGCACTGATAATTAAAGGTGATGAACCTACTGCTATGACTACAGGGATAATGGTGATATAGGAGAATTTACCAAAATGTTGAACTATCCCTTTAACACCTCATCACCCAGCCAGTTCCCAAAGCAGTGTGTGAGCTGCTGGCAGGAGGATCTGTCAGGCTGCATCAGGCTCCATTAAACCACACTTCACACGCTGCTTGACTTCCTGTCTGAGTCCTGACGTGACCTCTGCCAGCTTCTGGAGCTCGAGGATTCAAGGATTCAAGGATTCAAAGAGTTTATTGCCATGTCAACAAGTAAAGGAATGTGTCTCATAGAGAAACAATACAATAAATAGTACACACAATGCAATGTATGGGGAGGACGACACCCAGCAGCGTCACATTCAGCATAAGAGCCAGTGAGAGGAGAAAGTGTAAAGTGATTGGTGCAAATTCAAATGTATGAAGGCTTGGAGGTAGGTGCTGTCTCTAAAGGGACATGTTGTACATTTAATACTTGTATATCTCCTGCCTGATGGGAGGAGCTGGGTCAGAGTGATCTGCTATCATTTTATTGGCCTTTCTGATGAGTCTAGTTGAGTAAAGTGATGGAAGTGAGGGAAGTCTACTGCAACCCATGATCTTTGAAGCTCGGCGCACTTCCCTCTAGCCGGATTTTATCCTGTGCGGTTGTGTGAGCGTAGCAGAGCAGCATGGAGAAGGTGAGTATATACTTTCAATGGTAGACCTATAGAAGTGGCTCAGAGCTGCTCCACTGACCCTACATTCCTTGAGCTGCTGCAGGAAGTAGAGTCTCTGGTGACACGTGTTAATGATGAGACTGGTGTTGAGCTCCCATGAAAGAGATTGATGGATGGTGGTCCCAAGGAACTTCAAGGAGGTGACCCTCTCCACTTCTTCTCCATTGATGGAGAGAGGGAGGAGGGAGGAGGGGGGTGGCCTTCTTCCTGAAATCAACAAGCAGCTCCTTAGTTTCTGAGATGTTGAGTATGAGGTTGTTGTTCTCACACCACCCCACTAGCTCCTCTACTTCACTGCAGTAAGCCGTTTCCTTGTTATTGGTAATAAGGCCTATCACACATGTGTCGTCTGCAAACTTCAATGACAGGACAGAGTCAGAATGACAACAGCAACAATGTGTCTATAGAGAACAGAAGAGGTGGCAGGACGCAACCCTGGAGTCCACTCCTAGTTCCTAGAGTGTGGATCAACTTTGCAGGAAGGATGGTATTGAATGCAGAGCTGAAGTCTAGAAAAAGAAGAGCAGCATGTGAATGTGGTTTCCAGGTGATGGAGGATAGAATGTACACAGAGAGAAAGTGCAACATCCACACTTGTGTTGATAGGGGTCAAGCATGATGCTGGACAGATGTTTCCATAGCAGTCTGTCAAGGAGCTTCATAATGACTGAGGTTAAAGCAACGGGCCTGTAGGTGCTACTGATGCTGTCATCAGCTACACACATACTCTCATTTATGGCCCAAATGAAATCCAGCTATAACATCACTGATAAAAGCCCCTAAATAATCATACAAATCTCTACAAGCAGCTGTGAAGAAGTTGTTGTTTTCATGATGTGACATTTTTAATGATGTGTCTATGTGTGGCTGGTTGCTAGGTTACTGGTAGGAGGTGAAGCCACCAAATCAATCAAGGTGCTGGTAGGATTGATCTGATCTGAAAACTGCATTCACACATAGGTTGTATGAACATATCACAATACAAAGTGAATGGTTTTGAGGCTTTTACAGCTGATTTGAACAGAAAGCTGTGTCAACACCTGCACTCCCTCCACCAACTTGTGTGTTTTTGAAGCAATGAAAAGGATTTTAT